>UESW01004915.1:0-537254 GCA_900491605.1 Calamus simplicifolius | reverse complement strand
TTTTGTCATGGAATCAATAAAATTAACATTTAGAATTGATTCATGAACTAATCCAAAAACTTGTTGATTAAAACATGAATTACAACATTTCTTTTTGAAAGTTTGAATATTAAGCTTAAAGTCACTTTCAAAATTGTTTAAAGTTAAACTTGAGCATTCATATTGATTGTTCAAAATAAATTTTGTTGCTCATTTGCATACACTCATTACATCCTTTAATATACTCAATGGTTTTTAGTAATCATCAAAATCAAAAGGATTGAATCATATAATTTTTCTATAATCTTCCAACAAACCCTAATTCTCCGTCAACCATCACCACCATGGTAGGCCCCTACCCATTTCTGAATTTTGAGGGAAGACGAGAGCAGCACAAGGCCAAGCCCGACCCCCGATCGGCCACCAGGGAGGTAACCCGCAATAAGAGATTGAAGCGCCGCCGAGGGCGAAGAAGGGGAGAAAGGGGCAGCAGCGCCGCCCACGGAAGGTTCCCGAAGAAGCGGACATGTAACATTGTGGCCACCCATATCACACCGGGGCTCTAGCGAAATGAGCGGCATAGATTACAATATATCAATATATAAAATTATCACTATATAATATTGAATATTATACACTATAATAATTAATTTATAAAATTAATATTATAAAATATTAATATTTAACGATGTATAATTAAATTGCTAAATAGCGATGCATTTAGCGATGCATACTGTATGCGTCGCTATTTAGCGACACAATTATGCGTCACAAAATTTCAGCCATACCTGGCTTTACCGTGCCAAATTAGCGACGCAAATTTGCGTCGCTAATTAGCTAGCGACACAATTGATGCGTCGCTAATTAGCGACGCAAATAGCGACGCATTTGTTGCATCGCTAATGCTAGCGATGCCAAATTGCGTCGCTAATCCAAATTTATAAAGTGCCCCCCCCCCCCCAGCCCTAACCCTCCCCCCTTCCTCCCTCCTTCCCCACACTCGGCGGCGCCCCTCCCTCCCTCTCTCTCCCTCCCTCTTCCCCACCTCCGGTGGCCCTCCGGCATCCCAATCTCCTCGCCAACGCCTCCATCAGGTAAACCCCCCTTCCCTCCCCCCTACCCCTCCCCCTCTCACCGGCCACGACCATAAAAAAAATTAAAAAATCCCCCCACCCTCCCCCTCTCACCAACCACGACCATGGCCTGGCAGCCGGCCGAGGCCTGGCCACAATCCGTAGCCATGCCTCGGCCAAAAAAAAAAATTAAAAATCCCCACCCCCCAGCTCCCCCTCCCCTGGCATCCCCCTCCCCCTCTTGTCGGCCATGGCCGTGGCCCTGGCTTGGTGGCTGGCCGAGGCCTGGCCACAGTCCATGGCCAGGCCACACCCAAAAAAAAATTTAAAAAATCCCCCAAGCCCCCCTCCTCCTCCCCCTCTCGCTGGCCATGGCCGCGGCCATGGCTGCCCTTGCTGGTTGTGGCCTGGCCACAGTCCATGGCCAGGCCACGGCCATTAAAAAAAATTTAAAAATCCCCCCAGCCCCTCCCCCTCCCCTTCCTCCTCTCGCCGATCACGGCCGCGGCCATGGCTGCCCTCGCCAGCCATGACCGCGGCCTGGCCATAGTTTGTGGCCATGCCACGGCCATTAAAAAAATTTAAAACACCCTCCCCAGCCATTAAAAAAAATTTATGCCCGTGGCCTGGCGGTCGGCCACAGCCGTCGCGTGGCGGCGCCCGTGGCTAGGCCACGGGCATAAAAAAATTGAAACCCCCCCACCCCCCTTCTACATCCCCCTACCCCTCTCTTTGGCCGGCCGTAGGGACGGCTACGGCCACGGCCATGGCCTGGCGACCTGGCCATAGCCCGTGGCCAGGCCACGGGCATAAAAAAAACCCAACCATGGCCCCAAAAAAATATTATGTAATAATTATAATATAATTATTACATAATAATTTTATTATGTAATAATATTAATAATATTATATTATAATATTTATTAAAATATATTAGTTTATAATATTATAATATAATATAGTAAATTATGGTATTCTAATAAATAATGATTGCAATATAACATCATTATAATATTAGCTAATTAGTGATTTTGATAGTAAATTAATTAAATAAATTGCTAAGTGATTAATTAGTGCTTCTGTAGTAAATTAATTAAGCCATGATTAATTAGTGGTTTTTATATAATTTTTGTTAAATTTCTCAGCATGTTAAACTATGCATGGTAGTTTATTGGTGAACTTCTTACATATATTGTTGCATCTTATTTTTGTTACGAAATGGTTTGGACTTTGACTTTGATTTAAGTTACAAGAATATGATATATTGGGATATATTATTTTGGTTATGAGATTATGTATGGCTTTAATAGATGTATGATGTGAGCATATTGAGGTATTACACTTAAGGGTTCCATGGCGTATCATATGTGCCACGGTTAATGTGTTATAAAAATTTTTGGTCCAGCCTATCCAATATTAAAACCATAGTATTATTAGATAATACTATGCATAAATATTGGATTAAGGTTATTATCTTGGACATAATAATCTTACAAAGTTAGTGACTATAGACCACAATCAAAATATGTATAATAGTCAAGAAAACTTTTCATAAACATAAGTTTGATTGTTTTTGGAATTGCATATTATTTCTCGCAGAACTATAACCTTTAGACCCGTTTGAGAATTTGCAAGACTTCTTACAAATTCTCAAATTGTCTTAGTGTACAGTTTGAGATTATTTTTTGCAATATGTTAGTCTGCTATTAGTTATCATTGGTTGAGATTGCAGTTTGTATTTCCTCATACGTTCTCCTATGTGGTATATATGCCACACATTTAGAAGAACATATGAAAAAATACTGCTGAAATTTTAATGTAAATGATGATAATTAATAACAGAATAACATATCACAGAAAATATCTTGAATGTGATAGGGCCTTATCTTTTAGATATGAAGTAAATGTGGAATTAATTTAGGACACTTGCATACTTGTGAAGTCTCACGAACTCCACGTGGCATGGCCTTGTAGGGCAGGGACCTTAGCAGGGCCTGGCCCAATCAATTGGTTGCAATCATTAAAAATAAAATTAATTTATCATTATAAATTATTTAAATAGTTATTATTTACCTCAGATGTGTAAAAAAAATAATTTAGTTTATATTTATTAATACTAATATAGTTTTATGTTGTGGTTTTCTTTAATGGTTTACCAGAAATTGTATAAGTTGGTCAAAAATGAGCGAGCCTCGCTCATGGATGTATGTAAGGATAAAAGATAGCTTGCTTAATCCAGATTTTTTGAATGGATTGAAAGAATTTATTGGATTTGTATGTAGCCAATCTGAATGGATGAATGGGCCTAGGATTAGGTGCCCCTGCAACTTATACAGGTGTTAGAATAAAGCCTATAGAGACATTGAAACTGTGAAGGTGCATTTGTGTAAAAAGGGGTTTGTTTCTGGGTACGATGTTTGATACTGTCATGGTGAAACAGAGGAAATGGGTGAAACAGAGGAAATGGGTGCAGCCGTCACAAGCCAACATGTTTTAATTTCCGTTGATGAACCATTTGTGAATTTAAAGAGATATGAAGAAATGATGATAAATGCATTGGGTAATGAATTCAATCAGAATACATTTATGAAAGAACCAAATCCATATGCACAGCAATTTTATAAAGAATTGTATCCTGGTTGTGAAAGTTATTCCCAATTATCTATGGCTGCTCGGTTGTTTAATATTAAGGCAGAACATCGATTATCAGAAAAGGCGTTCAATGTTGTAGCTGAGTTAATGAAAGAAGTTTTGCCAAATGATAATGTTGTAGCAGATAGTTTTTACTCAACGAAGAAGTTGTTGCGTGACCTTAGGCTTCCAGTTAATAAGATCGATTGTTGCTTGAACAATTGTATGATATATTGGGGTGAAGACTTAGACCTGAGATATTGTAAGATTTGTGGGCAATCGAGGTATACCAATGATGAAGGGAGAGCTAGTGCAAGTAGAAGGAAAAATATGCCTTACAAGAGGATGCATTACTTTCCTCTTACTTCATGCCTACAGAGATTATACAGATCTAAGGTTACAGTTACTGATATGAGATGGCATGCCGAACATGAATCTAAAGAAGATGAAATGCGGCATCCATCAGATTCAAATTAAAGATTGAAAGCATCTCAATGAGAATCATCCTGATTTCGCCAAAAAATATAAGGAATGTGAGATTAGGTCTTTGTACCAATGGCTTCCAACCATTTGGTCAAGCGGGCCAATAGTATTCATGTTGGCCCGTGATACTGACTATATATAACCTTCCTTCATGAAAGTTCATGAAAGATACTACAATGTTTTTGACAGTTTTAGTTCTAGAACCATCAAATCCAAAGGAAAAGATTGATGTCTTCTTGCAACCGTTGGTGGCCGAATTGAAAATGTTGTGGGAAACAAGAGTCATAGCCTATGACATTTCTATGAAATAAAATTTCATCATGAGAGCTACTTTGATGTGGATAATCAGTGACTTCCCGGCATATGCAATGTTATCTGATTGGAGCACTGCTGGGCGTATGGCGTGCCCTTATTGCATGAATGATTCTGATGCATTCACATTGTAAAAGAGTGGTAAGCAGTCATGGTTTGATAATCATAGAAAGTTCTTGCCTCCAAATCATCCTTATAGGCAGAACTTGATCGCCTTCCGAAAGAACAAAGCAGTCATAAAATTTGCTGAACCGGTTAGGTCTGGTATAGATATATTTGATACTATAGAACATTTGGGGTTAAGGTATGCTTGGGAAACAGATGCAGATAGAATAAATAGCCGTATATGTAAAGAACATAACTAGAAGAAGCGGAGTATTTTTGGGATCTGCCATATTGAAGCACAAATCTCATTCGATACAACTTGGATGTTATGCATATTGAAAAAAATTCTTTGATAACATATTTAACACGGTGCTAAACATCCCGGGAAAAACCAAAGACACTGCAAAGTCGAGAGAAGAACTTAATTAGTATTGCAAAAGAGCTGATTTAATGAGGAATGCTGAGGGACCTATCCTAAAGCATGTTACACTCTTGACAGAAATTCACGAAAAGTTTTATGTAACTGGGTTAGGGTGTTAAAATTTCCAGATGATTATGCTTCAAATATCAGTAGGTGTGTGGACATGCATAAGCTCAAGTTTTTTGGCATGAAGAGTCATGACTACCATGTTTTCATGCAACGGTTATTGCCTATAACTTTTCATGTGTTGCTTCCGCACCATGTGTGGAAGGCATTGACGAAGCTCAGCTTGTTCTTCAAGGAGTTATCTGCCGCAGTCATTACTTATGTATCCATGGAAAGGCTTGAGAAGAAAATTCTAATTATTTTATGCAAGCTGGACTGAATATTTTCTCTAAGTTTTTTTTGACTCAATGGAGCATTTACCGGTTTACTTGCCATACGAAGCGAGTATAGCTGATCTCGTGCAGTATCGCTGGATGTATCCTTTCGAGAGGTAAATATATTAATAATCAGTAGTACATGTTGACATTTTAAATATTGTTTCATTGCGAGAAAGTTAGTTTATTTTATTTCTTACCTTTAAATATAGGTACCTTAAGAAGCTAAAAATAATGTGTGTAATAAGGCAAGGGTTGAAGGTTTTATATGCAATGCACACTTGGTTGAAGAAGTTTTAGCTTTTGCCTCTCATTACTTTGAGAGTCACGTCCACACGAGGAGCCAAAATCTTGGTCGTAACGA
Source organism: Calamus simplicifolius (assembly GCA_900491605.1). Classification (NCBI taxonomy): domain Eukaryota; kingdom Viridiplantae; phylum Streptophyta; class Magnoliopsida; order Arecales; family Arecaceae; genus Calamus; species Calamus simplicifolius. The sequence goes on along the minus strand of UESW01004915.1, from coordinate 531,506 downwards.
TGACGTATGTGTGGATGAAAGAGAACCTAATAACGGTAGAATATCAGTTTTTAAAGGTATCGGTCGTTCATTTGGGAGATAGAAGTCAAGAGATTTGAGCGATGTGGAGTATAATGCAACATATTATTACATCCTAATGTATGTATGGACGAAAGAGAACCTAATGACGATAGAATATCAGTTTTTAAAGGTATCAGTCGTTCATTTGGGAGGCAGAAGACAAGAGATTTGAGCGATGTGGAGTATAATGCAGCACATTATTACATCCTAATGAACTATAGAGAAGTCAATCCATCACTACAAGAAAAATAACTTTTGCTTACGATTTTTGCACCTACGATTTTAAAATCGTAGGCAAAAGATATCTTTCCCTACGATTTTCAAAAAATCGTAGGTAAAGGTCCAGAGCATTTCCCTACAATTTTCATAGAAATCGTAGGGAAAAGATTTTCCCTACGATTTTCAAAAAATCATAGGGAAAGGCTCTGGATCTTTCCCTACGATTTTTTTAAAATCGTAGGGAAAGGCTATACCAAAAATTTGGAGGCAAAATCTCCCTCCAAAATTTTTCTGAAAAAATTATTCCCTATGATTTTTTAAAATCATAGCGAAAGATCTAGAGCCTTTCCCTACGATTTTCACAAAAATCATAGGGAAAGGTCAAGAGTCTTTCCCTACGATTTTACCTATGATTTTTACGAAGATCGTAGGGAAAGACATCAAACCTTTCCCTACGAATTTAATAAAAATAGTAGGAAAAATCCTTTTTCAGAAATCCAAGCTGTATACCTTTCCCAAAATCAAATTTTATATTTACTATTTATATTAATATATTTTATATGATATTATTAATAATTATAAATATTAATATAACTATTTATTTCTTATACTATATTTATAATTATATTGTTATTTATTATACTGTTAACATGTTATATATTATAATATTCTTAGTAATATATTACTATAGTTTCTTTAATACTATATTATTATTTACATATATTATATAGTAAATATGTATTTTATATAATACATAAAAATAAATATATTATAATATTTTTATATAATAAAATAATTACTTATATAACATTGTAGTATACTATAATTTATTATGTATTATCATATTGTTAATAAAATTATTAATCTTATATTGTTAGGTGGTGAGACAAAGGATAATCTGTTTTGTGGTGGTAGTGGAAGGCTAAAAATAAAATTAACTTAAAAGAAAGGTTAAACATAACATGTTTAATGCACGGGCTGAGATTTTATTAGCGTGCCAGCAGTGGAAATAAAAGGATAGGGCTCTCTACATCGCACATGATGCAGTTAGGCATGGGCACTGGGCCATGCCTGGCACGGCACGGCCCAGGCCCACCGTGCCAGAGAAGTTGTCGTGCCATGCCTGGCACGGCCCATTAACAAATGGGCCGTGACAGGCACGACCCGATAAAAAAATTTGGAATTCAGCACGGCCCGTGACCCATCAAGAAATTGGTCACGGACCGTGCCAAAACGGCCCGGAAGGGCCGTTCTGGCCCACAAAACGGCCCCGAAGGGCCGTGCCATGGCACGGCTGGTGCCTAGGCGCACACTGTTGGGCCTAGGCGCACACGATTCGACGGTTGCGATCGATCCAAGCCATGATCCTGATTGGTTATGATCGATCCGACGGTTGCGATCGATCCGATCGAAGATGATCCAACGGTTGCGATCAATCCAAACCATGATCCCGATCGGCGATGATCGATCCGACGGTTGCGATCGATCCGATCGAAGACGATCCGATGGTTGCGATCGATCCATGCCATGATCCCGATCAGCAATGATTGATCCGACGGTTGCGATCGATCCGATCGGAGACGATCCGATGGTTGCGATCGATCTAAGCCATGATCTCGATCGGCGATGATCGATCCAATGGTTGCGATCCATCCGATCGGAGAAGATCCTACGGTTGCGATCGATCCATGCCATGATCCCGATCGGCGATGATCGATCCGACAGTTGCGATCCATCCGATTGGAGGCAATCCGATGGTTGCGATCGATCCAAGCCATGATCTCGATCTGCGATGATCGATCTGACGGTTGCAATCCATCCGATCAGAGATGATCCGACGGTTGCGATCGATCCATGCCATGATCCCGATCGGCGATGATCGATCCGACGGTTGCGATCCATCCGATCGGAGACGATCCGACGGTTGCGATCGATCCATGCCATGATCCCGATCGGCGATGATCGATCCGACGGTTGCGATCCATCCGATCGGAGATGATCCGATGGTTGTGATCGATCCAAGCCATGATCCCGATCGGCGATGATCGATCTGACGGTTGCGATCCATCTGATCGGAGACGATCCGACTGTTGCGATCGATCCATGCCATGATCCCGATCGGCAATGATCGATCCGACGGTTGTGATCCATCCGATCGGAGACGATCCGACGGTTGCGATCGATCCATGCCATGATCCCGATCGGCGATGATCGATCCGACGGTTGCGATCCATCCGATCGGAGATGATTCGATGGTTGTGATCGACCCAAGCCATGATCCCGATCGGCGATGATCGATCCGACGGTTGCGATCCATCCGATCTGAGATGATCTGACGGTTGCGATCGATCCATGCCATGATCCCAATCGGCGATGATCGATCCGACGGTTGCGATTGATCTGACGATTATGATCCATCCGATCGGAGACAATCCGATGGTTGCGATCGATCCAAGCCATGATCTTGATCGGGCATGATCGATCCGACGGTTGCGATCCATCCGATCGGAGATGATCCGACAGTTGCGATCGATCCATGCCATGATCCCGATCGGCGATGATCGATCCGACGGTTGCGATCCATCCGATCGGAGATGATCCGACGGTTGCGATCGATCCATGCCATCCCGATCGATGATGATCGATCTGACGGTTGCGATCCATCCGATCAGAGATGATCCGATGGTTGCGATCGATCTATGCCATGATCTCGATCGGCGATGATCGATTCGACGGTTGCGATCCATCCAATCAGAGATGATCCGACGGTTGCGATCGATCCAAGCCATGATCCCGATCGGCGATGATCGATCCGACTGTTGCGATCCATCCGATCGGAGACGATCCGATGGTTGCGATTGATCCAAGCCATGATCCCGATCGGTGATTATCGATCCGACTGTTGCGATCCATCCGATCGGAGACGATCTGATGGTTGCAATCAATCTAAGCCATGATCCCGATCGACGATGATCGATCCGATGATTGTGATCCATCTGATCGGAGACGATCCGACGGTTGCGTTTGATCCAAGCCATGATCCCGATCAGCGATTATCGATCCGACCATTGCGATCAATCCGATCGAAGATGATCTGATGGTTGCAATCGATCCAAGCCATGATGCCGATCGGCGATGATCGATCCGACGGTTGCAATCCATCCGATCGGAGATGATCCTTCAGTTGCGATCGATCCAAGCCATGATCCCGATCGGGGATGATCGATCCAACAGTTGTGATCCATCTAATCGGCAATGATCCGACGGTTGCAATCGATCCAAGCCATGATTCCGATCGGCGATGATCGATCGGACCATTGCGATCAATCCGATTGAAGATGATCCTTCGGTTGCAATCAATCCAAGCCATGATCCCAATCGGCGATGATCGATCCAACGGTTGCAATCCATCCGATCGGAGATGATCCTTCGGTTGCGATCGATCCAAGCCATGATCCCAATCGGGGATGATCGATCCAACAGTTGTGGTCCATCCGATCGGCGATGATCTGACGGTTGCGATCGATCTAAGCCATGATCCCGATCGGCGATGATCGATTGGACCGTTGCGATCAATCCGATCGGAGATGATCCTTCAGTTGCGATCGATCCAAGCCATGATCCAGATCGGCAATGATCGATCCAACGGTTGCGATCTATCCCATCGGTGATGATTCGACGGTTGGGATCGATCCAAGCCATGATCCCGATCGGCGATGATCGATCGGACCATTGTGATCAATCCGATTGAAGATGATCCAACGGTTGCGATCGATCCAAGCCATGATCCCGATCAAGGATGATCGATCCGACGGTTGCGATCCATCCGATCGGCAATGATCTGATGGTTGCGATCGATCCAAGCCATGATCCCGATTGGGGATGATCGATCCGATGGTTGCAATCTATCCCATCAGCGATGATCCGACGATTGCGATCGATCCAAGCTATGATCCCGATCGGCGATGATCGATCGAAGACGATCCGACGGTTGCGATCAATCCAAGTCATGAACTTGATCGGCGATGATCGATCCGACGGTTGCAATCGATCCGATCAGAGACTATCCGATGGTTGCGATCGATCCAAGCCATGATCCCGATTGGCGATGATTGATCTGACAGTTGCGATCAATCCGATCGAAGATGATCCGACGGTTGCGATCAATCCAAGCCATGATCCCGATCAGGGATGATCGATCGAACTGTTGCGATCAATCCAATCGGAGACGATCCGATGGTTTCGATCGATCCAAGCCATGATCCCGATCGGGGATGATCGATCCGACGGTTGTGATCTATCCCATCGGCGATGATCCGATGGTTGCGATCGATCCAAGCTATGATCCCGATCGGCGATAATCGATCGGACTGTTGCGATCAATCCGATCGGAGATGATCCGACGGTTGCGATCGATCCAAGCCATAATCCCATTCAGCACTAATCGATTCGATGGTTGCGATCGATCCAATTGAAGACGATCTGACGGTTGCGATCGATCCATGCCATGATCCCAATCGATGATGATCGATCCAACGGTTGTGATCCATCCGATCGACGATGATCCAACGGTTGCGATCGATCCAAGCCATGATCCCAATCGGCAATGATTGATCCGATGGTTGGGATCGATCTGATCGGAGACGATCCGATTGGAGACGATCGGTCCATGCCATGATCTCGATCGGTGATAATCGATCCGATGGTTGCGATCCATCCGATCGGAGACAATCTGATGGTTGCGATCGATCCAAGCCATGATCCCGATCGGCGATTATCGATCCAACCATTGCGATGAATCCGATCGGAGATGATCCGACGTCTGCGATCAATCTAAGCCATGATCCCGATCGGCGATGATCGATCCGACGGTTGCGATCGATCCAAGCCATGATCCCGATTGGTGATGATCGATCGGACCGTTGCGATCGATCCGATTGGAGACGATCGGATGGTTGCGATCGATCCAAGCCATGATCCCAATCGGGGATGATCGATCCGACGGTTGCAATCTATCCCATCGGAGACGATCCGACGGTTGCGATTGATCCAAGCCATGATCCCGATCGGCGATAATCGATCCGACGGTTGCGATCCATCCGATCGGTGATTATCCGACGGTTGCGATCTTTCTTTTTTTTCTCCTTACTTATTGTATTATGTTCTAGAGGTCAGGCCTAGCCCCCCTCCCTTCTGTACTATTTTGATTTTAAATTAATAAACTAGTAGGGGTCTATGCCAAACCCACCACTATTCAGGTGGCTTTATATTAATAAAATTTATTTATTCTTAATAATTTTTTAATTTATCAAAAAAAAATATTTTTTTATAAATTTTTTTTATTTGAGCCGTGCACGGGCCAGGCCCTAGGTGGGCCGGCACAGCCCAGGCCCGTCATGGGCCGTGCTGTGCTGGCCCAACAGAAAAAAATTTCTAGGCCCGGCACGGCCTATCTGGGCCTGGGCCATGCCGTGCCACTAGTGCCTACCTCTATTATCTGAGTTGTTGACAAATGGAAATGGCTAAGCATGCTTATTATTATCGCTATCGAGGAAAGCTTCCTTATCGTCCTTGTGGTTAGGATGTGGAACATCCATCTAAGACGGTAGTTTCAGGCGATTGTCATTTCTTTTAAAAATAAAAATATAATTTTTATTTTTATTTTTAAAATTTGTAATAAAAAAAATATCGTTGATCATCATCATTGTTTTTATTTTTTACAATTTTGATAACAAAAATATATTTGATAACTATTATTAGTTTATTATTTTATTTTTTATACAATAAGAAATGCTTTTAAGAAGTTTTTTTTAATAAAGTTATTTTCATTTTGAAGGAAAAATCACCTGCAAATAATTTTCTTAAAAAGCCTTTTCCTATAATTTTTAAAATCACATGCAAATAATTTTTCTTAAAAGCCTTTCTCTATGATTTTCATCAAATATTTTATCAAATATTTTTGCCATAAAATAATTTATTAAAAAAGCAAAATTATCTTTTCCTATAATTTTTAAAATATTGTAAAAAATAATTAAAATTTTTTTTATAATTTTTATAAAAATTAAAAAAATATATTTATATTTAAAATTTTTTATAAAAAATTTTTTCCTACGATTTTTATGGAAATCGTAGGCAAATGGTCTCAAATTTTTTTGGAGGCAAAAATTTTTTTTATGGAAGCCTTTCCTGCGATTTCAAAAGGCTAACAAAAAAAAAAAAAGGCCTCCCACCCATCTTCCCTCGCTCTGCCCTAACACTAGAGGAAAAAGCTTCTACCCTCCACTCCCTCTTCTTCCATCCTCTGCCCCCTGAGATCTCCATCCCCTTTCTTGCTTCCCCTTCCTCCCCCTCCCCCTCCCCCTCCCTCAAAGAATGCCTCATCTTCGGTTCCTCCTCCGATCTTCAATCCTCAATCTCTCCCGAAGCCCTAATCAATTCCTCTCTCCAACACCACTCTCGCTGCGACTCTCTCCGACGGCGAAGCCCTCTTTGCGAGCAGGTAGGGTGTTGGCCCAGATGGCAACCCAAGAGGGGGGGGGGGGTGAATTGGGTTCTTAAAAATTTAAGACTTTTTAACTTTAGTTGATTAGTTAGCAAGATGTGCAAGTGAGAGGCTAACTAAAATCAATACACAAGCAAATAAAGAGAGATAGAGAAAGAGAAAATATGGCACGGCAAACACAAGATAATTTTATAGTGGTTCGGTGCAACCAACACCTACGTCCACTCCCAAGATTCACTTGGGTCCACACTATAATCTCTCTAGATTACAGCCGAGTTGTTTTCCAAGCTCACAACTCAAACTTGTTGTTTTCCCGGGTGAACAACGAACCCAGCTGGTTTTAACTCGGGCTTACCAGCACAAAACCCTACACGTTGTTTTTCACGGGCTCACAACTAACCCAACACAAGCACTCCGGCTTGTAACGAGGTATACCAACCTCCACTGATTCAATCCACTGATTGAATCAGCAAACAATAGAATAAAAGTGTTTGAACAATGAAATGCTCCCCTTGAGCAAATATACAAATGAAGTATAAAAATAAAGAGTTAGAAAAGCCTGATTGTATTGCAGATGGTAGTGGCTTTGGCTTTCTTCCTTTCTTCTCTTTAACTCCTCTTGAAACGTTGAATCACGCCTCAGCAAGATTCTTGACCGTTGAAGACTTTGGAGTTGAGATGAAGCTTTTTCCTCTTTTGAAAATCCTCCGATTTGACCTTTGAAATGCTTGTGGATTTTCTTTTGACTCTTGTGGATTGATGAGAAGGAGCAGACGAAACTTCCTCTTGGATTTCACTCCTTTTGAATCACTCTCCTTTGAGCTAGATGATTTTTCAATATGCTCTGTTTTTCCCTCTTTTCAAAAGATATTCTTTTCTCTCTTTTTGATTTTTCTTCTTGTTTTGATTTGAAAAGAGCTCCTCTATTTATAGAATCTGCAAAAATATATCCGTTAGAGACAAGAAAAATAGCCGTTATTTAAAAATCTTACCGTTGGGCTGATGTGTCATCGTTAAAAATCGCCCAGATTTCGTGGAGTCGGCTCGAGCTTTGTCGAGTCGGCTCCAAATAGAAACATTAACTTTAGGGGTCGACTCGCGATATGCGGGGAGTCGACTCGAGAAGTGCTCAAAAATGAGCCTTTCTGGTGTCTGAGCGGAGTCGGCTCGCACAGTCCAGGAGTCGGCTCGCGAATCAGGGGTCGACTCTTGAAAACTCAAGGTCGACTCGACAACATTGAAAATCAGACACTGGGGAGTCGACTCGGAAACCCTTGAGTCGGCTCGGAGCGATACAAAAATCAGAAAAATTTCTGATTGACTTTAAAATCGTCCCAATTAAATTTAAATATGTTTTGACTTGAATACAATAAATATGACATTAAGCATGATTCAAGACTGTTTCAAGAAATCATGATTAAAATATATTATAAAATTTCTTTTGAAATTGAAAATAGAGCTTGAAACTTCACTTTCAAATTGATTCAAAATTCAAAGTTAACCATTTGAGCATTCTTTTTTTGAATAAGCTCAAATTTTTGATAAATAAACTCATTACATCCTTTAAATACTCATGGCTTTTGGAAATCATCAAAATCAATAAAGTTGGGGCAATTATTTTCAATAATTTCTCAACAATCTCCCCCTTTTTGATGATGACAAAAACATTGAGTTATGCATTATGATTGATTAGATCCAAAATCAACTTTTGTGTTCATGGAAAGGCTCCCCCTCAATGAGGTAGCTCCCCCTATGAACCCCTTTATGAAATTCAAATTAATCTTTATTTCACAATTCACCATATATAAATATAAAATCTCTCCCCCTTTTTTGTAATCAACAAAAAGGTTGAGATCATATCATTCATTCATTGAGATAAGAGAACTCATAATTATGAACATAACTTTCTCATTACTTCAAAATGTCAAATTTCATCAAAATGTAAACAAGCTCATTTAAAAACTTAAATTCATCAAAGTTCAAATACATTCAATTAAAAAATTTCCTAGATACAATCTAAAAGAAATCATACAAACTATAAGTATCAAATTCATTTGAGCTTAAAATTCTCTTTAAGTGTCCAATCATCTCCATGATTCATCCTTTTGAATTTGAAGTCATTCATTTACTTGAATTTGATCAACTGCAGCATCTATATCTCTTCTTAACTGATTGGTTCTTCAAGATCACATTGGATCCATCTATCCTTAAGTCTTTCAAATATTCTTAAGCTCAGAATTGAGTGAATCCACATGAACCAACAGAAAGTGAAAATAAGTCAATCTTGAGATGATCATCCTTTTTCTCTAAATCTTCTCTCAATTGACCAATTTCATCTTTCTTTGATTATCAAACTCTCAAACAAGATTGAGTTGCATAACTGTTGATCTGAAAACTACAGAAGAAGATGAAGCCTGAGGTGGAGGAGATGCAGCTAGGGCTCAGAGGTCCAGCAACAGAAGGTCTCGACCTCAGCTCCTATGTCTTCAACTCTGTCCTCAGCTCTATCTTCTTGACTTTTTCTTTCCCAATTACCATTCTTTTTGAACCCCATCCGATGAATAGTGGCCAAGAATAAAAATCAGTATGTCTTAAATTCTTCATAGGCTCACTATCAGAAATCAATTCCTTGGCTTCGAATAACTAGTAAGATCATCCCATAGGGCAGACTTGATTTCCTTTTCCCTCCACAATCTGCTATGTACCATAAATCATGCTGGGTAAGTTGATAGGCTTGCCTGAAACTCACAGCATCCATACAAAGATATCTCTCTCAGAACATAGTCAAATCGGCCAGTCTTAGGGAAAAGAATCCTGCTGCAGATATTGTGTAGTAATCTCAATTCCAAAGGCAGCTGATTAGCAAATACCTCTTCAAATCCCTCAAAATTTCTTTCAATAATCTGGTGAGGGCTGGTGACCTATCATCTGGGAAAAGGTGGAGGTCCAGACAAGGGTAATTCCAACAATTAGAAAGAATGAGGCAGTACATTCAAACCAACTCCTCTAACAACTAAGCCATTGTCTCCTCTAGTCAAATTTCTGTAAAACTCTTTAACTATGAGGGTAGTGGGACAGTCTAGAGAACATACAAACCCATCTCTCAACTGTGAACCTACAAATCCCTCATTCTCAAACAATTCAAAATCAACCTTCCTTCCAGTAGTAATGATCCTACCGCAAGACGATCTACCTGGGAGTAGTGGCAGTAGGAGCAGGCAATCAGAAGAGGAAGCAGATGAAGATCCGGAGTCGGCTCGCGGACGGGTCGACGCACGGTCTTCTTCCTTTTCATCCCGGCACGCACTACTAGCACCACGGGTTTTGGGTGCCATTGATTGGAATGATTGTTTAAGGTTGGAAGATTTTGGAAAGTTTGGAAGGGTTTTGGAGGGTTTTGAGAGATTTGGAATGATTAGAATGATCGATGGGTCGACTCGTGCCCTAATAAATCGATTTGGGACCACGTCGAGTCGACTCGCGCAAAGTGTGGAGTCGGCTCCCGAGTCACAGAGCACAGACACGATCTCGAGTCGACTCGCTCAGAGAGGGGTCGACTCCTGAGTTTCAGCAGAAACTCGAGTCGACTCCGATACTCTCGAGTCGGCTCCGAGACCATTTCAGAGAAAAAATCAAAATTTTTTGTCTGAAATGAGTCCGGAATTTGATCTTTGAGTATGATTAAATCATGGATTTTGAGAGATCAAATTGATATGAGTTCTAGATAAGATTTCCTTAAGATTTTGAGAATTTGAAAGAACTCTAGATATATTTCCTTAGAGGTTTCAAATTTATTCAAAAGGATTACAAATTCCTAACTCTCCTCTAAGATAACAAAATCTTTCTTCATTTAAAGGTTTAGTAAAGATGTCAGCTAATTGTTCTTCAGTGTTTACATAATCTAAACAAATTTCATCATTAGCTACATGTTCCCTTATAAAATGATATCTAATTTCTATGTGTTTTGTCTTGAGTGTTGAATTGGATTTTAGTTAAATTGATTGCGCTAGTGTTATCACATCTTATGGGTGTTTTATCAAGTGTGATACCATAGTCTTCAAGTTGTCGCTTAATCCATAGGATTTGCGCACAGCAACTTCCAGCTGCTACATATTCAGCTTCAGTAGTTGATAATGCAACTGAATTTTGCTTTTTGCTAAACCATGTGATTAAGTTACTTCCTAAGAAATGGCATGCACCACTTGTGCTTTTTCTATCTAATTTACATCCAGCATAATCAGAATCCGAATATGCAATTAGGTTTAATGTGGAGTCTCTAGAATACCATAAACCTACATTTTTGTTCCATTTAGATATCTTAAAATTCTTTTAACAGCTATTAAATGTGATTCTTTAGGTTCAGATTGAAATCTAGCACATAAACATACTGAAAACATAATGTCTGGTCTACTTGCTGTTAAATAAAGAAGGGATCCGATTATACCTCGATAATACTTTTGATCAACCTTTTTACCTTCTTCATCTTTGTCCAGCTTGCATGAAGGACTCATTGGAGTTCCGAGGGGTTTCATTGATTCCATACCAAACTTTTTGAGTAGTTCTCTTGTGTATTTGGTTTGGTTGATAAAGATTCCCTCTTTGCTTTGTTTGATCTGGAGTCCAAGGAAGAAGTTGAGTTCTCCCATCATGCTCATCTCGAATTCTCCCTGCATCAACTTTGCAAATTCTTGACAAAGAGAATCGTTAGTAGCACCAAAAATAATGTCATCTACGTATATTTGTACTACAAGTAAATCTTTACTTTTTCTTTTCAAAAAAAGTTTTATCAACATTTCCTCTTGTAAAATCATTTTCTATTAAGAATTTACTTAACCTATCATACCAAGCTCTAGGTGCTTGTTTCAAACCATATAAAGCTTTGTGCAATTTAAAAACGTGATTTGAAAATTCGTGATCTTCAAAACCTGGTGGTTGTTCTACATAAACTTCTTCATTATAAATCCATTTAAAAATGCGCTTTTTACATCCATTTGAAATAAGTTAAAATTCATATGACATGCAAATGCAAGTAATAGCCTAATGGCTTCTAATCTAGCTACAGGCGCAAAGGTTTCATCAAAATCAATACCTTCCTCTTGATTATATCCTTTAGCAACCAATCTAGCTTTGTTTCTAATTACTATGCCATTTTCATCTAGTTTATTTCGAAAAACCCATTTTGATCCTATTACTGAATGATTTTTAGGTCTTTCAACTAAAGTCCAAACATTATTTCTTGTAAATTGATTTAGTTCTTCTTGCATTGCTAACATCCAATTATTATCTTTTTCAGCTTCTTCTATAGTTTTAGGTTCAATTTGTGATACAAATGCAAGATGATTACTAATATTTCTCATATATGATCTAGTTCTTATTCCTTGAGATGGATCGCCTATAATCAATTCCTTGGGATGACTATGAGCATATCTCCAGTCTCTTGGAAGATCTATATCATTATGATCAATATTGACATCATCGTCCTTATGTGAATCATCATCTTTAGCTTCTTGCTCATGATCAGAAGATACTTCAATATTAAGTTTTTCAAGATCTTTTTCAATTATGTTTGTATCTTCCTCATCATCAATCTTTTCAGATCCAGTTGCTAAAGATTCATCAAAAACTACATGTATGGATTCTTCAACTACTAAGGTTTTCTTGTTAAAGATTCTATATGCCTTACTAGTTGTTGAATATCCTAAAAAATTCCTTCATCAGATTTAGCATCAAATTTTCCTAAATTTTTTACCATTATTATGAATGAAACATTTACATCCAAATGCATGAAAGTATTTTATATTTGGTTTTCTTTCATTCCATAATTCATAAGGTGTTTTCTTTAATATTGGTCTTATTAAGGCTCTATTTAAGATGTAACATGCTGTGTTAATTGCTTCCGCCCAAAAATACTTTGGTAAGTTGCTTTCGCATAGCATGGTACGGGCCATGTCTTCTAGAGTCCTATTTTTCCTTTCAACTACACCATTTTGCTGTGGAGTCCTAGGGGCTGAAAAAATTATGATTAATTCCATTTTCAGAACAAAAACTTTCAAATAAGTGATTTTCAAATTCTGTTCCATGATCACTTCTTAGAGATACTATAGTAGTGTTTTTCTCATTTGTGACTTTCTTGAAGAATTTCAGGAATATCGAGAAAGTCTCATCTTTGTGAGCTAAAAACATTACCCAAGTATATCTAGAATAATCATCTACAATCACTAGACCATATTTCTTTCCTCCTAGACTTGTGGTTCTAGTTGGTCCGAAAAGATCCATGTGAAGTAGCTCTAGTGCCCTAGAAGTTGAAACAATGTTTTTAGATTTGAAAGAACTTCTAGTTTGTTTTCCAAATTGACATGCATCACATATTTTATTATTTTCAAAATCTAGTTTAGGTAATCCTTTAACTAAATCCATTTTAATTAGTTTTGAAATAAGGTGTGTGCTTGCATGACCTAATCTACGATGCCACAACCAACTAATTTCATTTATGTTAGCATTGTCAGCAATTAAGCAATGATCACTCAAAGATAATTTTTCTAGATCAACCAAGTAAACATTGCCATGTCTATAACCAGTAAATACAATGCTATCATCAATAGAATTAGTTACAGTGCATACAGAAGATTTAAATGAAACATTAAAGTTTTTATCACATAATTGACTTATACTTATTAGATTATGCTTCAAACCATCAACATAAAGTACATTATCAATAAATGTAGATGGAGTTATACGGACTTTACCAAGGCCCATGATTTGACCTTTACCGTTATCGCCAAACGTAACAACTCCACCTTTCTTTTCTTCTAGGGTGATGAATTCATCTTTGTCACCCGTCATATGTCTTGAGCAGCCACTATCAAGGTACCACTTTTTCTTTGATCTTTTGGCTACAAGACATTCCTGCAACATAATTTAAACTTTATGTTTAGGTACCCAAGCTTTCTTGGGTCCTTCATGGTTAGCAGCAACAAAAATTGTTCCTTTCGGAACCCATATTTTCTTAGCTTTAACATTTAACTTGTTGTTATTATTTAACGTTTTGCATTCAAATGATTTATGACCTTTTTCATTACATTTGAAACAAGTTATATTACTTTGGTTGGCTTTTATAAAAATATTCTTTAAAGATTTTTGTTTCCTTAATGTGTTATATCCTAAACCTGCTTTGTCAAAAACAGCTTTTTGACTATCTAAGATCATGTTAAGTTTAGTTGAACTTAAAGTGAATTTCTCAACAATGTCTTTATATTTTTTAACATCTTTCTTAAGAGAGTCATTTTCTTTAACTTGCTGTTCTTTTCTAAAGCTAAAGTTTCTAATTGATCTTTTAAATCTTTTGTTGAGTTTTTAGTTTCAGATTTCAACAAATCTATTTCTTGATTAAGATTATCTCTTTCTTTGCTAAGTTCTTCTTTTTCATTAGTTAAGTTCTTAACTTCTAAAGCTAATTCATTTTTACTTTTAGCTAAGCTAATATTGTCATTTTTCAAAAACTTATACTTCTTTTTCAAGGATTTAAAATCAATCATAAGTTCATTGAAAGCCTCAAACATTTCATCAAATGTAAATTCATCATTTGAGTTTTCAGAACTTACCTCATTGTCGTTGTCGTCGTTGTTGGCCATGAAGCAGATATTAGCAACTTCTTTTTGTTCTTCTTCTTCGGAAGAAGACTCTTCACTATCAGTCCAAGTTGCCATGTATGCCTTTTTCTTTTTCTTGTAGGCCTTCTTAAGTAAAGGACAGTCATATCTAAAATGCCCTGGCTTTTTACACTCATAACATACTAAGGGCTCTTTCTCTTTTTCTTTCTCCTTGTCCTTTCTCTTATCTTTTTCTCCATCAATTCTTGCTCCAAATTCTTTTTATGGAAGGGCCTTTTTCTCATAAACTTTCTGAATTTTTTGGCCAAGAGAGCAGTTTCCTCATCATCTTCATCATTACTTTCACTGCTGCTCTCTTCCATTTCTGCAGTCTTGAGGGCAAGTGTTTTCCTTCTTTTTGATCCTCCTCAACATGCTGCTTCATTGTTAAGCTCGTGGGTCATTAAGGATCCTAGAAGCTCCTCTAAAGGTAATGCATTGAGGTCCTTTGCTTCTTGGATAGCAGTGACTTTCGCTTCCCACGATCTTGGTAGTGACCTAAGAATTTTGCGCACAAGCTCAGCATTAGAATAAATTCTACCAAGACTTTTTAAACCATTCACAATATCAGTGAATCTAGTGAACATGCATGTGATGGTTTCAGTTTGTTCCATTGTAAACAATTCATATTTATGAACCAAAATGTTTATTTTTGATTCCTTAACTTGGTTTGTTCCTTCATGTGTTATTTCCAACCTATCCCAAATTTCTTTTGCGGAATTACATGTTGAGATTCGGTTGAATTCATTTGAGTCTAAGGAACAATATAAAATATTAATGGCTTTAGCATTTAGTTGTGCCATTCTCCTATCATTATCATTCCAATCCCTTTCGGGTTTAGGAACAATAGTGCCATCAACTAAGGTGTGTGGGTGTACTAGGTCCATTATTATTACTCCCCACAATTCATAGTCAGAAGCTTGAATGAATATTCTCATTCTAGCTTTCCAATATGAATAGTTGGTTCCATTAAATAAAGGAGGTCGATTCGTAGAATGACCTTCAGCAAAACATGAACCACTTTGTGTTGCCATATGGATCTTTAGCCCTTGATCGTGAGATCAAATTCTAAATGAGCACTTGCTCTGATACCAATTGTTGGCCCAGATGGCAACCCAAGAGGGGGGGGGGTGAATTGGGTTCTTAAAAATTTAAGACTTTTTAACTTTAGTTGATTAGTTAGCAAGATGTGCAAGTGAGAGGCTAACTAAAATCAATACACAAGCAAATAAAGAGAGATAGAGAGAGAGAAAATATGGCACGGCAAACACAAGATAATTTTATAGTGGTTCGGTGCAACCAACACCTACGTCCACTCCCAAGATTCACTTGGGTCCACACTATAATCTCTCTAGATTACAGCCGAGTTGTTTTCCAAGCTCACAACTCAAACTTGTTGTTTTCCCGGGTGAACAACGAACCCAGCTGGTTTTAACTCGGGCTTACCAGCACAAAACCCTACACGTTGTTTTTCACGGGCTCACAACTAACCCAACACAAGCACTCCGGCTTGTAACGAGGTATACCAACCTCCACTGATTCAATCCACTGATTGAATCAGCAAACAATAGAATAAAAGTGTTTGAACAATGAAATGCTCCCCTTGAGCAAATATACAAATGAAGTATAAAAATAAAGAGTTAGAAAAGCCTGATTGTATTGCAGATGGTAGTGGCTTTGGCTTTCTTCCTTCTTCTCTTTAACTCCTCTTGAAGTGTTGAATCACGCCTCAGCAAGATTCTTGACCGTTGAAGTCTTTGGAGTTGAGATGAAGCTTTTTCCTCTTTTGAAAATCCTTCGATTTGACCTTTGAAATGCTTGTGGATTTTCTTTTGACTCTTGTGGATTGATGAGAAGGAGCAGACGAAACTTCCTCTTGATTTCACTCCTTTTGAATCACTCTCTCCTTTGAGCTAGAGATTTTTCAATATGCTCTGTTTTTCCCTCTTTTCAAAAGATATTCTTTTCTCTCTTTTTGATTTTCTCTTGATTGTTTTGATTTGAAAAGAGCTCCTCTATTTATAGAATCTGCAAAAATATATCCGTTAGAAACAAGGAAAAATAGCCGTTATTTGAAAATCTTACCGTTGGAGCTGATGTGTCATCGTGAAAAATCGCGTCCAGATTTCGTGGAGTCGGCTCGAGCTTTGTGGGAGTCGGCTCGCACAGTCCATTTAGAAACACCTAACTTTCAGGGGTCGACTCGCGATATGCGGGGAGTCGACTCGAGAAGTGCTAAAAAATGAGCCTTTCTGGTGTCTGAGTCGAGTCGGCTCGCACAGTCTTGAGTCGGCTCGCGAAGGTTTCAGGGGTCGACTCTTGAAAACTCAAGTGTCGACTCAGGACAACATTGAAAATCAGACAATTGGGGAGTCGACTCGGAAACCCTTGAGTCGGCTCGGGAGCGATACAAAAATCAGAAAAATGTTCTGATTGACTTTAAACTCGTCCCAATTAAATTTAAATAAATTTGACTTGAATACAATAAATATGACATTAAGCATGATTCAAGACATGTTTCAAGAAATCATAGATTAAAATATATTATGTAAAATTTCTTTTCGAAATCTCAAAATAGAGTTTGAAAACTTCTTTTCAAATTGATTCAAAACTCAGTGAATTAACCATTTAGAGTCCATTGCTTTCCTTTTGAATAAGCTCAAGTTTTTGATAAATAAACTCATTGTTTCCTTTAAATACTCATGGCTTTTGGAAATCATCAAAATCAATAAAGTTGGGGCAATTATGATTCAATAATTTCTCAACATAGGGATCTCGCCACCTTCCATTCCATCGGTCCATCGGTGGATCCTTTCTTGATCTAATGGTCCTCATCTGTTTGATTCCAAGAGGGGATATTCTAGTACGGTGGCGGTGGCTGGGAGGAGGAGCAGCGCTGTGGTTGGAGGAGAAGGCAGCGGCCATGATGAAGGGAGATGGAAGGCTGGATTTGGCATCGTCGTCTTGGGTGCCGGATCCGGTCACCGGCATTTTTTTTTTTCACTCCGTCGCCGTCTTCACTTCTCTTGCCTCCCGCCGGTGAAGGGAAGAAACCCTATCCACCGTGGTCAGTCTATTCTTCGAATTTCTTTGATTTTTCTCTGTTTTAGAATTTGGTCCGCACATTTTTCTTTCGTTTCTGTGATTTCTTTTTTTTTTTTTTTTGCTTCTTTTTGGTTATTTTCTGTGGGGGTTTTTGTTCGCAGTCTTTGATCGCGAACGAGGATTTCCAGCACATCCTCAATGTGCTGAACACGAACGTGGATGGGAAGCAGAAGATCATGTTCGCCCTCACCTCCATCAAAGGTATTGGCCGCCGCTTCGCCAACATCGTCTACAAGAAGGCCGATGTGTTATTAATATATAACTCTTGTTCTTTTTATCTGCGTCCCGATGGTTAACAGCGTGCTGGAGCTCGGATCCACGGATGTCATCTATCAAAGCTTGGAGCTCATGAACAGGATCCATGGATGTCATCCCTATTTTTTTTCTCATGAATTTTGGGAGTGACTGAAAGATGAATGAGCATTAACACCCTTCTTAATTGCTGATTCTGGTGGGCCAAGAGATTGGGAGCTTTGAACAAGTTCAAGGCTGAAATTGAAAAGGTTGTGTTCGTATCTTATTGCCCACTCTCTGTTCTTTATTTTATACATTGTTCTATCTTATTGGTCATTCATCTTCTCATTTTAACTATATATTTTCCCCCATAGCTTTTGAGGTAAGCAGGTGGGATTTTACCTCTCTGATTTGTTTACAAACACATTGGCTCCAATCAATTTGGATGAAAAAGGTCTAGCTTACATTTCATTTTCAGGTATTCTACGGACTATGGCATGTTCCGCTTCTGCATAGTAGACATTGGCTCTTATTACGCTGATGAGGGTTCATTTGAAGAGCCAATGGGAAGGAATAGCCTTCAAAACTTTTGGCAAAAATATAAGGTGGACATAGCATTCTATGGGCATGTTCACAACTATGAGAGGACCTGTCCAATATACCAGGTAGGAAGAAGACATTGCTTTCTCTTTGTGTTTAAAGTAACTGATAGAATTCTCTGCATTTCAGCGAGCACAGATTATTTGAGTTTCTAACTCACAGCTAAGTCAGGTCCACTGATAAATATCATTATTTTAAGAGCATATGGATTTAGTTATTGATGACGCCAAGTCACCTTCCTCAAGCGTCGGGGAAGACGGACGTTCTTCTCCTCGAAGTCCTGCAAGAAAAGTCTCCGGAGACCGGTGGCGCCGGTGGGGACCCTCCGACGATCAAGTTAGTCACTTAGGCTCAGACAGAGAACCGCTCTAGCGAAGAAGAGCTGAGGCGGTTAGGGTTTTTGCTGGGAGGAAGAAAGCTCCGAAAAACCAGAGTTCAGATCCTACTTACAATGTGAGCACGTGCCTTTATACCTGTCCGAATACCCTAGCTTACAGCTCTGGGAGATCACCATCGTACCATCGCTGCGTGTGGCATCATATGTGTCCGGTAGCTGTGAAGGCGTTCAGTGCACGCCGCCGGTTGATAGGACCGGGCACCATTGCCAGTGGTAGCGAAACGTACGCAGTAGCGAGGCATGGTGATGCACAGGGACATGCAACACGCCAAACTCCGTTATGAGGCATGGCCCGATGTAACGGGGTGCAATCACGGGAGTACCGAATCATACGCTGTGGCGAGGCATGGCCATGCATAGGGGCATGCAACGCGCCAAACACCGTTATGACGCATGGCCCTCTATAACGGGGCGCAATCACGGGAGTACCGAATCGTATGCCGTGGTGAGGTATGGCCATGCGCTGAAAATCATGTGTGAGCACCGTGCAACCTGGTAGTTGTCGTTTTCCTTGGCAGTTGAGTTGCATGTTGGACGCTGATGACTCTCCACCCTGGAGCCGGAGGGGGTCCCAGGGGTGGGAGAACGCTGGCGCACCTCGAGGTCGGTGAGGGTCACGGGGATAAGGAAATGCCAGCACACCCCGACCCCGAGAGGGTCCCGGGGTTAAGGACTGATGGCCCCACCCAGCGACCCCGAGGGGGTCCCGGGGGTGGGGGAATGCTGATGCGCCCCGACCCCGAGAGGGTCCCGGGGTCAAGGACTGATGGCCCCACCCAGCGACCTCGAGGGGGTCCCGGGGGTGGGGAAATGCTGATGCGCCCCGACCCCGAGAGGGTCCCGGGGTCAAGGACTGATGGCCCCACCCAGCCACCCCGAGGGGGTCCCGGGGGTGGGGGAATGCTGATGCGCCCCGACCCCGAGAGGATCCCGGGGTCAAGGACTGATGGCCCCACCCAGCGACCCCGAGGGGGTCCCGGGGATGGGGGAATGCTGATGCGCCCCGACCCTGAGAGGGTCCCGGGGTCAAGGACTGATGGCCCCACCCAGTGACCTCGAGGGGGTCCCGGGGTGGGGGAATACTGATGCGCCCCGACCCCGAGAGGGTCCCGGGGTCAAGGACTGATGGCCCCACCCAGCCACCCCGAGGGGGTCCTGGGGGTGGGGGAATGCTGATGCGCCCCGACCCCAAGAGGGTCCCGGGGTCAAGGACTGATGGCCCCACCCAGCGACCCCGAGGGGGTCCCGGGGGTAGGAAAATGCTGATGCGCCCCAACCCCGAGTGGGTCCCCGGGTCAAGGACTGATGGCCCCACCCAGCCACCCCGAGGGGGTCCCGGGGGTGGGGGAAAGCTGATGCGCCCCGACCCCGAGAGGGTCCCGGGGTCAAGGACTGATGGCCCCACCTAGCGACCCCGAGTGGGTCCCGGGGGTGGGTGGGGGAATGCTGATGCGCCCCAACCCCGAGAGGGTCCTGGGGTCAAGGACTGATGGCCCCACCCAGCGACCCCGAGGGGGTCCCGGGGGTGGGGGAATGCTGATGCGCCCCGACCCCGAGAGGGTCCCGGGGTCAAGGACTGATGGCCCCACCCAGCCACCCCGAGGGGGTCCCGGGGGTGGGGGAATGCTGATGCGCCCCGACCCCGAGTGGGTCCCCGGGTCAAGGACTGATGGCCCCACCCAGCCACCCCGAGGGGGTCCCGGGGGTGGGGGAATGCTGATGCGCCCCGACCCCGAGAGGGTCCCGGGGTCAAGGACTGATGGCCCCACCCAGCGACCCCGAGGGGGTCCCGGGGGTGGGGGAATGCTGATGCGCCCCGACCCCGAGAGGGTCCCGGGGTCAAGGACTGATGGCCCCACCCAGCGACCCCGAGGGGGTCCCGGGGGTGGGGGAATGCTGATGCGCCCCGACCCCGAGAGGGTCCCGGGGTCAAGGACTGATGGCCCCACCCAGCCACCCCGAGGGGGTCCCGGGGGTGGGGGAATACTGATGCGCCCCAACCCCGAGAGGGTCCCGGGGTCAAGGACTGATGGCCCCACCCAGCGACCCCGAGGGGGTCCCGGGGGTGGGGAAATGCTGATGCGCCCCGACCCCGAGTGGGTCCCGGGGTCAAGGACTGATGGCCCCGCCCAGCCACCCCGAGGGGTCCCGGGGGTAGGAAAATGCTGATGCGCCCCGACCCCGAGTGGGTCCCCGGGTCAAGGACTGATGGCCCCACCCAGCCACCCCGAGGGGGTCCCGGGGGTGGGGGAATGCTGATGCGCCCCGACCCCGAGAGGGTCCCGGGGTCAAGGACTGATGGCCCCACCCAGCGACCCCGAGGGGGTCCCGGGGGTGGGTGGGGGAATGCTGATGCGCCCCAACCCCGAGAGGGTCCCGGGGTCAAGGACTGATGGCCCCACCCAGCGACCCCGAGGGGGTCCCGGGGGTGGGGGAATGCTGATGCGCCCCGACCCCGAGAGGGTCCCGGGGTCAAGGACTGATGGCCCCACCCAGCCACCCCGAGGGGGTCCCGGGGGTGGGGGAATGCTGATGCGCCCCGACCCCGAGTGGGTCCCCGGGTCAAGGACTGATGGCCCCACCCAGCCACCCCGAGGGGGTCCCGGGGGTGGGGGAATGCTGATGCGCCCCGACTCCGAGAGGGTCCCGGGGTCAAGGACTGATGGCCCCACCCAGCGACCCCTAGGGGGTCCCGGGGGTGGGGGAATGCTGATGCGCCCCGACCCCGAGAGGGTCCCGGGGTCAAGGACTGATGGCCCCACCCAGCGACCCCGAGGGGGTCCCGGGGGTGGGGGAATGCTGATGCGCCCCGACCCCGAGAGGGTCCCGGGGTCAAGGACTAATGGCCCCACCCAGCCACCCCGAGGGGGTCCCGGGGGTGGGGGAATGCTGATGCGCCCCATCCCCGAGAGGGTCCCGGGGTCAAGGACTGATGGCCCCACCCAGCGACCCCGAGGGGGTCCCGGGGGTGGGGAAATGCTGATGCGCCCCGACCCCGAGTGGGTCCCGGTGTCAAGGACTGATGGCCCCACCCAGCCACCCCGAGGGGGTCCCGGGGGTGGGGAAATGCTGATGCGCCCCGACCCCGAGTGGGTCCCGGGGTCAAGGACTGATGGCCCCACCCAGCCACCCCGAGGGGGTCCCGGGGGTGGAGGAATGCTGATGCGCCCCGACCCCGAGAGGGTCCCGGGGTCAAGGACTGATGGCCTCGCCCAGTGACCCCGAGGGGGTCTCGGGGGTGGGGGAATGCTGATGCGCCCCGACCCCGAGAGGGTCCCGGGGTCAAGGACTGATGGCCCCACCCAGCCACCCCGAGGGGGTCCCGGGGGTGGGGGAATGCTGATGCGCCCCGACCCCGAGAGGGTCCCGGGGTCAAGGACTGATGGCCCCACCCAGCGACCCCGAGGGGGTCCCGGGGGTGGGAAAATGCTAATGCACCCCGACCCCGAGTGGGTCCCGGGGTCAAGGACTGATGGCCCCACCCAGCCACCCCGAGGGGTCCCGGAGGTGGGGGAATGCTGATGCGCCCCGACCCCGAGAGGATCCCGGGGTCAATAGCCGCCATTACCGTCTATTTTGACGACGTGGGATCAGTCATATCAGATGCCCCCTCGCCCCTGGGGCAAAGTGGGTCCCACCGCTGAGGCTCAAGGGGCGTTCTCCACGTGGCTGATCCCCGTCCTTGTCTTTTATGCGGACAGTGTGGGGAATGTAAGGAGGCGGCCTTCCGTACACTGCCTGCTGTGATCGCCCTCGAAAGTGAGGACAGGCCCTTCGGGGCTCGCGCGAAAAGCCACACCATCATTTCCTTTCATTACGGCGACGTCAGCGGGGTCCCACCACTGGCTGGGGTCGTGCCGCACCATGCGCCGGGGCATTCCTCAAGGCGAGCCAGCGTATGGCAAGGAGCCACGCGGCCGACGAGACATGGCGGGACGTTTTGAAAGCCCGATAAAGCTAGGTAAAAAGGGGGGGGGAACTGATGCCATACCGCCTTGCCATTGTCTTCTTCCTCGCTTGCTCCCCAATTTCCTCTGCAACCTGCGAGCCCGCGCCTGGTCTTTCTTCTCCCAGGTCAGCTTTCCCCACCTTAGGCTTACCTCCTCACTTATGAGTTCCCCCTCCTGGACCTCGGAGGGCAGTTCTGAGAACTGTCCTCCCTCTGTAAGCCGTCGTATCTCTCCTACTCCCTCTCCCCCAATTGAGTGGTCCTCTGTTTCAGAGGACCGCATCCCTCTGGCCCGGCAACGGGTCACCGGTGGAGCCCCATCGAGGGGCCGCCGGCTGGAGGCCGGTGCCTCCTCGAGGGTGGAGGAGTCCCCAGAGGGGACAGCCTCCACAATGACACGGTTGGACCTAGAAAGGATCCGGGCCTGCTATGGGATCCCCAGGGAGATCAAGCTATTCCCGCCAACCCCCGACGACAGGGTCATCTCCTCCCAACCCGGTCGGGTGGCTCTTTACGAGATCTGCTTACAGGCGGGTCTCCGGCCTCCCTTTCCTCCCTTCTTCATCAATCTCCTCGACTTCTATTCTTTGACCCCTTCCCAGCTAGTTCCAAACTCTTACCATGTCGTTAGTGCCTTCGCCATTCTCTATCATCACCTAAACGTCACCCCCCGAATCAGTCTGTTCCGATCTTTTTACTCCCTCCGAGCCCAAAAGGGTTGGTGGCTGTTCCAGCCCCGACCCAATAGGGTCCTAAAGCTCCTTCTCCCTTCATCGATTAAGGGATGAAAATCCCGCTTCTTCTTTGCCAATGTTGATCAAGTCCAGCCCGAGTGGGAAGACCCCGACCTCCGGGGGAATGCCGTTGCGATCCAGCCTGGGGACCGGGAGGCATTGGGATTATTGCTAGCCACCGAGATTCCCCGATACACTCTGCTGCTATCGGAGGACAACCTAGAGTCGGCGGGCCTCATCTCCCACCGGGGTAAGCCCCTTCCACCCTTAGCCGAAAACTCCGCTCCTTTGTCCCTTTCCTTCTCTCTTTTTTTTTTTTGAATTTTGTTCTGAAAACCCAACTTATATCATGCAGCGATGAAGATACCGGCGGCAAAGCTGTTGAGAGCTGCCTCCAAGAAAAGGGTCCGGGAAGGGCCATCCGGAGGTCAGCAGGCCCCAGCCCCGAAGCGCCCGACGGCCCGTGCCTCCCCTCCAGCACTAGTCTCCCCACCCCTGGCTCCGCAAAATGTCCTGGTTGTTCCGGAGGTCGACCTCACAGTCGACACTCCTCCAGAGGTGGGAACGACCGCGGGAGCCACCGCTGGAGAGCCAGTCGTGAGGGAGTCCATACCGGCTGAAGAACTCCCAGCTCCTGGGGGATCGACCCCACCAGACGCCACCAGGGACTGGGGTGAGGGATCGTCTGGCCCCGCAAGTCCACCCTCCGAGGGGTCACCCAGAGGTGGCCCGCGCGAGGAACCGGGGACAGCCGAGGTGGCGAAGGGAGGCGAGGATGAGCCTAGGTCACCCCGAAACTCTCTGGATGACGGCCACTGGGCTAAGCAAGCCTTGGGCCCAGTCTTTGATCCTAGGATCATTGAGGACCTCAGCCACCAGAGAGCGGGCACGTTCTTTCGGGACTCCTATGCTGCCGTCGTCAGGGTAAGCGATCTTCTCGCCCCTTACCTTTTATCTCATACATATACACATTTTACCTCGCTGACCTGGGGCTCATACGTGCAGATCGCGCACTCCTTAAAGGCCGCCAGGGAGGTGATTCACGGAGGGCAAAATCTTCTGCGGGAGACGCAGGAAGAGGTTGAGGAGGCCCAGCACCGTGCGGAGGCGGCCGAGAAGGCGCTGGAGTCGATCAAAGACACCTGTGCGAGCGAGGTGAAGGCCGCCCAGAGCCGGGCGGAGATTGAAGCCGACCGTGCGCGCGCAGCGCTCTCCCAAATGACGGAGGCTGTGAGCGCTGTCATGGCCAGAGATATGCACATCTCCGAATTAACCTCAGCTCTCCAGGAGGCTGAAAATTGGGTGGGCACGGCGGCGGAAGAGGCAAGAGCGGCGAGGGAAAAGGCCAGAGTGGCGAGGGAGGAAACCTGTCGATGCGAGGAGGAGGTAAGCCGCGCTCGGGAGGCTGAGAGGATCGCGGCGGAAGCCCTTGCCGCAGAGAAAACCCGAGCTGCTGGGCTCATAGAGGAATACAAGGCATCCGGGTGCTTCGCAGACGACTTGGCCGAGGCTTCGGCAGTGGTATTTCTTGACGGGTTCCAGCACGGCAAAGAGAAGGTGGCCAGAGACCCGAACTTCCCCCGGGCCCTGGAGGTTGAATTGGAGCGGTTATCTGACTTGGCCCCTTCTGATGATGAGCCCGCGCCGGCAGAGCCGTGAGCTCGCACTTGTAATTTTGCCCCCTTTTTTTGTTTTTGTAAGCCCGACAACGTCGGCATTTTGTAGTCTCTCTCAATCAATGAAAATACTCTTCAAAACGCCTTCTGAATTGTCACTGACTTCATCGATTGATATGTAGCCTTATCGCCCCATTAGCTCTAATAGTATTGGGGGCAACTCCCCACCCGAACCAGCCCGTCCTAGCTGTTTAAACCCGAAAGTTTAGAGCCAGGGAGGGTTGAATTCTCGGAGCGGGAACGCCGCCGGTTAGAGGTTAGGTAGGTAGGCTCCTTGAAGCTACCGGTGCAATGCCCTGACTAGCGGGACTGTGCTGTCGGGTGTCGAGTCTTGGTTGTGAAGAGCCGGTGGTGCACCGCTCCGCCAGCGGCTCACTGGGCTTTATGCCTGGCTAGTGCAGGGCTTTGAGTGTCGACGGGGTGCCGAGCTTTTATTGTTGAGAGCCAGTGGTATACTGCTCTGCCAGTGGTACACTGGGCTTTATGCCTGGCTAGTGCAGGGCTTTGAGTGCCAACGGGGTGCCGGGCTTTTGTTGTTGAGAGCCAGTGGTACACTGCTCTGCCAGTGGTACACTGGGCTTTATGCCTGGCTAGTGCAGGGCTTTGAGTGCCGATGGGGTGCCGGGCTTTTGTTGTTGAGAGCCAGTGGTACACTGCTCTGCCAGTGGTACACTGGGCTTTATGCCTGGCTAGTGCAGGGCTTTGAGTGCCGACGGGGTGCCGAGCTTTTGTTGTTGAGAGCCAGTCACTGCTCTGCCAGTGGTACACTGCTCTGCCAGTGATACACTGGGCTTTATGCCTGGCTAGTGCAGGGCTTTGAGTGCCGATGGGGTGCCAGGCTTTTGTTGTTGAGAGCCAGTGGTACACTGCTCTGCCAGTGGTACACTGGGCTTTATGCCTGGCTAGTGCAGGGCTTTGAGTGCCGACGGGGTGCCGGGCTTTTGTTGTTGAGAGCCAGTGGTACACTGCTCTGCCAGTGGTACACTGGGCTTTATGCCTGGCTAGTGCAGGGCTTTGAGTGCCGATGGAGTGCCGGGCTTTTCTGTGAAGATTTAAGTAGCTAAAATCGAATCTTGTTAATATTGAACAAGGGGCGTAAACCCAAATGAATACAGGGATAATATTTAACATGAAAGGAGGGATACATTACTGATAATACCGACGGAGGTTATCCGCATTCCATGTCCTAGGGAGTGGTGTCCCATCAAGTTCTTCAATTTTATAAGCTCCGTGGCGGAGCGTCTCGGTGATGTGGCTTGGCCAGGGATTGGCGGCGATGATCTGCAGGAACTGGCGATCTCCGGTGGGAGGAATGCTGGCTAGGCTGCATCACCCCCGGGATAGATGGGTCCAGCTCCGGCTGCCGCAAGGCCGCTTGCTGATGCTGTAGGCCCTGAACCATTGCTGCCAACGACTGGACCTGCGTGGCCAGAGCGATGAATCGATCCTCCTGGAGTTGTTGCGGAGCAGGCGCAGGAACATCATTCTGTGGAGCAGAAGGCCCTGCCCCCCGGAGATGCAGAGGCTCCGGGAGACTGGATGCGAGAGCCGGGGGGGCCTCCGCGGGTGGACCAGCCCTGCAGCGCTGCCCCCCAGCACGACCGGCTGAAACTCCTTTCGTTCGAGTCGTCACCATGGCTTCAAGAGCTCGAAGATAGGAGAAGAAGAAAGTTGTTGGTTCGACATTTTTCCTACACTGCCCCCTTCCTGGCGCACCAATCTGATGACGCCAAGTCACCTTCCTCAAGCATCGGGGAAGACGGACGTTCTTCTCCTCGAAGTCCTGCAAGAAAAGTCCCCGGAGACCGGTGGCGCCGGTGGGGACCCTCCGACGATCAAGTTAGTTACTTAAGCTCAGACAGAGAACCGCTCCAGCGAAGAAAAGCTGAGGCGGTTAGGGTTTTTGCTGGGAGGAAGAAAGCTCCGAAAAACCAGAGTTCAGATCCTACTTACAATGTGAGCATGTGCCTTTATACCTGTCCGAATACCCTAGCTTACAGCTCTGGGAGATCACCATCGTACCATCGCTACGTGTGGTATCATACGTGTTCGGTAGCTGTGAAGGCGTTCAGTGCACGCCGCCGGTTGATAGGACCGGGCACCATTGCCAGGGTAGCGAAACGTACGCCGTAGCGAGGCATAGTGATGCACAGGGACATGCAACGCGCCAAACTCCGTTATGAGGCATGGCCCTCCGTAACGGGGCACAATCATGGGAGTACCGAATCGTACGCTGTGGCGAGGCATGGCCATGCACAGGGGCATGCAACGCGCCAAACACCGTTATGAGGCATGGCCCTCCATAACGGGGCGCAATCACGGGAGTACCAAATTGTACGCCGTGGCGAGGTATGGCCATGCGCTGAAAATCATGTGTGAGCACCGTGCAACCTGGTAGTTGTCGTTTTCCTTGGCAGTTGAGTTGCATGCTGGTCGCTGATGACTCCCCACCCTGGAGCTGAAGGGGGTCCCAGGGGTGGGAGAATGCTGGCGCACCCCGAGGTCGGTGAGGGTCATGGGGATAAGGAAATGCCAGCACACCCCGACCCCGAGAGGGTCCCGGGGTCAAGGACTGATGGCCCCACCCAGCGACCCCGAGGGTGTCCCGGGGGTGGAGGAATGCTGATGCGCCCCGACCCCGAGAGGGTCCCGGGGTCAAGGACTGATGGCCCCACCCAGCGACCCCGAGGGGATCCCGGGGGTGGGGAAATGCTGATGCGCCCCGACACCGAGAGGGTCCCGGGGTCAAGGACTGATGGCCCCACCAAGCCACCCCGAAGGGGTCCCGGGGGTGGGGGAATGCCGATGCGCCCCGACCCCGAGAGGGTCCCGGGGTCAAGGACTGATGGCCCCACCCAGCAACCCCGAGGGGGTCCCGGGGGTGGGGGAATGCTGATGCGCCCCGACCCCGAGAGGGTCCCGGGGTCAAGGACTGATGGCCCCACCCAGCGACCCCGAGGGGGTCCCGAGGGTGGGGAAATACTGATGCGCCCCAACCCCGAGTCGGTCCCGGGGTCAAGGACTGATGGCCCCACCCAGCCACCCCGAGGGGGTCCCGGGGTTGGGGGAATGCTGATGCGCCCCGACCCCGAGAGGGTCCCGGGGTCAAGGACTGATGGCCCCACCCAGCGACCCCAAGGGGGTCCCGGGGGTGGGGGAATGCTGATGTGCCCCGACCCCGAGAGGGTCCCGGGGTCAAGGACTGATGGCCCAACCCAGCGACCGCGAGGGGATCCCGGGGGTGGGGAAATGCTGATGCGCCCCGACCCCTAGAGGGTCCCGGGGTCAAGGACTGATGGCCCCACCCAGCGACCCCGAGGGGGTCCCGAGGGTGGGGAAATGCTGATGCGCCCCGACCCCGAGTGGGTCCCGGGGTCAAGGACTGATGGCCCCACCCAGCCACCCCGAGGGGGTCCCGGGGGTGGGGGAATGCTGATGCGCCCCGACCCCGAGAGGGTCCCGGGGTCAAGGACTGATGGCCCCACCCAGCGACCCCAAGGGGGTCCCGGGGTGGGGGAATGCTGATGCACCCCGACCCTGAGAGGGTCCCGGGGTCAAGGACTGATGGCCCCACCCAGCGACCCCGAGGGGGTCCCGGGGGTGGGGGAATGCTGATGCGCCCCGACCCCGAGAGGGTCCCGGGGTCAAGGACTGATGGCCCCACCCAGCGACCCCGAGGGGTTCTCGGGGGTTGGGAAATGCTGATGCGACCCGACCCCGAGTGGGTCCCGGGGTCAAGGGCTGATGGCCCCACCCAGCCACCCCGAGGGGGTCCCGGGGGTGGGGAAATGCTGATGCTCCCCGACCCCGAGTGGGTCTCGGGGTCAAGGACTGATGGCCCCACCCAGCCACCCCGAGGGGGTCCCGGGGGTGGGGGAATGCTGATGCGCCTCGACCCCGAGAGGGTCCCGGGGTCAAGGACTGATGGCCCGACCCAGCCATCCCGAGGGGGTCCCGGGGTGGGGGAATGCTGATGCGCCCCGACCCCGAGAGGGTCCCGGGGTCAAGGACTGATGGCCCCACCCAGCGACCCCGAGGGGGTCCCGGGGGTGGGGGAATGCTGATGCGCCCCGACCCCGAGAGGGTCACGGGGTCAAGGACTGATGGCCCCATCCAGCGACCCCGAGGGGGTCCCAGGGGTGGGGGAATGCTGATGCGCCCCAACCCCGAGAGGGTCCCGGGTTCAAGGACTGATGGCCCCACCCAGCCACCCCGAGGGGGTCCCTGGGGTGGGGGAATGCTGATGCGCCCCAACCCCGAGAGGGTCCCGGGGTCAAGGACTGATGGCCCCACCCAGCGACCCCGAGGGGGTCCCGAGGGTGGGGAAATGCTGATGCACCCCGACCCGAGTGGGTCCCGGGGTCAAGGACTGATGGCCCCACCCAGCCACCCCGAGGGGGTCCCGGGGGTGGGGGAATGCTGATGCGCCCCGACCCCGAGAGGGTCCAAGGGTCAAGGACTGATGGCCCCACCCAGCGACCCCAAGGGGGTCCTGGGGGTGGGGGAATGCTGATGCGCCCCGACCCCGAGAGGGTCCCGGGGTCAAGGACTGATGGCCCGACCCAGCCATCCCGAGTGGGTCCCGGGGGTGGGGGAATGCTGATGCGCCCCGACCCCGAGAGGGTCCCGGGGTCAAGGACTGATGGCCCCACCCAGCCACCCCGAGGGGGTCCCGGGGGTGGGGGAATGCTGATGCGCCCCAACCCCGAGAGGGTCCCGGGGTCAAGGACTGATGGCCCCACCCAGCAACCCCGAGGGGGTCCCGAGGGTGGGGAAATGCTGATGCGCCCCGACCCCGAGTGGGTCCCGGGGTCAAGGACTGATGGCCCCACCCAGCCACCCCGAGGGGGTCCCGGGGGTGGGGGAATGCTGATGCGCCCCGACCCCGAGAGGGTCCCGCGGTCAAGGACTGATGGCTCGACCCAGCCATCCCGAGGGGGTCACGGGGGTGGGGGAATGCTGATGCGCCCCGACCCTGAGAGGGTCCCGGGGTCAAGGACTGATGGCCCCACCCAGCGACCCCGAGGGGTCCCGGGGGTGGGGGAATGCTGATGCGCCCCGACCCCGAGAGGGTCACGGGGTCAAGGACTGATGGCCCCACCCAGCGACCCCGAGGGGGTCCCAGGGGTGGGGGAATGCTGATGCGCCCCAACCCCGAGAGGGTCCCGGGGTCAAGGACTGATGGCCCCACCCAGCCACCCCAAGGGGGTCCCGGGGGTGGGGGAATGCTGATGCGCCCCGACCCCGAGAGGGTCCCGGGGTCAAGGACTGATGGCCCCACCCAGCGACCCCGAGGGGGTCCCGGGGGTGGGGAAATGCTGATGCGCCCCGACCCCGAGAGGGTCCCGGGGTCAAGGACTGATGGCCCCACCCAGCGACCCCGAGGGGGTCTCGGGGGTGGGGAAATGCTGATGCACCCCGACCCCGAGTGGGTCCCGGGGTCAAGGGCTGATGGCCCCACCCACCCACCCCGAGGGGGTCCCGGGGGTGGGGAAATGCTGATGCGCCCCGACCCCGAGTGGGTCCCGGGGTCAAGGACTAATGGCCCCACCCAGCCACCCCGAGGGGGTCCCGGGGGTGGGGGAATGCTGATGCGCCCCGACCCCGAGAGGATCCCGGGGTCAAGGACTGATGGCCCCACCCAACGACCCCGAGGGGATCCCGGGGGTGGGGGAATGTTGATGCGCCCCGACCCCGAGAGGGTCCCGGGGTCAAGGACTGATGGCCCCACCCAGCGACCCCGAGGGGGTCCCGAGGATGGGAAAATGCTGATGCGCCCCGACCCCGAGTGGGTCCTGGGGTCAAGGACTGATGGCCCCACCCAGCCATCCCGAGGAGGTCCCGGGGGTGGAGAAATGCTGATGCGCCCTGACCCCGAGTGGGTCCTGGGGTCAAGGACTGATGGGCCCACCCAGCCACCCCGAGGGGGTCCTGGGGGTGGGGGAATGCTGATGCGCCCCGACCCCGAGAGGGTCCCGGGGTCAATAGCCGCCGTTACCGTCTATTTTGACGACGTGGGATCAGTCATATCAGTTATGATCAATTTTGCAATTAATTATTTTATTTGCATCTGCGTGCCAAAACATTATCTTGGTAAATTGCATAATAAAATATAAAATTTAGTTTGTGACCACATTGAATATTTATTTGCAGAGAATCGTTTTCTTCAGAATTTCAATTTATGTGCCGTTGCAGAAGCTAAAGAAGTTGGTACTTGGTGCATCAGGTGTCTTGCCGCTTGCTGTATAACAGTAAGAGGTTTGTATTTTCTCACGTCCTCTTTTAATTTCGTAACTCCCAGCTATCAAGCTCTCATCTTATTCATTGAAAGGGGTACCCAACGAGTATTGTAGCGACAACTTTGCATCATGACGCAAGCTGCTGAAGCTGACAATGTTCTTGTTTTGTTCATTTACAGTATTCCAAATACCCAACGAGTATTGTAGCATTATCTTTCAGCAGAAATGGACGTATGTTGGCTGTGGCATCCAGCTACACGTTTGGAGAGGGAGATATACCGTGAGTGAATTGAATTATTTTGTTAGCTTTATAAAATTTCCTCCTAACATGCTGCCCTGCTGTTGCTTGGTCATTAACTTATCTAACAACTTGCAGTCATCAACCTGATGCCATTTTTGTGTAAAATGTAAATGAAGTTGAAGTCAGGCCAAAGCCTAACGCATTGCCTGCACCTCCTCCGTAAGTTGATCTATATTGTGAGAAATTAGTTAAAATTTGTACAATGCTTAAATTTTTTTTCCTTTGCATTCTTTGCTTTGAAACGGTGACCTTGTATAGCAATAGATATCAATAGACTTGAGAGGCTGTTCTTTAGGCCTTAGTAATGGTTTAAAATACAATTCTTTATATCGATAGACTTGAGGGGATGTTCTCAGCACCTTGGATATTTTATGAAACAGAAGTATTCTGTTTGGATTGGTGGCTCCATCCTTGCATCTCTTAGCACCTTCCATCATGTAAGATTTTGGTTCATAAGTTGCAGATGTGGATTTTGAAGGAAGAGTATGATGAAAGTGGTCCTTCAATCGTGCACAGGAAGTGCTTTTGAGAAGTTCTAGGGTCAGTCATTTCATGGCAGTTTTTAAGTCTCAGTATATTTTAGATCTTATATTTTGTCTCAGCCTTATATATCCATTTAAATATTATGTAATTTGATTTGTGTCCCCATGCGCAGCTCTACTCATGGCCATGATGAAGTCATCTTTGATGCTGGGAATCACACGCTATCTCATGCACTCTAAACAACTTGGATGTGTAGCTTGCATTTTATGGGTTTAGGTTTTTAAAGAGACGACAATGTACATATCAGATATTATTCACTTTGGTTTAGTCCATCTGTAGTACAATATTTATTCTTATTGCTAGGAAAAAGTAAAATGCAAAGAGACATATATGTATCTGAAATCTTTTTGACTCCTGAATCATCATCTTATTCTCTTATATTTGATGAAATGTTTTGGATTTTGTATCTCAAGTGATGCTCTTAAAATTGAATGACTATATTTTATTTTTGTTAAAATTTAAATGTGCAGACTAGTTGTTCATGCTTAAGGCTTGAAAAACTGCACACAGAAGGAGGAATGGTGATTTAAAATAGAAATATAATTTTTAAATATTAAATAATTTAAAATATAATAAATATAACTTTTTTATACGATTGTAAACATATTTTGTAAGAAAAAAATATTTATTTCTTATTTTTTATGATTGAATTTATTTTTGTAGGTAAAATGGTTAAAAATAATAATTTTAGAAAACACCACCTTACTATTTTTCCCTACGATTTTATAAATTTTTGTAGGGAAAGATGTGAATAAAAAATATATTTTTTAAAAATCTTTTTCTATGATTTTGGGTTTTTCGTAGGGAAAGAAATCATTAAACAATTTTATTAGCCAATTTTTTCCTACGATTTTAAGAATTTTTGTAGGAAAAGATGTTAATAAAAAATAATTTTTTCACTTTTTTCTATGATTTTGGATTTTTTGTAGGGAAAAAATCATTAAAAAATTTTATTAGCCAACTTTTCCCTACGATTTTAAGAATTTTCGTAGGGAAAGATGTGAATTTTTTTTTTGATTTTTTCATACGATTTTAAGGTTTTTCATAGGGAAAGAAATCATTAAAAAATTTTATTAGTCAACTTTTCCCTACGATTTTAAAAATCATAGGGAAAGACATGGAGAAAAAAATATTTTTTTTTTATTTTTCTCTATGATTATTCATTTTCGTAGGCAAAAGTTTTTAAAATTCAAATTTTAATTTTAAATTTGGATTACTTTTTCCCTACAAAATATGAACTTTTCCCTACGAAAAAATCGTAGGGAAAAGCTCTACTCGTTGCCTACGATTTTTGAAAGTCGTAGGCAAAGGCTTTCCCTATGCACTTTTGCCTACGATTTTTTTTCATAGGAAAATTCAAAAATTGTAGGGAAAGGCTTTTCCTACGATTTTTCTATCTTTTCCTACTAAAAAAAGCGTAGGCAAAAGTCTTGTTTCTTGTAGTATATACTTCACTACTTTAAATTATAATATACCTCACTTTGCTAACAGAAGTTTTAATTGCTATCATCCTTTAAGGATGTTTTGTGATAGAGTCAGTCAAATTGCCATTGGGCAGAAGTTAGAAACTTACTGGTTTTATGAATATATGAGTAGTATCACTCAATCAATTGCAATAATGACTTTTATTTTTTGAATTGGTTATGAATAGCTTATTAATTTATAGGTAAACGGTCTATGATTCACAATCGATAATATTTTCATGCCATTGAAAACCGCAACAACCTCTACTGGCTATTTTGTTAATGGTACAAATTTTAAATTGAACGACTAGCATCTTCAAGAGGCACATAGAACTGAGGTGTGTGTGTCAAATGAGAAAGTGTTGGAGCAAATATGCAGGATTATTATGGAAAGTTAGTAGAGGTGGTTGAAGTTGAATATCCCGGTTGGCCTATAAAACGAACCGTATTGTTTCATTGCGATTGGTTTGATCCAACAGTTTTTGTGGGTAAAAGGGTTCATAACGACTACAATCTAGTTGAAGTCAACCATCGCCGAGGATTGCAGAAATATAAACCATTCATTCTTGCATCCCAAGCTCAGCAAGTGTTTTACTGCAGATATCGAAGTTTGTGCAACGACAAGTGAGATTGGTGGGTTGTTTTTAAAATCGTTCCACGTTCAGCAATCATATTAGACAAGAGTTCATCGAGTCAATCAACTGAATCTCCTGCATTTTAAAAGGATAAGATGAAAATGTATGCAATTGAGGACGACACTAGAGCTCCTGAAACATCAGTTAGAGATCTAAATGGTGATGTCCAACAAATTGAGGATGCAAATGTTCAGTTTTCTCCCGATGATAATGACATTGAATCACAATCTGATACGACATCGGATGTTGAACCAACATTTGACGAAATAAATGATACTGATTAGAGGTTTATTCAATTTCAATTTATTTTTATAAGTGTTAAATTTTTATATATTCAATCATTATTCATAATTATATTGCATGAATCTTTACTATTTTCAATATGTCGGGCCAAGATAAATCTATCGCCGATGGATAGAGCGAGCAGGGACATAGCCCTGTCGCATCAGATCACTTCATGAGTATTGGAGATGGAGAGTTCAGATCTACAGCCTTTGAGTCTCATAGCCTATCGGTATAGACATCTGAGAGTTCTTCCTATGCTGACCGCACTGTACTTCGATTGGATGCTAATAGGCTATAAGTATATACTAATTGTAAATGTATATTTATGTTTTAAAGTCAATTATTTATAAATATGCAATATTTTTAATAGCTTTATTGAGCAGCATTCTGTATCGAGTCGGATCACTCCATATTCCAGAGGCGTGCTGATCCCACTGGCTGCGATTGGCACCATGTATCTACGGCCATAAGGGAGTTTTATTTTTTAAAGTTTTAGGTAAACTTATTAAATACAATTTATCACTGATATATAATTTCTTAATCTTAATATATTCTTAAACTAACTGTTTATTTCAATGCAGAAAAAGTTTACATGGGACCCTGCCATCCATGATGCCATTAGGGCAGCATGGAATGCTCTTGCAGCACGCCGATACTCCGACATGCTTCATCATTGGAGGAGATCGGGTAAGCATCCTGTGCATGTGCCGGAGGGTATTTGGCATGACTGGCAGTAGGTGTAGCAGTCTGAGGCCTGGCAAAGAAGGTCCGCATCAGCCACCATGAACCATCAATCCGAGAAGGGCGGTCGTGGCATGGGTCTCTCCTGCCACACTACGGGGTCCATTTCGATTCAGAAGCATACACCGTATAGTAAGAAATTATAAATAATTTAATTACTAATTTAGTCATTTGCAAATACTTATATTTATATCATTTCTTCTGCTTTTGTAGTCTGAGCAAGAGGGCAGAGATCCTG
This sequence comes from Calamus simplicifolius, assembly GCA_900491605.1. Classification (NCBI taxonomy): domain Eukaryota; kingdom Viridiplantae; phylum Streptophyta; class Magnoliopsida; order Arecales; family Arecaceae; genus Calamus; species Calamus simplicifolius. Next base: position 495,936 of record UESW01004915.1, on the reverse strand, counting down.
GTGAGTTTCGCCTATTCAGGGCGACACACACCAGGAAGTATAGTTCCTGGGTCAATGCACAATCATAGAAGGTTGCGGTAAGAAATTAGCCTTATATTGTATCTGTTTAATTTCTAAACTTTTATTCAAGTTCATATAATGATTCATTTATCGTTGATTCTATAATTCAAAGGTACGAGTCGAGGAGCTTCAGTCCAAGGCATCGCAGGTTGACTCTACTGATGGAGGGTCGCCCGTCAAACTCTCACCATAGGAGAGTCGACGTGTATTTTTGAAAGCTATTGGTGTCCAGCCGCGAGATCGTAGGGTTTGCGGTCTGGGCACCAAAGCTTCTAGATATTTTTTTCCATCAAGGCTCCAGTTCGCACTATCCTGGCGATATTTTCACCGAGCATTTAGACGATATTCGGAGATCTATTACGGAGGAGGTTCGATAGAAGGTTCGGCAGGAGATTCAGCAGGAGCTTGCAGACATGAGAGAGCAGATGTGTCAGATGCAAGATTTGGTTCGCCTCATGTCGTAGGGTTCATTCCAGCCTCCGCAACCTTCCCATGATCGTGATAGTGCGGATTCTTGATGTATTTTTTTTCTTTACTACCTATGTTTTGTATATCAAAATTTTAAATATTAATATATTAAATTTTTATATATTATTGAAAATTTTGTGATGAATGTTTCTATCAATATTTTTGGACATTTAGTGATAATGTTTCGATCAATATTTGAATGCAATGAATTGTATTAAGAGTTTTAATTTATAACATTTTAAATTTAATAAAAAAATTAATTAGTGATGCTATTGCGATAAAAGTTTTTCATTGTAATTATTTTTTAAAAAATTAAATTATTAATTTTGTAATGCAAATTGCATTGCAATATTGCGACGCAATTAAATACGTCGCAATATTGCGATGCAAAATTTTAGTCCCAATTACGTTGCAAACGCAATAATTGTGACACATTTATTGTGATGCAATTGTGACTAAAATTTTGCATTGCAACATTGCGACACAATCGGGAGTCGCTAATGCGTCACTAAATTGCAACGACTTCAGTTTAGTCAAAAAATAGTGACGCAATTTTTTACATCGCTAGGTGTCGCTATTTAGCAACGCAATTACGATGAATTGCTGTTTGCGACGAAGTTCACAGTGACGCCCAAATTGCATCGCTAAATAGATTTAGCGACGCATTAGCGATGCAATTTGGCATCACTAAAATCGATTTTTCTTGTAGCATCTTGAATTATTTGCAATACTATATAGTTTAGGCACTTCTTATCATGCCATGCCTCAATTCTTTTCACATGAACTGGGCATGTGATATGAACATATTTTCTTAAGGGTTAGCCTCTTGAAATATACAAGGCCTTTAATTTCTATCATTAATTCACATAACAAGACTTGTGACTAGGTTGTTATGTTTTTGGCCCATAATAAGATAATAATCTCATGCCACATTTCTAGCTTGTGATGAGGCAAAATCTTGTGTTACGTTTCCAATCCATGATGGAGCAATCTTATGAGATTAATTATCAAAGATATGTACATATGATCCACAATCTAGTACAATCAAGTCAACCAATTATTACATTAGGATAAATTTCATAATGCAATTAAAATACCAATTCTAAAATAAAACTCTATTTCAATTTAAAATAATAATTTCTATTGTAAATATTGCAAGGGCAATTTCATCATAATATCTAATTTATACAAATCATATTTATGCATAGAAATTATAAATTTTTTTTGAAATTTAAGAGAGCATATATGGGTACTTATATCTTCACTCTAACCAGATATATCTTAATTTTTTTGGAGTACCTTAATATTTGACCTTAATCATGATATGTTACAGGAGAAAAGTTTCTAACTCAATTTTGGTTTATTGCCTAGATGGTAGAGGAAATTTTCTTGAGAGGAGAGAGTATAAGATGGTAAGGGAAGAAAGAGAGATAGCAAGAAGAAGAGGACCTTGGTGAAATTGAGAGAAGGGAGAGAGCATGAGAAGTTTATCTGCATGAGGCTAGTGCCTCAATAACTTGAGTTGGTTTATATCAACAAATGATGTTAAAAGGTAGCTCTAATGAGGCCTTGTGTGAAAGAAGAGATTTCTTATAGAATGAATCAAATTTTAAAAAAATCTTATTTATAGATTGTCATTATTAAAAATGATAATGAAAGGTGACTCTAACAAGATCTCATGCGAAGGAAGACATTCTTGCCTAGCAAGATATCTTACGTGTGGCCCAAAATGGGCCAAAGTGTCACACCTTCCATTCTTTCATTTACCAATTAAACAAAAAAAATATCATTATTAACAAATTATATTAAAAGATGACTCTAACGATGCCTCATGCGGAGGAAGAGATTCTTACTTAGCAAGATAACTTAGTTGTTAGCCCAAGCATCATACATCCTGCTCTTTTCTTTACCAATAAAATAAAAAATAATTGTCATTAATTATTGACAAATGATATTGAAAGATGACTCTAATGAGATCTTATACAAGGAAGAGATTTCTGCCTAGCAAGATCTTAATTGTGGTCCCAAGTGTCACACATCCCATTCTTTCCTTTACCAATGAAAAGAAAAAGAAAAATGTCATTATTAGCAAATGATATTGAAAGATGATTTTAACCAGATCTAGAAAGAGTTTCTTGCTTAGCAAGATATCTTAACGGTAGGCTTAAGTGTCACACCTACAATTCTTTCCTTTATCAATGAAAAAAATTTATCATTATTAACAAAATGATATTGAATGACTTCAATAAAACCTCATGTGGACCAATAATTTTTTACCTAATAAAATATCTTAATTGTAGGCCAAGTGTCACACTTTCATTCTTTCCTTTACCAATGAAAAAAAATAAAGGGTTGCCTTTTATTTGCTCCAATGAAGTATCCATAAAAGAAAGAATTCCTTTCATCTATCTCTATCATGGAAGGATTTTTTTATTCTATCTTCATCATGACTTGTCAGCATGTGGTGCTTATAATTTTTTAAACATAATATTAAGATTATTTTTTAAACTTATTTTTAATCAAATCAAAGTAAAATCATAGTTCCTTTATAAGGATAAACCCATTTTTCATTTAAATTCTATTTTTAACTTTAGCAGCTTAAAATTAAAGAGTAAAAATACTGAATGATTATTATATATTAAAATAAAAGTTTTAGAGCCTTTCAAATTTATTTTGTTTTAGAAGATAACATATAAACCGGTTAAGTTTCTTACTGTAATTTCTTCTTTAAGAAAAAAAAAAAAAAAACCTTCGGCACCGGTGGAAGAGATTCGATGGTGGAAAGGAACAGCTCGAAAAGTCAAAGAAAGCGCACTCCTGTGTAAATGTTGATTAAGATGTGTGGGCCATGGAGGAAAGAGCTCTGTCCTTAACATTGGAGGAAAGAGTCAACAAGTTGGGTTGCTTTTTATAAAAAAAAACCACAAGATAAATAGCGTCAAGCAATAAATAAAATAAACTGTTCACTTCCCCCAAGGCTTGCTTATATGCACTTGCTTCTTGGAAGGAGTTTTCTAATCGGTTGTTAAGGAACGTCAGAACAAGTACTCAGGTGCTAAAAAATATTCTCACAAAGGAGATGGGTAAAATTTGTCATTTTTTTAATAAGATTGGATAAAGGATGCTAACAGGTTTCCATTAAGATAACGAGAAAGGCACGAAGTAGGAAAGAAAGGAAACTGAAAATGACTGTCCCTCTTGGTACAATCTTTTAACTACGGTCTGTTTCTGGCCTTGATATGGGCTGCTGTGAACCAAAAGTTGCATGATTCACTTTTATTGCTGTTAAAATTTATTCTTCGGCTCGAGCACGATCGGGATACAGTCGTGGGCTTCCTCCTGGACGGACCTGCAAGACAGAGGCATTGGGGGTGGTCCTCTGCGGAAGACTCTCCGACGCCCAAATCAGTGGAGACCAGCAATCAACAAATATGGAGAGAAGGATCCCTGAGGAAGAGGTCCTCCGAGCTCTCGTGGAAGCTTTTATGGCGGAGTGTGAGAACTGTGAATAAAAAATAGGCGTAGAATAGCCGTACCTAAGAGGCTTGATGGTGGTAGTATTTATAGGCAGCCACCTGACTTCTTGGACATGCTCTGGATGAGGTCTGAAAGTTGTTGGGATTCGAAACGGATTCGAATCAGGTTGTTACAAGGCCGGTAGGATCCGTATCTGGTTAGTTAGAGGATCGACGGCTGGGAGGCGGGGAGAGCTGGCCGATGGCTCGAGACTCAGTGGCTGCATGGTCCCTAGGCCACTATTGTAGGTCCTAGGCCACGTCTTGGCATGATTCCTTGTTTGGAATCTTATTCTGTTACAGTGAATTTGAACTCTCTCGTGCCAGATTCCGCAGAGGTCTGAAGTAGCTCGGATCGAATGGCCGAGGAATGGTCTGGCCTTGATGGCAGAAGCATAAGAATAGCTCAGGTTGCCGAGGCATAAGGTTGGCCGAACCTGCGTATAATGTGGTCGGCCGAGTCGGACTTCTGTGAAGCAGGGAGTCAAGAACTCCTCGTCTCGGCTTTATGACGCCATCCTTCTTCACGACAAAAGGTACCAAAGGGGCAACGTGGCAGCCATAAATGCCTTAATGATGGAAGGAAATAAGGCATTAAATGTCTTAAAGCAGGTGGATGCACGTAGCCTTTATGAGGCCATAATTAACGCGGCTGTGGAAACCGAGCTAGAGTGCCTAGGTATGTTGGCGGAAGTATATTTGCAGAGGCATGTTGGCCGAAGTATATTTGCCGAGGCATGTTGGCCGAATTATGCTTTCTCCTTTCTTTTTATTCCATTAAATGTTGGCCAAGTCATTATGACCGTTTCTGCACCATTGAATGCTCCAGCTTATTGATTTGACGGATATTAATGAGGGGGCCCTTGGGAGAACCCACGCACATGACGTGGCCCATTTTTCCTTCTTGTTCTCTTTCTTCATTATGAGGAGACTTTTGTTACTAGAATGTCGCGCCAATAGGCTAGCTGGCAAGCAGGGCATTTGGACTGGGCGCGACCCCATCGCCGATGTGAGCGGTCAATAATGCAATGAAGATTTTACCCCTCATCACATGCCCCCCACTCCCTAGTCCGAAGTGTAATTTCGGATATAGGGAGTAGAATTCTAGAGCAATCTTATTTAGGGGACGTGTCATTCGATCCTCTGTAGAGGAAGTGTTTATCTCTGTGTAGGTTAGAGAAAGGCCTGGGCAGCCCTCTTGCTGAAGTAAAATAAGGTGCTTTAGTTGCACTAGAGTGTCCGAGAAATTATCCGGCTGGGACGAAGCTTTAATGTTGTATCACTCAGATTGGCCGAGGCTACAGAAATATATCACTCAGTCTTCGACCGAGGCTTTTAATAATAATAGATGCACTTCGGCTCTGGCTGGGGCTTTTGGTAATAAGAGATGCACTCTAGCTCTGGCCGGGGCTTTTGATGATAAGAGATGCACTCCGGCTCTGGCCGAGGCTTTTGATAATAAGAGATGCACTCCGGCTCTGGCCGAGGCTTTTGAAGATAAATAAGAAATTCCCTCCGGCTTTAGCCGAGGGTTCCGACATGTCACTCGGTCTTGGCCGAGGTTTCTGTTAATAGGTGATGCCCTTCGGCTCTGGCCGAGGCTTTCGATAATAAGAGATGCACTCCGGCTCTGGTCGGGGCTTTTGATGATAAGAGATGCACTCCGGCTCTGGCCGGAGCTTTTGATAATAAGAGATGCACTCCGGCTCTGGCCGGGGCTTTTTATGATAAGAGATGCACTCCGGCTCTGGCCGGGGCTTTTGATAATAAGAGATGCACTTCGGCTCTGGCTGGGGCTTTTAATAATAAGAGATGCACTCCAGCTCTGGCCGGGGCTTTTGATGATAAGAGATGCACTCCGGCTCTTGCCGGGGCTTTTTATGACCTGCTTCTCATTGTAACTTTCAAGGAGAGTTATAAAAATTTTGCAGGCCTTTTAAAAACTAAACTTAATTCAATGAATAAAAATGGGTCTAGAAAGAGTGTACTTTTATGGATGAATTTATTACTCGATTATTGCAGAGCCTTTAGAAATATATCACTCGATCTTTGGCCGATGCTCTGGAAATTTATTACTCGGTTGTTGCCGAGCCTTTAGAAATATATTACTCGGTTGTTGCCGAGCCTTCCCAAGATGCTACTCGGTTGTAACCGAGGCTTCAAATATTAATTGCTACTCGGTTGTGACCGAGGCTTCAAATAAATTACTCGGTGTTGCCGAGCCTTCAAATAATAAATTACTCGGTGTTGCCAAGCCTTCCCAAGATGCTACTCGGTTGTAACCGAGGCTTCCAAATATTAATTGCTACTCGGTTGTGACCGAGGCTTCAAATAATAAATTACTCGGTGTTGCCGAGCCTTCTAAGATGCTACTCGGTTGTAACCGAGGCTTCCAAATAAATTACTCTGTGTTGTCGAGCTTTCCCAAGATTATATTTTACTTGGCGCTGCCAAGGTTCAGAGACCGTTACTCGGTTGTAGCCAAGCTTTCAAGATTATATTTTACTTGGCGCTGCCAAGGTTCGAAGACCGTTACTCGGTTGTAGCCGAGCCTTCAAACAATAAATTACTCGGTGTTGCCGAGCCTTCAAATAATAAATTACTCGGTGTTGCCGAGCCTTCCCAAGATGCTACTCGGTTATAACCGAGGCTTCAAATAACAAATTACTCGGTGTTGCCGAGCCTTCAAAGATGCTACTCAGTTGCAGCCGAGGCTTCAAATAATAAATTACTCGGTGTTGCCGAGCCTTCAAAGATGCTACTCGGTTGTAACCGAGGCTTCCAAATATTAATTGCTACTCGGTGTTGCCGAGGCTTCAAATAATAAATTACTCGGTGTTACCGAGCTTTTAAATAATTACTCGGTGTTTTCGAGCCTTCAAGATTATATTTTACTTGGCGCAGCCAAGGTTCGGAGACCGTTACTCGGTTGTAGCCGAGCCTTCAAGATTATATTTTACTTGGCACTGCCAAGGTTCGGAGACCATTACTCGTTTGTAGCCGAGCCTTCAAACAATAAATTACTCGGTGTTGCCGAGCCTTCAAATAATAAATTACTCGGTGTTGCCGAGCCTTCCCAAGATGCTACTCAGTTGTAACCCAAGCTTCCAAATAATAAATTACTCGGTGTTGCCGAGCCTTCAAAGATGCTACTCAGTTGTAACCGAGGCTTCCAAATATTAATTGCTACTCGGTGTTGCCGAGGCTTCAAATAATAAATTACTCGGTGTTGCCGAGCTTTCAAATAATTACTCGGTGTTTCCGAGCCTTCAAGATTATATTTTACTTGGCGCTGCCAAGGTTCGGAGACTGTTACTCGGTTGTAGCCGAGCCTTCAAGATTATATTTTACTTGGCGCTGCCAAGGTTCGGAGACCATTACTCGGTTGTAGCCGAGCCTTCAAACAATAAATTACTTGGTGTTGCCGAGCCTTCAAAGATGCTACTCGGTTGTAACCGAGGCTTCCAAATATTAATTGCTACTCGATGTTGTCGAGGCTTCAAATAATAAATTACTCGGTGTTGTCGAGCTTTCAAATAATTACTTGGTGTTTCCGAGCCTTCAAGATTATATTTTACTTGGCGCTGCCAAGGTTCAGAGACCGTTACTCGATTGTAGCCGAGCCTTCAAACAATAAATTACTCGGTGTTGCCGAGCCTTCAAATAATAAATTACTTTGTGTTATCGAGCCTTCCCAAGATGCTACTCGGTTGTAACCGAGGCTTCCAAATAATAAATTACTCGGTGTTGCCAAGCCTTTAAATAATAAATTACTCGGTGTTGCCGAGCCTTCCCAAGATGCTACTCGGTTGTAACCGAGGCTTCAAATAATAAATTACTCGGTGTTGCTGAGCTTTCAAATAATTACTCGGTGTTTCCGAGCCTTTAAGATTATATTTTACTTGGCGCTGCCAAGATTCGGAGACCGTTACTCGGTTATAGCCGAGCCTTCAAGATTATATTTTACTTAGCGCTGCCAAGGTTCAGAGACCGTTACTCGGTTGTAGCCGAGCCTTCAAGATTATATTTTATTTGGCGCTACCAAGGTTCAGAGATTTATTGCTCGGCCCAGCCGAGGTTCGGAGATTTATTGCTCGGCCCAGTCGAGGTTCAGAGATTTCTTGCTCGGCCCAGCCGAGGTTCGGAGATTTATTGCTCGGCCTAGCGGAGGTTTGGAGATTTCCTGCTTAAATAGATAACTCGATTGTGCCGAGGATCAGCAAGTGGCATCCGTTTTTTCATTATGGTTTTTTGGAGAAGTGATTGTGGTGACCATGCCATAAATCATAAAGCAATATGCCAAAAAAAAATTAACGAGGCGGGCCCGTAGAAGGCGTACCCTACTGATGATATCTGCGGAGGTTGTCTGAATTCCATGTCCGAGGAATGGATTTCCCGTTCAGATCCTGGAGCTTGTAGGTGCCAGGTCCGATGACTTCCGTCACTTGATAGGGGCCTTCCTAGTTCGGAGCCATCTTTCCTTGCTTCAGCGGTTTGGAGACGGATGCTCTCCGGAGGACAAGATCACCGGACGAGAAAGATTTCTCTGACTCTGGAGGCGTGATAGCACCCACGGAGAGGGAAGTCCTATCTCCACAGGGATGATAGCTTCCGCACTGAAGGCCATCCGGAACGGGGTCCCGCATGTGGGAACTCTCTGGGTGGTGCGGTAGGCCCACTGGCTGAGGCTGAAGCTGGCCGTCGGACTTCTGTGAAGCATGGAGTCAAGAACTCCTTGTCTTGGCTTTATGACACCATCCTTCCTTATGCAAAAGGTGCCTAAGGGGCAACGCGGTAGCCATAAATGCCTTAATGATGGAAGGATATAAGGCATTAAATGCCTTAAAGCAGGTAGATGCACATAGCCTTTATGAGGCCATAAATGCCTTGGTGCGCATAGCGCGGCTATGGAAGCTGATCTGTTGTGCCAAGGCAGGGAGAAGGCGGAGACGGTGTCAAGTCGTGGCGAGAGGACACCGGAGAGATGGATCGGGCCCGTCGAGATTTGGGGAGATCCTTGTCGCAGCCCCCTTGCAGGACTTGTCTGGCCTCCTTAGGTCGATATGGGGGGTCCGCGACTCCATGTGGACTAGAAGAAGAAGTGGCTGGAGAAAGAGGAGCTGCGGCCTCTTCGGGGAGGCATGGAGCAGGGGCAGCTATAACTGGATGGGGAGCTGTAAGGCACTCCTGAACCAGATGGGTCAGGGCTTGGACCTACTGGATCAGGGTAGCGAACTGGTCCTGGGTCACTGGGACAGCTGGTGGCGACAGAGTCTCAGCTAGTGGCGGCAACAGCGCCACGATACTCATCGGATCGGGTCTCTAGGAGGTGACCTAGTCCTGGGCTTCAGAAGTTGCCCTTCTCCGATTAGCCATTGGAGAGGTTCTCTTCCAGATCGAGATCCTTGTCTCCTTTCTTCAAGTTTAATGGGACTTGAGGCCCTTCCTCTAGCGCCAATCTGTTGCTGCTGAAATCTGCCCTCTAGCTCGGGTGCGATCGGGATGCAGCGTGGGCTCTCTCCTGGGCAGACCTGCAAGACAGTCCTCACGCGAGAGGCATTGGGGGTGGCCCTCTACGGAAGACCCTCCAACGCCTAAGTCAGTGGAGACCAGCAATCAACAAATATAGGGAGAAGGATCCCTGAGGAAGAGTTCCTCCGAGCTCTCATGGGAGCTTTTATGGCGGAGTGTGAGAACTGTTGTTGGGGAGATTGTTGAGAATTTGTTGCCCCAATCTTATTGATTTTGATGATTACCAAAAGCCATGAGTATATTAAAAGATGTAATGAGTTTATTTACATGAGCAATGAATTTATTTAGAATAATGAATGAGAATGTTAAAGTATAACTTTAACCAATTTGAAAGTAACTTCAAGCTCAATGTTTAAGCTTTCAAAAAGAAATTTTATACTTCAAATTATAATCAATGAGTTTTTTGAACATTTCTTGAATTGATTCCTAATGACAATTTTATTGTATTCAAGTCAAAAATTTGATTTAAAATGAATCTGGAACGAATTTCAAATCAATCAGAAAATTCTCTGATTTTTGATACGTTCCGGAGCCGACTCTAGAGTTTCAGAGTCGACTCCACTCAGAATACAGAAATGACTGTCTGTCTCGAGTCGACCCCTGTGATTTCAGGAGTCGACCCCTGATTCTGTCGAACCAACTCCATGACTGTGTGAGTCGACTCCGCTCAGACACCAGAGGTGTATTTTTCTGAGCATTTCACGAGTCGACCCCCAACTTTTCATGAGTCGACCCCCGACTGTTAGGAGTTGACACTTTATTTTTGATGAGTCGACCCTTTGACTTTCTGAGTATTTCTATTTTTGGTATCACGACTTCGAGCCGACTCACAGAAAGTAGGAGTCGACTCCAGCAAATCTGGGCGAGATTTTTCCGAATGCCAACTCAGCGTCAACGGTAAGATTTTTAATCAACGACTATTTTTCTTTGTTTCTAATGGCTATATTTTTGCAGAATCTATAAATAGAGAAGCTGTTTTCAAATCAAAAAGAACAAATAGAGAGATATTCACTTCAAAAGAAAAGAAGAGAAAAATCGGAAAAACAGAGCTTCATTTGAAAAAATCCGTGATTCAAAATAGAGTGAAAGAAAAAGTGTGAAATCAAAGGAAGCTCCTTCTGTGCTCAAGCTCAACAATCCAAGGAAGCTTCAGAAGAAAATCCAAGAGCTATTCAAGAGCATCTCAAGTGATTTTCAACACTCAAAGAAAAGAGAAAAAGCTCAAATCAACTCCAACGTACTGTCCGTGAAGAATCCAAGCTGAGGCCCGATTCTACACTTCAAAGGAGTTGAGGAAAAGAAGAAAAGCTCAAAATCCAACCAACTGCAAATCAGGCTTTTCTAAACTTTATTCTTATATTTGTTTATCTGCTCATTAAGGAGCTTTGTAACTGAAAAACAATATTTCTATTCTTTGTGTCTAGTTCAATCTGGGGGATTGAACTAGTTGAGGTAGTCTTACCTTGCTACAAGCTTGGTAAAGCTTGTGTTAGGGTTTTTGTGCTGGTGAGCCCTTGAAAACCAGCTGGGTTCATTGTGTTCCCGGGAAAACAACAAGTTTGAGTTGTGAGCTTATAAAACAACTCTGCTGTAATCAAGGAAGATTATAGTGTGGACCCAAGTGAATATTGGGAGTGGACATAGGTGTTGGATACACCGAACCACTATAAAATCTTTGTGTTTGCCGTGCTTTCATTGACTCTTTCTCTATCTCTGTCTTATTCACTGCACTTTGCATTTACATTGCTATTGCCTTCATTCATCTCAAAGCAAACTACTTTAAAAGGCTAATTTTTTAAAGAACCCAATTCACCCCCCCCCCCTCTTGGGTTGTCATCTGGGCCAACAATTGGTATCAGAGCGAGTGCTCATTAGATTTTGATCACACGATCAAGAGCTAAAGATCCAAATGGCAACACAAGTTGGATCATTTGCTGAAGGTCATTCTACGAATAGACCTCCACTGTTTAATGGTTCAAATTATTCTTATTGGAAAGCAAGAATGAGGATATTCATTCAAGCTTCTGATTATGAATTATGGGGTGTTATAATTAATGGTCCTAGTACACCCACACATGTTATTGATGGCACTATTGTTCCTAAGCCCGAAAGGGACTGGAATGATAATGATAGGAAGATGGCACAGCTCAATGCTAAGGCCATGAATGTATTATATTGCTCTTTAGACGCTAATGAATTTAATAGAATCTCCACTTGTAATTCCGCAAAGGAGATTTGGGATAGACTAGAGGTTACCCATGAGGGTACCAACCAAGTAAAAGAATCTAAAATTAATATTCTTATCCATAAATATGAGTTGTTTAGCATTGAACAATCTGAAACCATTGCATGCATGTACACTAGATTTACATATATTGTAAATGGTTTGAAAAGTCTTGGTAAGACATATACTAACTCTGAACTTGTTCAGAAAATTCTTAGGTCATTACCAAGATCATGGGAAGCAAAAATGACAGCAATCCAAGAAGCAAAGGACCTCAACACTTTACCCTTAGAGGAGCTTCTAGGATCTCTTATGACCCATGAGCTGACTATGAGGCAGCATGTAGAGGAGGACACAAAGAAGAAAAAGTGATTGCCCTCAAAGCTGCAAAAGAAGAAGAGCAGCAGCGATGATGATGATGATGATGATGAGACTGCTCTCTTAGCTAAGAAATTTAAAAGATTCATGAGGAGAAAGAAACCCTTCCACAAGAAGAAATTTGGAGCAAAGTGGAAGAGAAAAGGATAAGAAACAAGGACAAAGAAAAAGAGAAAGACCCCTTGACTTGCTATGAGTGTAATAAACCGGGGCACTTTAGGAATGAATGTCCTAAATTGAAGAAAGCCTACAAAAAGAAAAAGAAGGCTTATGTGGCGACTTGGAGTGATAGCGAGGAAACTTCTTCCGAAGAAGAAGAACAAAAGGAAGTCACAAATGTATGTTTCATGGCGGACGACAACGATGAGGTAAGTTCCGATAACCCTTGCGATGAATTTGCTTTTGATGAACTATTTGATGCTTTTAATGAACTTGTTAGCGATTTCAAGATTTTAAAAAAGAAATACAAGATTTTAAAAAATGAAAATTTAACTTTCATTAAAGAAAAGGAAGATCTTAATAATGAAGTTAGAAAACTTAAATCTGAAAATGAAGTTTTGGTAAAAGATAAAGAATTAAATTCCAATGAAAATGATAAACTAAAAAGAGGTTGAAAAACATAAGAACATAGTTGATAAGTTTACATTAAGCTCAACTAAATTAGACATGTTATTAAATAGTCAAAAAGCAGTTTTTGACAAAGCCGGATTAGGGTATAACACTTTAAGAAAACAAAAATTACTGAAAAATATTTTTGTGCGTGCTGGCCAAAGTAATTTTACATGCTTTAAATGTAATCAAAAAGGACATAAATCTTATGAATGTAAAATTCTAAAACCAATAAAAACTTAAATGTTAAAGGGAAGAAAATATGGGTTCCGAAAGGAACAATTTTTGTTGCTACTAACCATGAAGGACCCAAGAAAGCTTGGGTACCTAAACATAAAGTTTGATATCATTGCAGGAATGTCTTGTGGCCAAGAGATCAAAGAGAAAGTGGTATCTTGATAGTGGCTGCTCAAGACATATGACGGGTGACAAAGAAGAATTCATCACCCTTGAAGAAAAGAAAGGAGGAGTTGTTACATTTGGCGACAATGGCAAAGGCCAAATCTTGGGGTTTGGTAAATTCAAATAACTCCCTCCACATTATTGATAATGTACTTTATGTTGATGGTTTAAAGCATAACTTAATTAGTATAAGTCAATTATGTGACAAAGGTTTTAAAGTATCATTTGAATCTTCTATATGCACTGTAGCTAATTCCATTGATAATAGCATTGTTTTTATTGGAAATAGAAATGGCAATGTTACTTGATTGACTTAGAAAATTGTCTACTAATAATCATTGCTTAATTGCTGATAATGCTAATATGAATGAATTGGTTGGTTGTGGCATCGTAGATTAGGTCATGCAAGCACACACCTATTTCAAAACTAATTAAATGGATTTAGTTAAAGGTTACCTAAAATAGATTTTGAAAATAACAAAATATGTGATGCATGTCAATTTGGAAAACAAACTAGAAGTTCTTTCAAATCTAAAAATGTTGTTTCAACTTCTAGGCCATTAGAGCTACTTCACATGGACCTTTTTGGACCAACTAGAACCACAAGTCTAGGAGGAAAGAAATATGGTCTTGTGATTGTAGATGATTACTCTAGATATACTTGGGTAATGTTTTTAGCTCACAAAGATGAGACTTTCTCGATATTCCTGAAATTCTTCAAGAAAGTCACAAATGAGAAAAACACTACCATAGTATCTCTAAGAAGTGATCATGGAACTGAATTTGAAAATCACTTATTTGAAAGTTTTTGCTGAAAATGGTATTAATCATAATTTTTCAGCCCTAGGACTCCACAGCAAAATGGTGTAGTTGAAAGGAAAAATAGGACTCTAGAAGACATGGCCCGTACCATGCTATGTGAAAGTAAACTACCAAAGTACTTTTGGGCGGAAGCTATTAACACAGCATGTTACATCTTAAATAGAGCCTTAATAAGACCAATCTTAAAGAAAACACCTTATGAATTATGGAATGAAAGAAAACCCAAATTAAATACTTTCATGCATTTGGATGTAAATGTTTTATTCATAATAATGGTAAAAATAATTTAGGAAAATTTGATGCTAAATCTGATGAAGGAATATTTTAGGATATTCAACAACTAGTAAAGCTTATAGAGTATTTAACAAGAAAACCTTAGTAGTTGAAGAATCCATTCATATAGTTTTTGATGAATCTTTAGCATCTAGTTCTGAAAAGCTTGATGATGAGGAAGATACAAACATAATTGAAAAAGATCTTGAAAAACTTAATATTGAAGTATCTTCTGATCATGAGCAAGAGCTAAAGATAATGATTCACCTAAGGATGATGATTCAACACTAATCATAATGATGTAGATCTTCCAAGAGACTGGAGATATGCTCATAGTCATCCCAAGGAATTGATTATAGGTGATCCATCTCAAGGAATAAGAACTAGATCATATATGAGAAATATTAGTAATCATCTTGCATTTGTATCACAAATTGAACCTAAAACTATTGAAGAAGCTGAAAAAGATAATAATTGGATGTTAGCAATGCAAGAAGAATTAAATCAATTTACAAGAAATAATGTATGGACTTTAGTTGAAAGACCTAAAAATCATTCAGTAATAGGATCAAAATGGATTTTAGAAATAAACTAGATGAAAATGGCATAGTAATTAGAAACAAAGCTAGATTGGTTGCTAAAGGATATAATCAAGAGGAAGGTATTGATTTTGATGAAACCTTTGCACCAGTAGCTAGATTAGAAGCCATTAGGCTATTACTTGCATTTGCATGTCATATGAATTTTAACTTATTTCAAATGGATGTAAAAAGCGCATTTTTAAATGGATTTATAAATGAAGAAGTTTATGTAGAACAACCACCAGGTTTTGAAGATCACGAATTTTCAAATCACGTTTTTAAATTGCACAAAGCTTTATATGGTTTGAAACAAGCACCTAGAGCTTGGTATGATAGGTTAAGTAAATTCTTAATAGAAAATGATTTTACAAGAGGAAATGTTGATAAAACTTTGTTTTTGAAAAGAAAAAGTAAAGATTTACTTGTAGTACAAATATACGTAGATGACATTATTTTTGGTGCTACTAACGATCTCTTTGTCAAGAATTTGCAAAGTTGATGCAGGGAGAATTCGAGATGAGCATGATGGGAGAACTCAACTTCTTCCTTGGACTCCAGATCAAACAAAGCAAAGAGGGAATCTTCATCAACCAAACAAAATACACAAGAGAAATCCTAAAGAAGTTTGGTATGGAATCAATGAAACCCCTCGGAACTCCAATGAGTCCTTCATGCAAGCTGGACAAAGATGAAGAAGGTAAAAGGTTGATCAAAAGTATTATCGAGGTATAATCGGATCCCTACTTTATTTAACTGCAAGTAGACCAGACATTATGTTTTCTGTATGTTTATGTGCTAGATTTCAATCTGAACCTAAAGAATCACATTTAATTGCTGTTAAAAGAATACTAAGATATGTAAGTGGAACAAAAAATGTAGGTTTATGGTATTCTAGAGACTCCACATTAAATCTAATTGCATACACTGATTCTGATTATGCTGGATGTAAGTTAGATAGAAAAAGCACAAGTGGTGCATGCCAATTCTTAGGAAGTAACTTAATCACATGGTTTAGCAAAAAGCAAAATTCAGTTGCATTATCAACTACTGAAGCTGAATATGTAGCAGCTGGAAGTTGCTGTGCGCAAATCCTATGGATTAAGCGACAACTTGAAGACTATGGTATCACACTTGATAAAACACCCATAAGATGTGATAACACTAGTGCAATTAATCTAACAAAGAATCCAATTCAACATTCAAGAACTAAACACATAGAAATCAGATATCATTTTATAAGAGAACATGTAGCAAATAATGAAATATGTCTTGATTATGTTAACACTGAAGACAATTAGCTGACATATTTACTAAACCTTTAAATGAAGAGAGATTCTGTTATCTTAGAGGAGAGTTAGGTATTTGTGATCCTTTAGAATGAATTTGAAACCCCTAAGGAAATTTTATCTAAGATTCTTTCAAATCCTTGATCTTAAGGAAATCTTATCTAGAATTCATATCTAATTGATCATTCATTCCAATGATTATTTATCAATTTTTATGATCATTTCCGGACACATTTCAGAAATTTCATGTTTTTGGTCTGAAATGGTCTCGGAGCCGACTCGGTGCGTATCGGAGTCGACTCCGGTTTCGACTGAAACTCTCGGGTCGACCCCTCTCGGCGCGAGTCGACTCCATGTCGGGATGGCCTTTCTGTGACTGTCCGGAGTCGACCCCTGGGTTTGCGCGAGCCGACTCGAAGTGGTCCCAAGTTGATTTATCTAGGGCAGAGTCGACTCGCCGCTCATTTCTATCCAATCTTCAAAATACTCTCTCCAAAATTTTCCCAAACCTTCCAAATCCAAAAATCCCTGATTACCCTTCCAATCATCAATGGCCCCTAAAACTAGAGGATCTAACCTTGGTGCGGCCGGAGTCAAGAGGAAGCGAGCGTGAGGAAGACCGTGAGGCGTCCCGTGCGTGAGCCTTCTCCAAGCACGGACTCCACTTCATCTTCTTCTACTCCTACTGCTTCTCCTGCTGCGGCTCCTCCAGGTAGATCGACTAGCGGATAGGATAACTACGGGTAGGAAAGTGGATTTTGAATTATTTGAAGCTGAGGGATTTCTTGTTGGGAGACAGTTGATTGAGATGGGTTGGGAGAAAATTTGTTCTCTAGATTGCCCGACCTATCCCTCTTGGTAAAGGAATTTTACAAGAATCTGTCTAGAGGAGACATGGACTTGTAGCAATGTGAGAGGAAATAGAATATCTGTACAGTGAGATTTCTTTCTAGATTGTTGGAATTTCCTTGTCTGGCACTTCACTTTTCTTCTGATGACCGCGCCCCAGCTTTATCTAGATTATTAAACAGGGAGTTGTTGGATTTGAAGAGGTTTTTGCTAATCAGTTTCTTTAGAATTGAGATTCTACACAATATCTGCAGTAGGATCTCTTTCCTAAAGACTGGTAGATTTGACTATGTTCGGAAAGAGATATCTTTGTAATGGATGCCATTGTGACAGGCAAGCCTATCAATCTTCCCAGCATGATTTATGGTACATAGCAGACTGTGGAGGGAAAAGAAAATCAAGTCTGCCCTATGGATGATCCTTACAAAGATTTTCGAAGCCAAGGGTTGTGATTTCTGATAATGAGCCTATGAAGAATTAAGACACACTGATTTTTATAGTTTGGCCACAATTCATCGGATGGGTTTTGTCAAAAAGAATGGAATGGGAAAGGAAAGGAGTGACAGAAGATAGAGCCAGATACTGAGGCTGCAGGACCTCTGTTAGACATCCTTCGCCTGCACCTCCGAGCCCTCCTATTTCTGCTCCTGCTCCAGCCCCTGCTCCATTTTTGATCAAGCATCATCTTCATCTGTTTTCTCAGAACTTCAGTTGCAACTCAAAGGTCTTCTTGATGATCAATCAGATAACTTAAAATCTGATTTGAAAATAAGTTTATGAATTCAAGGAAACTCTTTATTCTTTGGATGATCGTATCACCAAGATAGAGTCACTCTTAGCTCTTCATCGGATCTTAAGTGGTGATCTCAAGAATATTTTGAAGAACTTAAGGATATATGCGGAGATGGAGAGACATATGCAAAGTGCAATGCGGAGCTTCAAGACAAAATTCAGACTGCTTGCACCTTTGTTGATGAGAGACTCAAGGATATGTAAAATTCAATCTGATGGAATGAAAAATATAGTAGATCATTTAACTAGGATTGTAAGGACTCATTTTTGATGTATTAGATTTAGTCCTTATGTAATGAAGTTTTATTATGTTTTACATTTTACTTTGATGTAATGAAAATCTATTTTGAATTGTCAATGTAATCTAAATGTATTTCTTCCTTTTTCAATGAATGAATGATTTTGTTAAATCAAATCTTGAATGAATGAATGATTATGTTTGATGCTTCTCTACCTTTTTGTTGATAACAAAAAAGGGGGAGAGTTTTATAGTTTTATTGTATGCATATGATTGAAATCAAATGAATCAATGAGATAAATAATGAATGAATGGGATATTTATTTAAGTTTCATAGGGGGAGCTACCTCATTAAGGGGGAGCCTAAGCCTAACTATGAAAACAAAATAAATTCACTAATCAATCATGAATAAACTCAATATTTTTGTCATCATCAAAAAGGGGGAGATTGTTGGAAGATTATTGAAAAATTATATGATCCAATCCTTTTGATTTTGATGATTACTAAAAGCCATTGAGTTATTAAAAGATGTAATGAGTTTATTTAAATGAGCAATGAATTTATTTTGAACAATCAATGAGAATGTTAAAGTTTAACTTTAATCAATTTTGAAAGTAACTTTAAGCTCAATGTTTAACTTTCAAAAAGAAATTTTATAATTCATGTT
Source organism: Calamus simplicifolius (assembly GCA_900491605.1). Taxonomy (NCBI): domain Eukaryota; kingdom Viridiplantae; phylum Streptophyta; class Magnoliopsida; order Arecales; family Arecaceae; genus Calamus; species Calamus simplicifolius. Next base: position 477,239 of record UESW01004915.1, on the reverse strand, counting down.
TTAATCAATGAGTTTTTGGAATAGTTCTTGAATCAATTCTAATGTCAATTTTATTGTATTCAAGTCAAAAATGAATTAAAATGAATCTGGAACGATTTTAATGTCAATCAGAAAAGTTTCTGATTTTTGATACGTTCCGGAGCCGACTCCTGAGTTTCAGAGTCGACTCCGCTCAGTACAGAAATGTGCATCTGTGTCGAGTCGACCCCTGAAATTTCGAGTCGACCCCTGATTCTGTCGAGCCGACTCCTGACTGTGCGAGTCGACTCCGCTCAGACACCAGAAGAGTGTTTTTCTGAGCACTTCGCGAGTCGACCCCAACTTTCATGAGTCGACCCCGACTTCAGGAGTCGACACTTTATTTTTGCGAGTCGACCCTAACCTTTCTAAACATTTCTATTTTTGGTAAGACGAGCTCGAGCCGACTCGGGAAAAGCATGAGTCGACTCCAGCAAATCTGGGCGAGATTTTTTCGATGCCAACTCAGCTCAACGGTAAGATTTTTAATAACGGCTATTTTTCTTTGTCTCTAACGGATATATTTTTGCAGAATCTATAAATAGAGAGCCTTTTCAAATCAAAAAAGAATAGAGAGATATCAAAAAGAAAAGAAGAGAAAAAAGGGAAAAACAGAGCTTCATTTGAAAAAATCCTGATTCAAATAGAGTGAAAGAAAAGAGTGAAATCAAAGGAAGCTCCTTCTGTGCTCAAGCTCAACAATCCAAGGAAGCTTCAGAAGAAAATCCAAGAGCTATTCAAGAGCATCTCAAGGATTTTCAACACTCAAAGAAAGAGGAAAAGCTTCAAATCAACTCCAAGTACTTCCGTGAAGAATCTTGCTGAGGCCTGATTCTACACTTCAAAGGAGTTGAGGAAAAGAAAAAGAAGAAAAGCCAAAGCCAACCATCTGCAAATCAGGCTTTTCTAAACTTTATTCTTATATTTGTTTATCTGCTCAAAGGAGCTTTGTAACTGAAAAACAATATTTCTATTCTTTGTGTCTAGTTCAATCTGGGGGATTGAACTAGTGGAGGTGTCTTACCTCGTACAAGCTTGGTAAAGCTTGTGTTAGGGTTTTGTGCTGGTGAGCCCTTGAAAACCAGCTGGGTTCGTTGTGATCCCGGAAAAACAACAAGTTTGAGTTGTGAGCTTGTAAAACAACTCGGCTGTAATCTAGGAAGATTATAGTGTGGACCCAAGTGAATCTTGGGAGTGGACGTAGGTGTTGGTTGCACCGAACCACTATAAAATCTTTGTGTTTGCCGTGCTTTCATTGACTCTTTCTCTATCTCTGTTTATTCACTGCACTTTGTTTACATTGCTATTGCCTTCATTCATCTCAAAGCAAACTACTTTAAAAGGCTAATTTTTTAAAGAACCCAATTCACCCCCCCCCCCTCTTGGGTTGTCATCTGGGCCAACAACTGTGAATGAAAAATGGGCGTAGAATAGCCGTACCTAAGAGGCTTGAGGATGGTAGTATTTATAGGTGGTCACCTGACTTCTTGGACGTGCTCTGGATGAGGTCTGAAAGTTGTTGGGATTCGAAACGGTTTCAAATCAGGTTGTTACAAGGCCGGTAGGATCCGTATCTGGTTAGTTAGAGGATCGACGGCTGGGAGGCGGGGAGAGCTAGCCGATGGCTCGAGACTCAGTGGCTGCATGGTCCCTAGGCCACTATTGTAGGTCCTAGGCCACATTTTGGCATGATTCCTTGTTTGGAATCTTATTCTGTTACAGTGAATTTGAACTCTCCCGCGCCAGATTCCGAAGAGGTCTGAAGTAGCTCGGATCGAATGGCCGAGGAATGGTCTGACCTTGATGGCAGAAGCATAAGAATAGCTCGGGTTGCCGAGGCATAAGGTTGGCCGAACCTGCCGAAGTATAACGAGTCGGACTTCTGTGAAGCATGGAGTCAAGAACTCTTTGTCTTGGCTTTATGACGCCATCCTTCCTCACCCAAAAGGTGCCAAGGGGGCAACGTGAAAGCCATAAATGCCTTAATGATGGAAGGAAATAAGGCATTAAATGCCTTAAAGCAGGTGGATGCACATGGCCTTTATGAGGCCATAATTGCGTTGGTGCGAAGGTACCGAGCTAGAGTGCCGAGGTATGTTGGCCGAAGTATATTTGCCGAGGCATGTTGGCCGAAGTATATTTGCCGAGGCATGTTGGCCGAATTATGCTTTCTCCTCTCTTTTTATTCCATTAAACGCTAGCCAAGTCATTATGACCGTTTCTGCACCATTGAATGCTCCAGCTTATTGATTTGACGAATATTAATGAGGGGGCCCTTAAGAGAACCCACGCACATGAAGTGGCCCTTTTTTCCCTCTTGTTCTCTTTCTTCATTATGAGGAGACTCTTGTTGCTAGAATATCGCACCAGCAGGCCAGCTGGCAAACAGGGCATTTGGACTGGGCGCGACCCCATGGCCGATGTGAGCGGTCAACAATGCAATGATGATTTTACCCCTCATCAACTCTCTTTATTATGATGTTGGAGCCATTCTGCTTAGCTCTATTGAAGATGCTTGTGTTCGTTCCATACAGCTCCAGAAACAATCATATCCCATGATCAATGATGTTGCTTCTTGATTCAGGATTTTCTCATGCTGCATGATGTTAGAAATTAAACCTAAACCTTTGATGAAAATTATCACCAAAAAATTCAAGAATCATTCATGTTCAATCATCAAGAATTATTAAACAGTAAACAAAATATACCTGAATCCATATTACTTGATTGCTCTCCAAAACCATGCGGTTGGCCTTTCATATTCTTATTGTTTATTATTTCTTAAAGCAGAGCCGTGCAGTTGGCCTTTAGATTAGTATGTTCTCTCATAGAGCCCTTTAAAATTTTTCTCTATGGTTTTCTTTCTGATGATGGGATTCAGAGAAGAAAGTCGTGCGTACGATACATGGACCATAACCGCTATATATATATAACTTCATCATTATCTTTTGGTATTTCTATTTTAGTCCATCATAAAAATAGAAATAATCCCTTAGGTCTCTACATATTAAAGGCCCACATTATATCAGATACATTAAAGCCCAAATCATCAAAACCTTAGCAGATCACTTTTAATTGAGTTTAATCTTATTTGATAGTCTACAATACATATTTATTTCACATATAAGCCTAATGTTGGATTAATGATCCAACACATGAGTCCTCCATTTGCAATGAAGGCCAATTACTTTTAAGTAATCTTTCATGAAAATTTTGTTATTAGTGACTAGCAAAAACATCATTTTAATTCTAACAAGAATTAGGCACAATAATAGTGTTGAGGGACAGTGAGCTAGCGGTAGCAATGTTAATCTGTAAAGCCCATTTCAAGATAGGGATTCCCCCCTTTTGTGGAATGGAGAAAGGAGCAGGAAATATTTTTGCTCCTAATGGTGAAGATAGGGAAAGAACAAAAATAAGTATATCACTTCTATGCCTCATTTAGGATGGATCTCGCTTTTCGCAGGGTTGGGGATGAGAATGAAAAAAGATATATTCTTACTAGTAGGGATAAGGTGGGCATACAGGTGTTATGGTCCAGATCCGAAATGAATTTAAAGCATAACAATCCGCCACATACTTAAAAATAAATTCTCAGCATGCAAGGCATCATACGTAGAGTAATTCACATAATTAATTGAGATAAAGGGTCAGCTTTTACTCAACTCTTCCTTATGTCTCGATCTTCAAAAATAATAATAATAATAAAGTTTTATAAGCCTTCACCTAGTAAGTAATAATAAGCATAAATTAGTGGATCAAACAAGTGAAGATTTATAAAAAATTTTATGAAACAAGCATATCATTAATGAAAAATCAAAAATTTTAGTTCACAACTTCACATATCATTGGTATAGTAATACTTATCAATTTCAAGGTATCTTTAACTAGTACTCAAAATTCTTCATATAATATCTTTCATTCCATCATATTCAATATCATTCATCATTAATAATTTTTGTTTCATTGTATTACTAATACTTTACGGCCACAAACTATGGTCACATATATTTTTGTGATAGAGCCAGAGACCACATTTAACCCTATAGATGAGGGTGCATGTATCCTCCGCATACATCCATTATGGAGGTGGATTCATCAAGTCATCATGTCAATATAGCGGACTGAGAGTTATATGTTTTCACTCATATTTTATGATCAATAATTCTATATTCATTAATATTTATTTATTCATATTATAAATTCTCATAATAACAATAATTCTTCAGTATTTTTAATAAATAGCTATGCAAAAATAACTATACGTAGTAGGTATTAAAACAATAATAACGTATAAGAAAATAAAATAGTAATATTTAACTAGTAATTTATAAATTTTTAAATAGATATTTATAATTAAACAATTCATAAAAATCTTTTAATTTATAATTGCCTATTTACTTGACCCAGATGTATAATAAACATGCTATATAGAATTTAAACTTTAAATAATATTTCAAAAATAATTACAAAATCTTATTATTTCAAATCAACTGATTATATAAAAGTTTAGCAATTATTTTAATTTAAATAATCATTCATCAATTATAAAAGAAATGGCAATCTTGTAATATTATAAAAATTATAATTTATAGTCAAGTTACTTATCAAAGTTTGAAATCCTTTTAGTAATCAAGAATAATTTATAAAATACTCTAAATTATGATTATATTACTTATTAAGGTTTAAAATTCTTTTAACAATATTGAATAATTTATAAAATATTTTAACTTATGATTAGGTTATTTATCAAGGTTTAAAATCCTTTTAATAATTATAAATAATTTATAAAATATTTTAACTTATGATTAGGTTACTTATCTCTCAAGATAAAATTACTAGAAATTAATTCTTAATTTTTAATGCTCAAGAGTTCTATTAACCTTCTTGATCCTTTCATCTTTATCTTTTTCATCCTTCTAAACTATTAATTTATTATCAAAAAGGCCTCAATTGAGTCTTATTTATAGAGAGATTTCTTAGGTTTCTAGTCTTAATAGGTTTCTAATCTCCTAAAACCAATAAACTAATAAACTTATAGTGATTTCTTTAAGAAAATGAATGAGATAAATATCTATTAAATATTTAAAAATAGATTCTTAATTTAAAACTAACTTTTAACTCATCTAACCTAATTTTAAAATATAAAAATTCTGATAACAATATTAAAAATCATCCTTATCTTAATCAATAGCAATTTTATAATTTATTCGAAGTTCATTAGCTATGATATGTTTTATTAGATTGCTTTTAACTTCATCAATCAACCTTCAATTTGAGTGATTTAAAATGTGTTAGAAAGCTAACTCTATACTAGACATTATGGATATAGATTCAATAAACAAATTTATATTATTATATAAATATATTTAATGCAATTAAATTAAATTGCATCTTAATCTATGTAAGCTAGCCAAAATTGCTAAGTCTCATAATCAAAATAAGAATGTCTTTGCTCCATCCTCATTTCTTTATCATTAGCATTGTATTTAAGTACTAGCTATGATACCCTTATATATTTTTAGTAATAAATATAAATTAAAAAAAGTAAATATTAAATTCATTAATATGCTTAGTGAGATTTTTTTAATCTGTATTACTATTTCATAATTTAAGAAAGTTTTTAGCTATATTATTAATTTCATAATTTTTTATTAAAATTCATATATATTATTAAGGGTGGAGATGGGATTAGGGTGGGAATTGAGATTTTTATCATTCTTGACGGGGCTAAGATCGGAATGAAAAAAATTTTGTTTGTAGAGGAGACATTGATAGGGATTCTTTTCTTTGTTGGGGATAGGGGTGGAGATTGGAGTCCTTGATCCCATTTCATGGCCATCCCTATAGGGAACTTGCAACCTTGCTTGGCATAAAAAATAATAACTTTATCTTTCCCAAAAGATTAGCATTCTGACACCATCTGTATGTATTCTATCCCTTTTTCCATTAATATAGCATAATGTAAAGATATTTGAACTTTTAAATTAGGACTCGTTCGAGTGGTCACAACCTTTTACTTAGAAACCACACATTCTAACTTTCTAATTACCTCTCTCTCTTTTCTTGCTCTCTATAAGGGAAAAATAAAAGTTAAAACATACATTTATTCCTCAAACTTCTAGTTATTATAACGTAGTCCCTCAATAATTATTTAAATTTCTAAACGTGTTCAAGGTTGACTTACTCTTGAATTATTTGCAATACTATATAGTTTAGGCACTTCTTATCATGTCACACCTTAATTCTCACATGAACTGGGCATGTAATATGATCATATATTTCTTAAGAGTTAGTCTCTTGAAATATATAAGACCTTTAATTTCTATCATTAATTCACATAACAAGACTTGTGACTAGGCTCTTATGTTTTTGGTCCATAATAAGATAATAATCCCATGCCATATTTCTAGCTTGTGATGAGGCGAAATCTTGTGTACGTTTCCAATCCATGATGGGGCAATCTAATGAGATTAATTATCAAAGATATGTGCATATGATCCTCAATCTAGTACAACCAAGTCAACCAATAATTACATTAGGATAAATTTCATAATGCAATTAAAATACCAATTCTAAAATAAAACTCTATTTCAATTTAAAATAATAATTTCTATTGTAAATATTACAAGGGCAATTTCATTATAACATCTAATTTATAAAAATCATATTTATGCACATAAATTAATAATTCTTTTGAAATTTAAGAGAGCATATGTAGGTACTTATATCTTCACTTTAACTAGATATATCATAATTTTTTTGAAGCACCATAATATTTGACCTTAATCATGATATGTTACAGGAGAAAAGTTTCTAACTCAATTTTGGTTTATATCCTAGATGGTAGAGGAAATTTTCTTGGAAGGAGAGAGAATGAGATGGTAAGGGAAGAAAGAGAGACGGCGAGAAGAAGAGGGCCTTGGTGAAATTGAGGGAAGGGAGAGAGCATGGGAAGTTTATCCACAAGAGGCTAGTGCCTCAATAACTTGGGTTGCTTTATATCAACAAATGATGTTAAAAGGTGGCTCTAATGAGGCCTCATGTGAAAGAAGATATTTTCTTATAGAATGAATTAAATAAAACAAAACTTTTATTTAAAGATTGTTATTATTAACAAATGATATTGAAATGTGACTCTAACGAGATCTCACGCGAAGGAAGAGATTCTTGCCTAGCAAGATATCTTAGCTATGGACCAGAATGGGCCCAAGTGTCACACCTCCCATTCTTTCATTTGCCAATTAAACAAAGAAATTGCTATTATCAACAAATGATATTGAAAGATAACTCTAACGAGACCTCATATGGAGGAAGAGATTCCTACCTAACAAGATATCTTAATTGTGAGCCCAAGTGTCACACATTATATTCTTTCCTTTATCAATAAAATAAAAGTAATTATCATTATTAATAAATTATATTGAGAGATGACTCTAACGAGTCCTCATGCAAATGAAGAGATTTCTGCCAAGCAAGATATCTTAGCTATGGGCCCAAGTGTCACACATCCCATTCTTTCCTTGACCAATGAAAAAAAATGCCATTATTAACAAAGGATATTGAAAGATGACTCTAACGAGACTTATGAAGAGTTTCTTGCTTAGTATGATATCTTAACTATAGGCTTTAGTATCACACCTCTCATTCTTTCCTTTACCAATAATAAAAAAATTATCATTATTAACAAAATAATATTGAAAGATGACTCAATGAAACATCATGTTGACGAAGAAGTTCTCGTTTAGCAAGATATCTTAGTTGTAGGCCCAACTGTCACACTTTTCATTCTTTCCTTTTCCAATGAAAAAAAAAGGTTACCTTTTATTTGCTCTAATGAAACCTTCATAGAAGAAAGAATTCCTTTCATCTATCTTAATCATCGAAGAATTTTTTTTAATCTGTCTCCATTATGACTTGCCGGCATAAAGTGCTTATATTTTTTTAAAATAATATTAAGATTATTTTTTAAATTTATCTTTAATCAAACAAAAGTAAAATCACCGTACCTTTATAAGGATAAACCCATTTTTTCACTCAAATTCTATTTTCCCTTTAGCAACTTAAAATTGTTAAAGAGTAAATATACAGAATGATTATTTATATATTAAAATAAAAGTTTTAGTCTTTCAAATTTATTTTATTTTAGAAGATAATGTATAAACCGTCTAAGCTTCTAATTTCTTCTTTAAGATTCGACGGTGGAATGAACGACTGGAAAAGTCAAAGCAAGCACTCCTATTTAAATGTTGATTATGATGTGTGGGCCATGGGTATCACACCTCTGTCCTTACCGATGGAGGAAAGAGTAGACAACAAGTTGGGTTGCTTTTTATCAATAAATAAAACAAACTAGTCACTTCCCCAGGCCTGCTTATATGTACTTGCTTTTGCTTTTTGGAAGGAGTTTTGAGCTCACAGGAAGGTTTTGTTACTTGGCCTCCTGATCTGAAGATAAAACTTCTTCACTGGGAAACTAGACAAAAATTAGGATGGCAATGGTTCTTGAAGCATTCATGAAAGTGTTCATTGAAAGGTTGGCCAGCTTGATCAACAGTGAAGTCGGGATGATGTTAGAGATGAGAAGAGAACTCCAAAAACTACATGGAAAGATGAGCTTGATTATAGGAGTCCTTGAGGATGCTGAGAAGAAGGCGATAGTTGACCCTGTCCTTCACCAATGGGTGATTCAACTAAGGGATGTCTTGTATGATGCAGATGATATCATCGACGAATATCAAACAAGAACATCGCTGGTACATCCAAATCTCCCCTTGATTTCTTCCTGCTTTGGTCAATTATTAATACCCCATAGCATTGGTAGAAGAATTAAAGGCATAAATAAGAGATTAAAGGAAGTCAATAAAAATAGAGCACAATTTCAATTACAATCGTCATCTACTTCATCAGTTCTGGATGGCCAATCTAACCGAATAAGTCGCATAACATCTCCTTTAGTTGAGTCTGATATTGTTGGAATGAAGATTGATGAGGATGCAAGAAAACTCGCGCACAAGTTAACCGAGGAAACTCAAGAAGGCATTCAAGTATTTGCTATTACAGGGATGGGAGGAGTAGGCAAGACAACCCTAGCACAAATTATATATAACAACAAAGTGATAGCAGACAATTTTCCTTTGAAGGCGTGGGTTTGTGTCTCAAAAGAATACACAGAAACTGGTGTACTGAGAGATATGCTCAGTGGCTTAAGGGCTGGTCACCATGAGGCTCGTTGTAAGACTCAGCTCGAGCCTATGCTACAAAATGCTATTAGGGATGAGAAATTCTTGATCATCTTGGATGATGTATGGAGCACACAAGTATGGACTGATTTGCTAAGAAATCCCTTACAAAGTGGTGCAAGTGGTAGCAGAGTATTGATCACAACGAGGAATGAAGGTGTCGCTAGAGGGATGAATGCAGCGCACATCCATCCAGTAAAACTAATGTCTCCTGAAGAAGGTTGGGCATTGCTTTGTAAGAAGGCAGCGTTGGGTGGGGAGGAGGAAGAAATGGAGGATCTAGAGGATGTTGGAAAGCAGATAGTTGAGAAATGTGACGGTCTCCCACTTGCCATCAAGACTGTTGGAGGGGTTCTGTGCACCAAGGACAAGACGAGGCAGGCATGGGAGGAAGTCCTAAAAAGCTCTGCCTGGTCTTTGAGTAATCTTCCTGAAGGGGTGGGAGGAGCCTTGTACCTGAGCTATGAGGACCTACCATCTCACTTGAAGCAATGCTTTCTTTACTGCTCTTTATTTCCTAATTATTTTCATTGCAGAATTACTCTTCTTCAAATTTGGATCTCCGAAGGTCTTGTTAGAGCCGAGGGAGATACCATGCCGGAAGTGATAGCTGAAAGATATTTCAGGGAGTTGGTTCAGAGGTTCCTTCTACAACCACATCCTGGTTATTATCTACAAGATGCATTCACCATGCATGACTTGCTGCGGTCTCTCGTCCTTTTCATAGCGCGAGACGAGATGTTGGTCATGGGAGATGCATGGGAGCGTCTGGAAGGTTCTTCCTTGGTGAAACTGCGTCGCCTCTGCGTGGTAGTTTCAGAGGAAAAGTCCAAAGCAGTGCTCGATGCAACCAGAGGGCACGACTCTGTGAGGACTCTAACGGTAAGTGGATTACAATTGGAAGAAAATGACGCCGATGATCTGATTAAGAGCAAAAAGCATCTAAGAGTCGTTGTACTTCAAAATACGAGGATCAAAAGGTTGCCGAAATCTTTGGGAGTTCTTGTACATTTAAGGTTTTTGTGTTTCGGCGATTCTGATATAAACGAGCTACCAGAGACCATAAGCAACTTAGTAAATCTACAATTCTTGATCCTCTTTCAGTGCAGAAAGTTACGCAACCTTCCTAGGGGCATCGGGAAATTGCGCAATCTAAGATGCCTCGTTCTTAGCTACACCAAATTGGAAGCTATACCCGCAGAAGTGGGTAGGCTGCACAATCTTAACACAATACTCGGACTTGCGGTGAACAACTGCAGGTGGGGCGCCCAGCGATCTCGTGATGGTTGGTGTACTTTGGATGGATTGAGATCTTTGAGCCGACTTAGGTATTTGAGCATCGAAAAATTGGAGAGGGCATGGACTGACGCTACAGTAAGACAAGGTAGCATATTGGAAAACATGACGAACCTTGAAGATATATGCTTGAAATGCACGCGAAGTGACGCTGGCTATGGAGAGGAAGAGACGAAGAGGATTGAGGAGGTTTTTGAGGTGTTACTCTGCCCATCGCCATCTCTGCAGTTTCTCGGAATTTTTGATTTCTTCGGTCTCCATTACCCCAGTTGGATGGCAAATAGCTCGCTCCTCCAAAATCTAAGGCTGTTATATCTCGTAAATTGTATCAAGTGGATGCAACTTCCACCGCTTGGGGAGCTTCCGAGATTGGACTTCCTTCGCATAGAAGGTGCATCCGCAGTCGTAACCATAGGACCTGACTTCTTGGGATGCGAAGCTTATCGCGGCGGAAGAAGAGCTTCGTTCCCCAAGTTGACAATGCTGTATTTGGACAATATGCCCAATTGGGAGCAATGGCAGTGGGAGGAGGAGGAGGAGGAGCATGGCATTAGAGCCTTTCCTTGCTTGAAAATGTTGTATCTCAATGACTGCCCGAAGTTAAGGTGCCTCCCTGCTGGCCTTGGTCACCACGCCACTCGTTTGACAAATCTCATCATACAGAATTGCGGCAGCTTGGAAAGAGAAGGGGGCATCTCAGACCTTCCTTTGCTAGAATCCCTACGGTTTGCAGATGGCAAAATAGAGTCGCTACCGCAGCCATTTTCAGGAGGAGAACAGGGACATTCCCCCCAATTTCTCACGCTCGAGAAGCCAGAAATCATCGCCGGTAACCAGGCATTCAAGAGATGCCTCATGTATGGTCCAGATTGGCCCAAGATCCAACACCTCCCCTACATGAACATACAAGGTAGAAGCATATTCAAGTTCATCCGTGAGGCTCCCTCCTCATTCAATATCAACCTAGACGACGGTGCGCAAGATATGGAAGGGAATGATGTTGCTTGAGACAAAATCAGAGGCACAGATATTTCAGGTATTGCATTACTCAAATTCAAACTCAAATCTATGTTTAGTTTATGCGCAATATATATTTGATGAAGCCCTGCATTTGAAAGATGTAGAGCCTGGTGTGGTACTCCAAAGCTTAAATCCTAGGGTGGAGGTTTGTAGGCTCCACAGGGTTAAGGCCCATGTTGTTGGGTCTTGAGGGGGCTAGTCTATCATTAGGCTGGGTTTAGGCCCAAGGTATGGGCTGATCTAAGGGAGTATTTTAGAGTTTATTATCCATATACTAAGGCACCGGTTCATATGTGGTGCTGGTTTTATTTTGGTGGCCATCATGGGAACGGATTATATATAGTCATGTAACGATGATGATTATAGATGAATGAAAGAAACTCTTTTCTCCCAAGAACAAGCTATCTTTCTCCTTTTCTCTCTTATCCACATCTTTCTCTCTTTCTCACATATAGATGCCCTAGATTTCTAGGGTTTTATTACTGCCATCTCTGCCCTAGCCATCTTCTTGGAACCGCCTCTCTTAAGGAAGGAGAAGGAAGAAACCCTAGCAGCACCTTCTCCTTGGGTAGCATCTCTTGATTTTCTGGATTAGATCTGAAGGTTCACGTGAGGAAGAAGAGAGGCAAAGACCCTCTCTTACAATCTTGGGGCACAAGAAACCAAAGAAAATCTTAGTTGCTAATCAATCCGGGAAGATTACCAAGATCAAGATCCAAAATTATGCTGCAGAATTTCAACAGGGATATCATCTCGCTTCCGCATCTCCACACGACTTGGGGCTCGTCGAATGCGTGCTATGCTCTAAGGGTAGAAAGATGATGATCCACTCTTCATTTGGTATTAGAGCCTCGGTGATTTGGTGGAGAAAAGATTGGATCTTGGGCGTTTCTTGGTAAGATATCAAACCAGAAATTTCTACATCAAGTTTAATTTTCTGTTTTTGTTGTGTGCATTATTTTTTGGTTGGATATGGCATCTAGTAGCTTTAAATTCGATTTTGAAAAGTATGATGGCAAGGGAAACTTCACCCTATGACAACAAAGGGTGAAGGATTTATTAGTACAGCAAAGGATTTATAAGGTCTTGATGAAACAAAGATCGGATAATGTAAGTCGTAAGGATTGTGAGGAGTTAGAGGAGATTGCATTTAGCACAATCAGGATGTGCTTGGCGATCAAGTCTTGCCGGAGATTTGCACGCAGACTTACATGAGAAAGAGCATGACAAACAAGTTGTGGTTAAAGAAACAATTATACAGCTTGAGAATGCCTGAGGAGAAGATCTTGTGGCCCATATTCAGAAATTCAATCAAGTATGCTCAGAGGTGATGAGCCTTGATGTGAAGATTGATGAAGAAGACAAGACCCTCATCTTGTTGTGTTCGCTACCCAGTTCCTATGATGGTCTGATTACAACCTTGGTGTATGGGAAGGAGACCCTGAATTATGAAGAGGTTGTGGGGGTGCTGAGATCAAACCAGCAAAGAGAAAAGATCCGCATGGAAAACTCTAACACAGAGGTACTTGCTGTGAATGAGAGGCAAGGAAGACCCTGGGAAAAGGTTAGAGGCAAGTCCAAAGGCAGATCTAAGTCTCGGGGCAAGCAGAAAGCATGGAAGTGTTACAAGTGTCATCAGATTGGTCACCTAATGAGAAATTGCCCACTTCTGAAGAATGAGAAGGGAAAGGGCATTTCCAAGGGAGGTTCAGCAGCAATGGTGGTGTAAATTCATCTGAAGACAGTGAAGATGATGTACTGGTAGTTTCAGATGGGACCAAGAAGTGTAATAGTTGTTGGACACTTGACTCAGTCTGTTCTCACCATTATAATTCGCATAGGGAGTGGTTTGCAACTTATGAAGAATCTAATGGAGGGAGTGTATGCCTTGGTGATAATCATCCTTGTAAGGTTGCTGGAGTTGGAAGCATAAGGGTGAGGATGTATGATGGGGTTATAAGGACTTTGACCAATGTCAAACATGTCCCGGAGTTGAAGAAGAATCTAATTTCTTTGGGCTACCTGGAGAAGCATGGGTATGCTTTTGGAAGCCAGCCAGTGAGTGGATGTTTGAGGATAACCAAGGGTACATTAGTAGTGATGAAAGGGAGAATGTTGGAAAATAATCTCCATCAGATGGAAGGCTCAGTGGCCATAGATGGTGCAGAGGTGCTAGCAGCGGTACAGGAGGAACAGTTGGTCTTTAAACTGTGGCACTATCGAATGGGACACATGAGTGATAAAGGGCTTATAGAACTCAGCAAAAGAGGTATGATTCTAGCACTTAAGAAGGAGGACAATGACATCTGTGAGCCCTATATTTATGGCAAACAACATAGGGTGAGATTTGCCAGCAGTTCCAAACAGAGTGAAGGTATTCTGGAACTAGTTCACTCAGATGTATGGGGACCGGCCCCTGTATTGCCAGAGGTGGGGCTAAGTATTTTTTGACCTTCATTGATGACTACTTCAGGAAGGTATGGGTATATTTGATAAGAGAAAAATCAGAGGTATTTGCCCGGTTTAAAGCTTGGAGAGTTGGTGTTGAAAAGGAGACAGGAAAACCAGTGAAGTGTTTGAGATCTGACAATGGAGGGGAGTATACAAGCAATGAATTCAGAAGCTACTGTGAGGAAAATGAGATCCAACGCCATTACACAGTGAGGATGATTCCCCAGCAGAATTGTGTGGCAGAGAGGATGAATCGTACATTGATAGAGAAGGCTAGGAGTTTGAGGCTGCAGGCATCACTGTTCAAGGTCTTTTGGGGTGATGCAATTATGTTCTCTGGTTTTCTTGTTAACAGGTCCCCTAATAGAAAACTTGATGGAGGCATTCCAGAGGAGATCTGGAGTGGAAAGAAGGTGGAGATTGGACACCTGAGGATTTTTGGTTGCCCAGCCTATGCACATGTGGAGGCAACTGAAAGGAGCAAGCTGGACCCAAAATCACAAAGGCTGATCTTCATCGGATATCCACAGGGAGTTAAAGGCTATTTGCTATGGAGTTTAGATTCACATAAGTGTATCATCAGTAGAGACATTATTTTTGATGAGAAGAGCATCTTGAAGAGGTCGGAGATTGCAGATGGAGCTGAAAAGGCTAAATAGGACAGCAGTGGACAGCATTGGCTGATAGGTGATGTACCTTCTACTTCTACTTCAAAACGTACTTCTTTTGAGGTGGAGTTTGGTATGAATGTTCCAATACATGTAAAGGATTAGCCATAAGAGCCATCAATCTAGAAGGAGGTGCAGGTGGAGTCACACACTTTAGCTTTGAGAGATGATCAAAGGGGTGTGGCACTACACAAGGTAAAGCGTACCATCATCAAACCTACTCGGTATCGCATTGATGACATGATTTCCTATGCTCTAATCACTGAAAATAAAGATCCAGAGACCTTCCAAGAAGCCATGGAAAGTTCAGAAAGAGACTCATGGATGTAGGCCATGATGGAGGAGATGGAGTCCCTGGAAAAGAACAAGACATGGCAGCTAGTGGATCTACCTAGAGATGCTCGGGCCATTGGTTCAAAATGGGTGTTCACAAAGAAGGAGGCACCTTCAGAGCAAGGTGGAGTCAGATACAAAGCAAGGCTTGTTGCTAAGGGGTTCTCATAGAGAGAGGGAGTGGACTACACAGAGGTATTCTCTCCAGTGGTACGTCATGCTTCAATTTGTGTATTGTTATCTCTCATAGCACAACATGGTATGGAGTTGCAGCAGATGGACGTGAAGACGGCTTTCTTACATGGGAGTCTAGAGGAGAGGATATACATGAAGCAACCAGAGGGTTTCAAGGAATTTGGATTGGAAGAAACTGTGTGTCTACTAAATAAATCGCTCTATGGTTTGAAGCAGTCACCCCGTCAGTGGTACAAAAGGTTTGGAACTTTTATTTTGGGCCTTGGATTTTCTAGATGTGAACATGATACTTGTGTCTATATGAAAAATATGGATGAGGATGATGCACTGTATCTCCTTCTGTATGTGGATGATATGCTCATTGCCAGCAGGAGTGTTGAAGCAGTGAATGGACTGAAATATGCATTATCAACAGAATTTGAAATGAAGGATTTGGGGTCAGCTAGGAAGATACTTGGGATGGAAATTTACAGAGATAGGACCAAAGAAATTCTACACTTGTAATTGGGTGGATATATTCATAAGGTGTTGGAGAGGTTTGGGATGGATAAGGCCAAACCAGTTGGAACACCTTTGGCTAGTCACATGTCTCTTTCTAAGTTACAGAACCCCCAGACAGATGAAGAGAAAGAGTACATAGAGAGAGTTCCATATGCTCGTGCCATGGGTAGCATTATATATGCTATGGTGTGTTGCAGGCCTGACATAGCATATGCAGTGAGCCAGGTGAGCAGATTCATGGCGAACCCAGGGAAGGAGCACTGGAAGGCACTCAAGTAAATTTTGAGGTACCTTCAGGGAACTCGTGGACTTGGTCTAATTTTTGGGCAGTAAGATGGATCTAAGGAGAAATCTAATATCCCAAGTAAGTCATTAGGTCCATTGGAAGGATTTGTGGATGCAAATTTTGCAGGTGATCTGGATACAAGAAGGTCTACCATAGGGTATATGTTCAGCATGTATGGTGGATTAATTTCTTGGAGATCAACCCTTCAACCTATTACAGCTTTGTCTACAATAGAAGCTGAGTATATAGGGATTACAGAGGCTGCCAAGGAGGCTCTTTGGTTGAAGAGACTCATCATGGAAATGAGGGTAAAGCAGGGTACAGTATTGCTACACAGTGATAGTCAGAGTGCCCCGCAGTTGGCTCAGAACCTAATCTATCATGCACGCACAAAGCATATAGATGTGAGGTATCACAGGATCAGAGAATTGGTGGAAGAAGGTGAAGTGGAGCTGGTAAAAGTTCATACAAAGAAGAACTAGGCAGATGCACTTACAAAGACTCTTCCACGGGATAGCTTTCTCTCATGTGTGACACTGATGGGTCGAGGGAATGTGCAGAATTTTTAGCAGCTTTGAAGCACCAAGGTGGAGATTGTAGAGCCAGGTGTGGTACTCCAAAGCTTAAATCCTAGGGTGTGGTACTCCAAAGCTTAAATCATAGGGTGGAGGTTTGTAGGCTCCACAGGGTTAAGGCCCAGGTTATTGGGTCTTGAGGGGGCTAGTTTATTATTGGGCTGGGTTTGGGCCCAAGGTGTGGGCTGATCCAAAGGAGTTTTTTAGGGTTTATTATCCATATAATAAGGTATCGGTTCATGTGTGGTGCTGGTTTTATTTTGGTGGCCGTCATGGGGACGGGTTATATATAGTCATGTAACGATGATGATTAAGATGAATGAAAGAAACTCTTTTCTCCCAAGAACAAGATATCCCTCTCCTTTTCTCTCTTATCCATGTCTTTCTCTCTTTCTCACATATAGATGCCCTAGATTTCTAGGGTTTTATTGCTGCCATCTCTGCCCTAGCCATCTTCTTGGAACCGCCTCTCTCAAGGAAGGAGAAGGAAGAAACCCTAGCAGCACCTTCTCCTTGGGCAGCGTCTCTTGATTTTTTGGATTAGATCTGAAGGTTCACGTGAGGAAGAAGAGAGGCCAAGTCCCTTTCTTACAATCTTAGGGAGCAAGAAACCAAAGAAAATCTTAGTTGCTAATCAATTCGGAAAGATTACCAAGATCAAGATCTAAAATTCTGCTGCAGAATTTCAGCAGAGATATCATCTTGCTTCCGTATCTCCACACGACTTGAGACTGGTTGAATGCATGCTATGCTCCAAGAATAAAAAGAGGATGATCCACTCTTCAAAAGATGTGACGAGTCATGAATTATAAGTTAAATTATCTAATGCTTCTGACAAAGAGATTTATCCTCAGGTCAGGGAAAGTCGCTTGTCAGCCTCTTAAGTGATGATATTAACTTTTGTCAGAAATTTATCCTCAGGGTCAGGGAAATGCTTGTCAGCCTCTTAAGTGATGATATTAACTTTGTCAGGCGCTGGTTGATGTCTTTCTTATCTGTTAATGCTAACTTGTCTTTTGCAGAGATTTATGCATGATAACATGGAAATGTATAACGGTTCTCCAATGGCTTTTGCACACAATTTTTTATTCCTGGTGAGAGAAACATCAACTCTTTCCTCTCAAGTTGGATGCACCAGTTTTCCTTCCGACTTGGAAATGCCAACTCATAATAAATATAATTAGGAGTGTATCTGTGATCCCACCCCCCCCTCGGCCATTGTTGACGGAGGAAGGGAGGCACCGCCCTTCCTCCGCCAATGTTGAGGGCTGGGTGGAGGGGGCACCGCAGCCCGTCAACGAAAGGGGCACCGATGTGCCCCCTTCACACTGGCACAGGATAGGGGCTAACCCTCCCCTCGCCTGTATATAAGGAGGGAGGGAGCACCCCTTCTTCACCATTCTCCTCCCTCCATGCCGGCCATCAGGTAAGAGGGAAAGAGAGAGAATTAGGGAGAGAAAGAGAGAAACAGAGAGAGAGAGAGAGGAAAGGGAACCAAGCTGGTTCACGGCTTGGTTCGGGCTTGGCGGAGTGCCCGATGCCTCGCCGGACCTGGGCGGTGGCCAGGGGACCTCACCGGTAGCAGGCGACCGTCCGGTGAGGATCCGGCCGGTCGTAGTGGCCGGCCGTGCCACCGGCACAGTGCCAAGCCGCGAACAGACGAGAGAGAGGAAGAGAGAAATTGAGGGAGAAAGAGAGGGAGGTGGCCGCGGCCGTAGCCAGCTTTGGCCCGGTCGCCGACGGCCGGACCGCCTAGGAATTGGCCGGCGGCGCCCTAGCCGCCGGCATGGCTCCCCTCCCCTGTTCGGGTGAAACAGGGGAGGCGCGTGGGGAAGAAAGAGACATGGGCCGACTGGGCCGTCCCACGTTGGGCCCTATTGGGCCGATTATGAGCCACCTTTGGGCCACATTTTGGGCCCCGTATTAGGCCAAAAATGGAGAAATAAAAATATGGCCTAATTTGGCGTCGATTCTAGTTTCTCGAGGTATTTTTATTTCCCCATTCGGGCTTATATATTGAGAAATATTCGAGTCCAAAGTTGGGCCCAGGATTAGACTGGGTAGACCTTAGGGGATGCTTCATTATTCCAATTTTTGAGATTTAATTGTGGAGATTAATGATGTAGGTAACCAGTTGTCCACATAGCTGATTTATAGTTTGGAATTAGTGTACTGAGGTAAGTAAGCCATTTATTATAATTTTTATAATTTATTAAAATATAAAAATTATGTATTTAAATGCTATATGGATATATGTTGCATTATTTGTATTTAAACCATTTATTGCAAGTAAGCTAATTATCCTGATTTCATAAATTATTTAATATATAAATCTTTGGATTTATAGCTATGTGCATATTTATGAAACGAGGCAAAATAGAATTTTGTTATTTAATTGATAAATAGCACCCCGAGTATACAATTGGACATCTACTATAATTATATGTGATAGCTAATATTTTGCAAAGTAATGAATTATAAATATGCAAAAATTGATTGATGTGATTATTCTGGCTTTGCAAAATATACTGATACTATTGATATATTTTATGCTACGAATGTACAAACCACTGTATATGTAATATGAGGAGTTTATGCTCATGATGATGCATGATGTGCTACATGCAATATGATGATGATATGTGTCGCCGCGGTTCTCATATGATGTGAAACGATATAAAATGCCGAGAGATACGGGACCCACCTCCACAGGAGGAGATATGTGGAGGACATACATCTAGAGGATGTGATGTGATTGATATATTGCATAACGCACACACATCTAGAGGATGTGTTGTGATTGATTATGATATATGGCATAACGCTAGTACCAGGACCCTTCCTCTTAGGGCACATTAAAGAGTGATACACCAGATATGTGTTGTAGGGCCGTGGGACACATAAGAAAATAATAATATGAATACAGTGAGTTTGTTTACATTGCATATATTGGCATTTATGGTATAATTAAGCTTCCAAAATTGTTTGAGTTGATGACATGCATGTATTGATAACATGATGAATGTATTTGAAACTGGAAGTTTTATATATGAAAATGTGGTTTGATAATATTTTGATGAAATGATTATATAATAGTAGGCTTACTTATTGAGTGTAAGCTCATATAAATCTTACAATGTTTTTCAGAACCACAAGACTGAAGATGGGAATATGAGATAGTTGGAGCAGCTATCAGAGTGGCTTAGATCCAATACTGTGTTGTAACCCCATTGAGTTATGTATTTTGGCAAGTAGCTTAAAACATATGATTATGGTTTGTATTGAGAATACTTTGAATTTGGATAATATATAGTTATTATCCATCCTTGTATTAAATGTTATATTTCAGGACGCCTTGCACGTCAGGCATGCGGCGGATTGTTACCCCTAGATCCAATATTGGGTCTGGGGCATGACAGTATCCAACCAAATGGCTCAATTTTTGTTATTCTTTCCTTTATCATTTTCTGCAAAAAAGAAGTCTAGACTCACATTCGATTGTTATGTTTCAGTTGTTGCCGCTGCATGCATTGGAACATTTTTTTAGCTGATGAACAAAACTTAGGTGCGGTTTTATAGGTGCGTGTCATTCGGTTCATCTCTCTCTCTCTCTCTCTCTCTCTCTCTGTCTCCCACGTGTTTACAGTCAGTTAAGCCTCGGCTTAGCCCCATTTGATGATAAGTGAAAGATAAAGAGAAACCAAACAGTCCATGCCTAAGTTTTATCCCTTCTGGCTCAGCATATGCTTCTATATTTATAATTATGATGCTTCTGACAAGGGTTCAAAATATTTTGCAATCGGCCTGCCTTTTTATAACTTTAACTACAAATCAAATAAGAATTTGAAGCTTATCTTGAATACTAGAGACATGGGTATAGAACATGCAGGTGTAATGTACATCAATCACCTCTAATTTTTCTCAATCTGCTTAATGAATATCATCTCTCTTGTTAAAGTTCTCTATTATCATTCATCTCTCTGGTAGGTTTTTCCGTGCGATTTATTTTGTCATCTAGCTCCAAAGCATTACCATCCGAAACATTTTTGTGGTTGTGTTTGCATTTGACTCTGTAAGATAGACAGGGTTGATCCTGCAATCTTTCTAGCAGAGGAAAAAAAAAGATTTTTTTTCTATAGAATTATTGATGGTTGCTGCAATTGGTATGAAATTTTCATTTTGTATGTTTAACTTCACTAAAATGCATTTAAAAGTCTTGCATTTTGTCATTTTTATTTTCAATGTTTTGTTCCAATGAACGGGAGCTTATATTGTAATCTGTTGTTATTATGTTATTGGGATGTTCTTTTAATTTAAAGCTTGGCTTTAATAGGATAATTCAACACCAACCTCCATGATGATGAAGGTGGAAGACTCTGACACAGAACAGAAAGCACATGAGTCTGTGAGAGAGCTATTTGATTGCAGGTATGAATTGCTCAAACTTGAATCTATGTTTAATTCATGCACCTTATTAGATGACATGATGCATCTGAAGCTCCTGACATGTGGTTCACTCAATTACACTGGAGAAATAAAAAGAAATCTCCTGCTCCAAACAATGCTTGATGAAATAACCGAGCTGCTGATTGTTAATATTCAGGTATGTTTCGGATTACTTGGATAATGCCAGCATTTTTTTAAAAAAAGATATTTGGCTGGTATGTCTTATCGTTTCTTCTGGGCAGCTGCCTATATATCCCACCGCCATGATACTTGGTGATTGCAATGCGGAAGGGATGATTCTTGTATTCATATTCAAACTGTTTTGAAGATTTGACAGAGAGTTCTCCTCAATTCAACATAGCAATACAGTATGTTGCTTATCAAGTGCATATTTACCTCCTGGTGCAATAACTTTGTTGTTCAATGATTTTCCTACAGACTGATATCATCTAATCCTTTCCAGATATACATAAATGGTGAAGCAGAAGCTTAAAAGTTTGCCAAAGGACTTGAATGTTCCTTGGCAGAAAAGGGTTGGGAAACAATGGCTGTGTTAAAATTGACGAACTCCATTTGAGTAGTGCAGAATTAGAAGCCTGTACATGCTTGTAATGAAAAAATAGTCTTCTTTGCACGTAAGGAACCATTAGCTCTTTTTTTTTATTGCCATAAACATTTCAAATATCATTACCCTGTTGTGTCACTTGTGAGTTGAAAGTATGATTTTCCTGTCTTTGGCAATCAAGTCTTAACATTTACGATCATAGTTGAAGCTGTTACCTGTAGAAAGGAAAATGTGGTTATAAAAGTCAAAGAAAGAAATTCTTTACGGGTGCTTGATTACTTATCATGTTTCTAGATGCTCAAATCCTGAAATAGCATTGACAGCATCAAAACCACATATCTTGATTCAATGTAAAACTAAAAAATCTAATGAAACACTAAGATTGTCTAATTCAATCATTATGCATGTAGATGCATGATCATGATGTATACATGTCAATAAACTCTTGAATTGAATTCAAGAAACCAGATGTAAGATACTGGTCAAGAAGCACCCTCTATATGATTGTCCATGCTTAAAAGGTTCTTGCACCTGTCTATATGATTTTCATAATTTTCACAGTGGTCATTAGAAACCAAGTTCGCCAAATGTGTAATCATGTAAGGTGAGTGATTGTGAGTTTGCCAAATGTGTAATCATGTAAAGTGAGTGATTGTGTATGCTTTCTCAAAATAGGTGATTGTGCAGCACAAGGGCAGAGGTGATTATGTAGTCAATGAATTGATGAAAATTGATTTTTTTAAGTATATTAGAAGATGACTAATTCATCCGAAAATAAGAGAAAGAGTAAGAGAGCAGATTATGTGATATAGAAAGTAACGGTTCAGGAATAGAGCTTTTAGAAAAATGAAGAAGCATACCAGGATAGTCTGGAATTGAGAAACTCTAAAGAAAACATGCTCATGAACTTTCACAGAATAAGAATCACATAGTAAGAAAAATGTTGATTTACCCGACGATGGTGCGCTCCTAGTGTTAGTAGAAGATCTTTCGCTAGCGGGCAGGATTTCTGGATAAGAAAACTATCTTCCACGTAAGGTTCCTTGATCTTGATTCAGGGGTAAAGAAGGCATCCTCGGTTTTAGAGATGAATC
The DNA here is from genome assembly GCA_900491605.1 of Calamus simplicifolius. Taxonomy (NCBI): domain Eukaryota; kingdom Viridiplantae; phylum Streptophyta; class Magnoliopsida; order Arecales; family Arecaceae; genus Calamus; species Calamus simplicifolius. Next base: position 454,549 of record UESW01004915.1, on the reverse strand, counting down.
AAGAGAGGGGCGGCAGCTTTGGAGATGAATCAAGAGAGGGGCAGCATCTTTGGAAATGAATCAAGAGAGAGGGTGGCAGCTTTGCAAATGGATCAAGGGAGAGGGCGGCGGCTTAAGAGATGGATCAAGGAAGAGGGCGGCGGCTAGGATTTTAAGTATGGATGCCTAGAATTTAGAGGAAGGGCATTGGTGATCAGTTATGAGATGGTGATATGAGGATTAGGGTTTGTTTGGTGTAGCTTGGTAGATGTATGGATTTGACTAGGGTTTGGTAGCAAGAACACTTCGGCCTCACGCCTAACTCCCTCACGGAGGATCAATTGCTCAAGGCAACAGAAATAGAACTTGGATGAAAGTTCTTAAAACTTCTTTTTTATTCATTCATATCCTTTATTCATCGTTTCAAGAGAAGGGTTTTATAAACTTCTCGTGCCATTACAAGGTAAGTTCAACAATTAGAGTACTAAATGATAGGAATTACAAAATATGATAGAATATTTATCATCGTAGAGTAAAGATTCTTCTTTCCTTTATTTGGTTCGATCAAAATGGCAGCAGCAAGATATAGCTCCAATTGTGGAGGCAAGGGACTACAAGCAAAGAAGGAAGCTTTGGGGTGACATTCTTCTTTCTTTCCTTTTGTCAACAAGGTCTATATGGGATGCAAGATCCTTTTCAGAATGGTTGAGATGCTGATCTTTATTCCCATTAAAGCATAGCGGGGTCCATCGAATTTCTTCCTCATGGGACACCCAAGGTTGCCAAAATTATTGGTGGTGATATGGAGGGACAAGATTGATTCCATGTTATCAATCCTGGTGTAGATGGATCCAATTCATGCAGAGCTCCAAGGGTAGGATATGAATAAGGTTGGAGAAAATCGAATGGTTGTCCAATATTGCCTAATCTGGGGCTTCTTTCAAATATCTTCAGCAGGGTCTTAACAAGAGTAATACACTTTCCTTGAATTATTATAGGACTCAAATAAAATAAAAATGCATGACTTGGACATTTGACTAAACCAAACTTGACTGACTCAATAATAGACTGGACTCGACCAACTAGGAAACATACAGGACTTCTAGGGTTCGGAGATTCAAATGGAACCCTGTAACTTTTTTTCACTCTTGCTCCTGCACCAATTCTCCCAGGGTAGGAGGAACTTGACCCCACCAAGTAAGGGTCGGTTCGACTCTAGTACTCTTCTAGCAGGTTCGGGTCCAACCTTTGCAAATCTTCTCTAGAAATCCATGAGTCCTCAGATTCAGATCGACCTTTCCAACGAACCAAGTATTGCTGGTAACCTTTGTTTCTGGTTGAGATAGCTTGGTTATCCAGAATCCGCTCAATCCTATCCTTCCGTTCAGGTCAAATACTAGGTGGACACATAGGGATGGGCTCACTCTCAAAGGAAGGGTTAGGTCCGAAAGCCTCACTAGGTATCCTCGCTAGCTCTCTATACTTTACTAAGTTTGAAATATTGAAAGCAGAGCTAATGTCTAACTGAGGAGGTAACTCCAACATATAGGCATTGGTTCCCACTTTCTTTATCATCCTAAAAGGATAAGCTCCATGAGCATGTAACTTTCTAACGGTTTTCGAAGAAAACTTTCTAATGGTCTCTCACTCTTTTCATAGCGCGAGACGAGATGTTGGTCATGGGAGATGCATGGGAACGTCTGGAAGGTCCAAAGCAGTGCTCGATGCAACCAGAGGGCACGACTCTTTGAGGAATCTATGCTAAGCGGATTACAATTGGAAGAATATGACGCCGACGATCTAATTTAAAGCAAAAAGCATCAAAAGGTTGCCGAAATCTTTCGGAGTTCTTTTGCATTTAAGGTTGCCGAAATCTACAGTTCTTGATCCTCATTAAGTGCAAAATGTTATGCAACCTTCCAAGGGGCATCGGGAAATTGCGCAATCTAAGATGCCTTGGTCTTCGCTGCATCAAATTGGAAGCTATACCCGTAGAAGTGGGGAGGCTGCACAATCTTAACACACTAATCGGATTTGCAGTGAACAATTGCAGGTGGGGCGACCGACGATCTCGTGATGGTTCGTGTAATTTGGACGGATTGAGATCTTTGAGCAGGCTTAGGTTTTTGGCCTCCGACAGTTGGAGAGGGCATGGACTGACGCCACAGTAAGATGAGGTAGTACTGGAAAACATGACGAACCTTGAAGATCTATGCTGAAATGCATGTCAAGTGAAGCTGGCTATGGAGAAGAAGAGACGAAGACGATTGAGGAGGTTTTTGAGGTGGCACTCTGCCCATCGCCATCTCTGCAATTTCTCCGAATTTTGGATTTCTTTGGTCTCCATTACTCCAGCTGGATGGCAAACAGCTCTCTCCTCCAAAATCTAAGGCTGTTATATCTCGTAAATTGTATCAAGTGGGTGCAACTTTCGCCGCTTGGGGAGCTCCCGAGATTGGACTTCCTTTGCATAGAAGGTGCAGCTGCAGTCGTAACCATAGGATCTGACTTCTTGGGATGCGAAGCTTATCACGGTGGAAGAAGAGTTTCGTTCCCCAAGTTGACAATGCTGTATTTGGACAATATGCCCAATTGAGAGCAATGGCAGTGGGAGGAGGAGCTTGGCATTAGAGCCTTTCCTTGCTTGAAAATGTTGTATCTCAATGACTGCCCAAAGTTAAGGTGTCTCCCTGCCAGCCTTGGTCACCATGCCACTCGTTTGACAAATCTCATCATACAGAATTGCTACCGCAGCCATTTTCAGGAGGAGAACAGGGACATCCCCCACAATTTCCCACGCTCAAGAAACTAAAAATCATTGCCGGCAACCAGGTATTGGGGAGATGCCTCATTGATACTCCAGATTGGCCCAAGATCGAACACCTCCACTACTTTTTCATGCAAGGTAGAGGCAAATTCAAGATCACCAGTATGACTGCCTCCTTATGCAATACCAATTTAGACGACGATGAATAAGATATGGAAGACAATGACGATGCTTGAGACAAAATCAGAGGCACGGATATTTCAGGTATTGCATTGCTCAAACTGAAACTCAATTCTGTTTAGTTTATGCGTAATATATATTTGATGAAGCCCTCTATTTGAAAGATGGGACGAGCCTTGAATTATAAGAGATTTATGCGTCAGGGAAAGTCGCTTGTCAGCCTCTTGAATTATAAGAGATTTATGCATGGTAACATGGAAAGATTTAACGGTTCTCCGATGGCTTTTGCGCTCCATATAGAGAGGCTATAAACGATGGCTGGCTTTGTTGATCCTAAAGATCAGCAATTTAAGGGGTGCAGAACAGAGGTCTCTGAAGGCATATAATGAGGAGCAGCACATTCCTGCAAACAACACAATTTTTTATTCCTTGGTGAGGGAGACATCAACTCTTTCCTCTTCTATTGGATGCACCAATTTCCTTCATCGGACTAGGAAAGTATAGTTTCTCCCATATTTTGTGCCAACTCATAATAAATATAATTAGGAGTCTATCCAACCAAATGGGCTCAATTTTTGTGATTCTTTCCTTTATCATTTTCTGCAAAAAGAAGTATAGTCTCACATTCGATTGTTATGTTTCAGTTGTTGCCGCTGCATGCATGGGACCATTTTCTAGCTGATGAACAAAACTTAGGTGCGATTTTATAGGCGCATGTCATTTGGTTCTTCTCTGTCTCTCTCCCACTTGTTTTCAGTCAGTTAAGCCTCCGCTTAGCCCCATTTGATAATAAGCGAAAGATAAAGAGAAGCCAAATAGTTCATGCCTAAGTTTTATCCCTTCTGGCTCAGCATATATATGCTTTTATTCTTATAATTATGATGCTTCTAACCAGGGTTTGAAATATTTTGCAATCGACCTACATATTTATTACTTTAACTACAAATCAAATAAGGATTTGAAGCTTATCTTGAATAGTAGAGACATGGGTACCCAGTCTGGGATAGAACATGCAGGTGTAATATACATCAATCACCTCCAATTTTTTGCAATCTGGTTAATGAATATCATCTCACTTGTTAAAGTTCTCTATTATAATTCATCTCTCTAGTAGGCTTTGCCGTGTGCTTTATTCTGTCATCTAGCTCCAAAGCATTACTGTCATGCCTCAGACCCAAAATTTTGATCTAGGATGACAACACGCCGCATGCCAGACATGCAAGGCATCCCGAATTATGACACATAAATCAATATAAAGAAATAATTATAAATATTCAAACCATATCCATAACTTAAAACAAACCATAACTATAAGGTTTGGGCTACAACCCCTACACACAAGTACGACTGGGGTTACAACAACATAAAGGATCTAATTTATTTAATAGAAGCTCCATCTACCCCATATGTCAATCTCCAGTTCTGAGGCTATGAAAAATATTGTGAGATTTATATGAGCTCATACTCAATAAGTAAACCTTTTATAAAGTAATATACTCATATATCTTTGCAAGATATTATCATAGCATTTCAAGATATCATCAGATCAATTCAACTTTTCAAAGCTTCTAATTTCAAATACATTTATCATGTTATTATACATGCATATCATTAGCTCAAAATAATTTGGAAGCTTAATTATATAATAAATGCCAAACAATACAATGTAAACAAACCCACTGTATCACTATTTTCTTATGTGTCCCACGGCCCTACAACACCCCAACTGGTGCATCACTCTTAAATGTCCCCTAAGAGGAAGGGTCCTGGTACCAGCATTATGCCATATAACATAAACAATTATAACACACCCTACGGATGTATGTCCTCCATATATCTTCCTTTGTGGAGGTGGGTTCCATATCATAGCCAATCACAACACACCCTACAGATGTGTGTCATCCACATATATTCCCCTGTGGAGGTGGGTCACGTATCACTTGGCATTTTACATCATATGAGAACCGCGGCGACACATATAAGTATATCTCAATATCATCATCATATTTGCATGTCATACATCAAGCATCGACACAAGCATAAGCTTCTCACATCACATATACAGTGGTTTATACATTATTAGCAATTGCATATAATCATCTCAATAGTACCAACATATTTTGCAAGGTCCAAGTAATTATATTTTTGCATATACACATATAAGCTATTTCTTGCAAAATATTACTAGCTACAATAGTCATAGCAAATACCCATTTGTAAATTCATGGTACTATTCAAATAGTCAATATAAATAAAACTCCATTTTCTTTATTTCATAATTATGCATGCAACTATAAATCCAATAATTTATGAAATTATAATAATTTGCTTACTTACTTCAATGCGCAAATCCCAAATGGTAAACTAGCTATTTGGACATCTGGGTACCTACAGCATCATTTTACACAATTAAGTCTCTAAAATCTGAATAATAAAGTGACCCTTAAAAGTCTACCCAAACTAATCTTGAGCCCAACTTTGGGCTTGAATATTTCTCAATATAAATGCCCAAATGGGGAAGTAAAATTATCCAAAGAAACTAGAATTATCACAGAATCGGGCCATAGTTTTATTTTACCATTCTCGGTCCAATACTGGGCCCAAAATGCTGCCCAAAAAGGGCTCTTGAGCCGGCCTAAAAGGGCCCAAATCTCGGACAGCCCAGTCGGCCCAAGCTCCCATCATCTCCCAGCTCCCCTGTTTCACCCGAAACAGGGGAGGATCGTGCCGGCGGCCCAGCCACAATCCGGGGTGGCCCGATCGATGTCGACTGGCCCGAAGCTGGCCATCGCCGCGGTCGGACTCCCCCCTACTCTCACTCTTTCTTTCTCTCTCTTCCTCTCTTTCTCCTTGCTACGGCCTTTTACAGTGCCGGCGGCAGCCATACCTCCACCGGATGCACGGCCGGCGCCGATGGAGGTCACCGACCGCCGTCCAGGCTCGGCGAGGCGGCAAGCATGCCGCTGTGCCTGAACCAACAGCGGGAGCCGGTTCGGCTTCCACCCAGGAGAAGAGCCAATTGGCTCTCTCCTCCCTCTCTCTCACCTTCGGTACCCTACCGGACGCCACCTCCGGTGTCGGTGGGGTTGCCGGCCAAGGCTCAGGCCCGGCGAGGCGATAGGCACGCCACCGAGCCCAAACCAAAAATCGGCACAGGGACACTCATAGATATACTATCGCTCAGAAATCCCCCCTCTCTCGGTGATGAAAACTTGAACAAAGGACTTACCTGAAGAAGGTGTGCGCCAGGATGAAGGATGGAGTCACCCTCCATCGCCTTTTAATCTCCCACGTGACGCCTCGGATTAGGGAATTCGGGGATCAAAGCGCTACGCCGAGAGCGAAGCGTCAGTAGGAAAAACTCCCACTGCCACTACCCTGGTTCACACGAACCAGGTGCTACATTCTCCCCTCCTTATAAAAATTTGGCATCGAAATTGATACACTTTCATTAAAATATAGAATTCCAAATTTTGTCAGACAATCAACTAAATTTTATTCAAAAGTCAACAGTCATCGATACAACATTAACTATATTAAGATACAAATAGTTGTGGATATTTCTTTTTCATTTCCTCCTCAAGTTCCTAAGTAGCCTCCCTCTCAGAATGATTACTCCATTGCACTTTGACATAGGGAATGGTACACCGTCTCATAAACTGATCCTTGCGGTCCATGACACGCACATGATGCTCCTCATATGATAAATCTTTCTTCAATTGTATAGGCTCATACTCTATTACTTGGCTTGGGTCAAAAATATACTTTCTCAACATAGAGACATGAAATACATTGTGTACACCAGATAGAATTGGAGGCAGTACCAGGCTATAAGCTACCTCCCCAACCCTACTCAAGATCTCAAAGGATCCAATATAACGTGGACTCAGCTTCCCTCTGATCCCAAATCTCATCACATCCTTTGTTGGTAAGAAAACATGGTCCCCAACCTGAAATTCTAATTCTCTCCTCCTAACATCAGCATAACTCTTCTGCCTACTCTGAGCTGTACGAAGACGCTCCCTGATCAAATGCACCTTATCTACTGTCTGCTGAATCAGCTCAGGGCCTAGCAACTTTCTTTTCCCCACATCATCCCAACATAAAGGAGATTTGCACTTCCTACCATATAGAGCTTCAAATGGAGCTATCTGGATATTGGCTTGGTAACTATTATTATATGCAAACTCCACTAAAGGTAAGTGGTTATCCCATGCTCCACCCAAGTCCATCACATAGGCCCACAACATGTCTTTCAGAATCTGTATGGTCCTCTCTGATTGTCCATCTGACTGGGGATGATAGGCTATGTTGAAGTTTAATTTGGTTCCCATGGCCTTATGAAGACTCTTCCAGAACTAGGACACAAACCTGGTATCCCTATCCGATACAATAGATACCTAAACACCATGGAGTCTCATGATCTGCTCAATATACAAACTAGCCAATCTTTCACTAGAGATCCCAACTCTAAAAGGTAGAAAATGAGCTGATTTTGTTAGTCTGTCTACAATAACCCAAATAGCATCATTACTCCTCGGAGTTTTGGGCAGACCAGTCACAAAGTCCATTGTGATCATTTGCCATTTCCACTGAGGAGTCATCAGAGACTAAAGAGGTCCTGCAGGCCTTTGATGCTCGGCCTTCACTCGCTGACACACCAAGCACTTGGCCACATACTGAGCAATCTCCCTTTTCATACCTTTTCACCAAAAGTTTTTCTTTAAATCTCTGTACATTTTACTGCCACCTAAATGCACAGTATAGGGAGAGTAGTGAGCCTCCTTCAAAATTTTAGCCTTTAGCTCCTCAAAGTTTGGTACACAAAGTCTTCCTTCAAATTTCAAGGATCCATCCTCCATTACATAAAATTCATTCTGAACTCCTGACTGCACAGCTTCTTTAATCCTTTGTAAATCCAGATCTTCTTTCTAGGAGGACTTGATCCTGTCAACTAGGGTCGGCTGGAGTACAAGTGCTGCAACAAGTCCATCAGACCACTGTACTCTCAATCCAACCTTCCACCTCTCAGGGTCCCTCAATATGTGAGGCTAGGAAGTAATCATAGCAGTTAACTCAGAAGAGAATTTTCTGCTTAAAGCATCAGCTACTACATTGGCCTTCCCAGGATGATAGTGTAAGGTCAAATCATAATCCTTCAGTAGTTCCAACCACCTCCTCTGCCTCAAGTTCAGCTCCTTCTATATGAAGATGTATTTTAGACTCTTATGATCTATATACACATCACACGACACCGCATATAGATAATACTACCAAATCTTCAAGGCAAAAACTACAACAGCCAATTCCAGATCATGAGTAGGATAATTCTGCTCATAAGGCTTCAGTTGTCTAGAGGCATAGGCTATCACCTTTCCATTCTACATTAGAACACATTCCAATCCTTTCCGAGAGGCATCAATACATAGAGTAAAACCCTCAGATCCTGTTGGAAGAACAAGAATGGGAGCTGACATCAGGTGCTGCTTAACTCCTGAAAACTTTTCTCACACTTCTTTGACCAATCGAACTTCACTCGCTTTTGGGTTAAGCGAGTTAGGGGTAGAGCAATGCGAGAGAAGTCCTCCATAAATTTATGGTAGTACCCGGCTAGCCCCAAGAAGCTTCTGGATTTAGCTACATTGGAAGGTCAGCTCCAGCTAATGATAGCCTCAATCTTTTTTGGGTCCACAGATATGTTGTCTTTGGATATTACATGACCCAAGAAAGACACTTGATCCAACCAAAACTCACACTTCTGCAGCTTGGCATAAAGTCTCTTCTTCCGAATAATCTGTAGCACTATCCTCAGGTGGTCCTCATGCTTCTTTTGGCTCTTGGAATAAATCAAAATATCATCAATGAAAACCACCACAAACTGATCCAAATATGGTTTAAAAATTCTGTTCATCAAATCCATGAATGCTGCTGGGGCATTAGTTAACCCGAATGGCATCACCAAGAACTCATAGTGGCCATATCTAGTCCTGAATGCTATCTTAGGCACATCCCCCTCCTTGACCTTGAGTTGATGGTACCCTGACCTGAGATCAATCTTAGAGAATATTCGGGCTCCTTGGAGTTGATCAAATAAGTCATCAATCCTCGATAGAGGGTACTTATTCCGCACTGTTACCTTTATTAATTTCTTGGTAATCAATGCAGAGCCGAAGACTGCCATCCTTCTTCTTAACAAATAGAACTGGAGCACTCCAGGAAGAAACACTGGGTCTGATAAATCCTCGATCTAGGAGCTCCTGCAACTGATCCTTCAGTTCCTTTAGCTCAGCCGGAGCCATGCGGTAAGGGGCCTTGGATATAGGTCCAGTTCTAGGAACTAGGTCAATGGAGAACTCAACTTTTCGATCCAGGGGCAAATCAGTCTAATCATCAGGAAAGACATCAGGGAATTCTCAAGCTATAGGAATATCCTTCAATTTGGTCTCTTCCTGCTGAAGGTCCTTGACTACAGCAAGAAATCCTTGACCATCATTCATCAGATACCTCCCAGCCTGTAGTGCTGATATGAACATCGAGGCTAGGTGTTTCTAACCACCAGTAAAACTGAATTCAGGCCGACTAGGAATTTTGAAGTTGATAATCTTCCTGAAGCAATCTACTGAAGCATGATAGGAGGCTAACTAATCCATTCGAAGAATAACATCAAAGAAATTCAGTTGAAGGACAATTAGATCAGCATTCAACCTCCTATCCTCCAAGACAATTAGGCAGGATTTGCATACTGTGTCAACCTTCATAACATCTCCAATTAGAAAAGTAATATGCAATTCTTGCTCCAGAGGAATGGGTGTCAATGATGCATTCTTATCAAGATAGATGTCAGATATGAAAGAATGCGTGGCACCCGGGTCAATCAAAGTTTGAGCATAAGTAGTGCCTACTATAATCATTCCTGGACATAAGTGCAATTTGTTTTTACATTAAAGATTTAACCAAATTTTCTAATTAACTATCATTGTATTGCACTAGATAAGAATGTAATACTAGATATGAAATTAAATGGTATACCTGTCACCATAGAATTAGAGGCGGCATGTTGGTCCAGATGACAACCCAAGAGGGGGGGGGGGTGAATTGGTTCTTTAAAAAAATTTAAACCTTTTGAAATATTTGTTTGCTTAGTGTGAGTGAAAGTGAATGTAGATGCAAAAACAATACAATCAATAAGATAGAGATAGAGATAGAGATAAAGGAGACACGGCAAACACAAAGATTTTATAGTGGTTCGGTGTATCCAACACCTACGTCCACTCCCAAGATTCACTTGGGTCCACACTATAATCTTCCTTGATTACAGCTGAGTTGTTTTCCAAGCTCACAACTCAAACTTGTTGTTTTCCGGGATCACAACGAACCCAGCCGGTTTTCCGGGCTCACCAGCACAAAAACCCTAACACAAGCTATACCAAGCTTGTACCGAGGTAAGACTACCTCCACTAGTTCAATCCCCCAGATTGAACTAGACACAAACAAAAGAAATTATTTTTTTTTAAATACACAGCTCCTCAATGAGCAAATAAATAAGTAAATGAACAAGGTTTAGAAAAGCCTGATTTGTAGTTGGTTGGCTTTTGAGCTTTTCTTCTTTTCTTCTTTTCTTCTTCTCCTTGCTAGATTGAATCAAGCCTCAGCTCCGATTCTTCACAGTTGAAGCAGTTGAGAAGGATTGAAAAGCAAGAAACTGGTCCTCTTTCTCCAATTTGGGAAATCCACCAAAACTTTGATTTGAATGCCTTGGATTCCTCTTGAGCTTTTTGGAGTGGAGTGGATTTGAGCTAGAAGGTTTTTCTCTTGAGATTCAGGCTCTCTCTTTTTTGGATTTTTATTTGGAATTTTTTGTTTTTCCGTTTTTTCCTTTTTTTTTTGTTCTTCTTTTTTTGAATGATAGTCTTCCCTTTTTATAGATTTCTTTCAACCATTTTTGGAAGAAAACTATCCGTTGGAGTGTACCTTGTATCAAAATATATCCGTTAGAAATAAAGTAAAATAGAAATATTACCGTTAGAGCTGATCTGGCAATTTGATTTTTCGTTCCAGGTGGGTTGGAGTCGACTCTAACTTTTCTGGAGTCGGCTCTAGCTCGAAACACTTTAATCCGTTATTTCTGGAGTCGTCTCTGACTTTTCTGGGGTCGACAAGAAACTTTTCTGGAGTCGACTCTAACAGACCCGGAGTCGACTCTAAGTCGGAGCCAGAAAAATCAACGTTCTGCTTCTTCTGTGAGAGTCGGCTCTAACAGTCTCGGAGTCGACTCTAACTTCCGTGCCAGATTTGGAGTCGGCTCTGTGATTCTCGGAGTCGACTCTAATGTCTGCAATCTTACCTAGACATTAGATTCGATCCAGAACAAGATTTAACTCCTGATTTTGATCATTTCAATAGACTTATAATCTGAAACACTTAATCAAAATCATTAGAGCCTTCAATTGTTATACTCAAATAGTTTTGTTAATCATCAAAATCATCAATTGGGTCAACAATCTCCCCTTTTTGATGATAACAAAAACTTTGAGTATATGCATTCAAAAAAATTCATTCGAACTAAAGGATTATAGTCATTTTAAACTTAAAACATTTTTAATGAAGGATTTGATGCCAATGTTCAAAGTAAACTTTTAAAATTGTGCATGAGTTCAATATAAGCCATCAATTATGAACATTTAAACTAATGTATAAAATTGCAATTGAGCTTTTGTTAAGCTCCCCCTGCATTGAATAGCTCCCCCTATATATAAAAATCAAATTTTAATTGAACTAATAAAATTTCAAGTCTCTTTCTTTTTGCATAAACAATCATTTCTCCCCTTTCTTTCTTTCTTTTTGCATATTCAACAATCTCTCATTAAAATTTCAAGTCTTCTTTTTTTTTTTTTTTGCATATTCAACCATCTCTCCCCCTTTTTTGTTATCAGCAATAAGGAGAGTATTAGATAAGAAAGTTATTAGAGAAAAATTGTTGGTTCAATAAGATATAGGGATTCAAGCAGTCATTCATAGAAGATTTGAAAATGTGAACATTACATAAGTTGATTCATGTACATTCCAAAATGAAATACATTAGATACTCAAAAATTTCTAAGTACAAACTATCAAAATCAAAGTCAGATATGTTTGAATACAATTTTCTTCAAGTGACCTATGATTTCCATTACATCATCTTTTTGTGATTTCTTAAAATTTTCAAGACAAGCTTCAATTGTGAGACTGCAAGGTCAATGTCCTTCTTCAGTTGACCAGTTGCATGAACATAAGATCCCGAGCCATCAGCAATGCCTTCCATCCTTTCGAAGATTTTGTGAAGTTCAGCACCAAAGGATTCAACAGAATTGCTTAAGGAAAAGGAATCATGTCCAGTCTCGAGTTAAGTTCTTCTTTTAGCTGATTAAAGTCTTCTTTTAATTGATTAATTTCATGAGATCTCTGACTGTCATACTCAGCAAGCAAGCTCTCAACTGACCAATTGTTCATCAGAGAATCTCCCAGAAGCAGTAATAGACTGATGTGGAGAGGGAATGTGCTCGGTCCGGCCTCTGAAGGTCCAGCTGTAGATGGTCCCGCAATAAATGGATCAGGGACTGATGGTCCCGCAGTGGATGGTCCAGGGATATCTTCTACTCTGGCCTCTTCAGCTCTATCTCTCTCAGCTCTTTCTTCTCTCCTCCTTTCATCCAACACCATTTAATTTCTTGAAGCCCATCCGATGAATAGTAGAAATGCTATAATAGTCAGTGTGTCTTAATTTTCTTAGGGGTTCATTATCCATAATGAGCACACCTTGGCTTCTAAAAATCAATGTCAGAATCATACCATATGGCAGTGTAGATCTTTTCTTTGTAGCTGCCTCTGCCATATATCCAATCATCATGCCAGCTAGGTTGACTGGCCTTCCAGTTATTATACAATCCATCAAAAGAACGTCTCGCTCCGAGACATACTCAAATCTACCAATTTTGGGAAATAAGATTCTTCCACATATGTTATGTAGTAACCTGAGTTCTAGATTTAATTGATTTGCAAGATTTCCTCAAACTCGGTTACATTCCTCCCTAACATTCTTGACAATGCACCACTTCTATCTTCATGTTGATATTCCATAAACCAATTGTGGGCATTTCCAACAAATTTCCAAGGATTTCAGCGTTATTGTAACTCTTGTTCCTCTTACCATACTGATTAAACCGCCTTCTCCTCTACTCAAATCATTATAAAACTCTCTCACTAGGCTGGATAAGTGGGGATATCTAATGAACAAATCTTTTCCCATCCCATTTCTTTCAAACATCTTCCTATTGAAAAGCCCTCCGACTCAAAGAAATCAAAATTGACCTTCCTTCCAGTTGTAATGGTCTTACCGGCTAGTTGATCAACTTTGGTGAAGAGGGTGAAGGAGGGAATCCTCTTGAGTGGCCGAAGAGGAGGATGGCGAGGGTTGCCTCCGAATCGTGCGTCGTCTCGTTGGAACGGACGCTCCTCCGACGAAACCGCGCCTCTTGGTGCCATTGAGAAGATTGGAATGTTAATCAAAGGTTTTGAGAAGATTGGGGAAGTTGGAAAGGCTTTGGAACTTCTTGGAGGGGTTTTGGGAGACGGATGGAATGATTTGGGGTCGACTCCGCCTTTTTATTTTTGACCTAGTTCGACTTAGAGTCGACTCCCGAAAACTGGGTGTCGGCTCCGAACCAGAAAGTCTGTCAGCGCTCGAATTAGAGTCGGCTCACAAAGCCAGAGTCGGCTCTAATTGCTTAGACAGAACATCAAAAACTCAGGTGTCGACTCCACAAACTGTCAGAGTCGACTCTAACAGTTTCAGAGATAAAAAATCAAGTTTCAAGATTGAAACTATTCAAATTAATCATCAAATTCTAGATAAATGTTCCTTAGCAATTGGGGAAACAATGAATCAAGATCTAGATAGATTTCCTTATTGAATATCGAGATTTTTCAAGAAATTGATGAAATCTAGATAGATGTCCTTAAGAGTTTCAGAAAACTATTCCAAAGGATCACAAACTCCTAATTCTCCTCTAAGATAACAAAATCTCTCTTCACTTAAGGGTTTTGTAATATATCTGCAGTTGTTCTTCAGTATTCACATAATCAAGACAAATTTCATTATTGGCTACATGTTCTCTTATAAAGTGATATCTATTTCAATATGCTTTGTTCTTGAATGTTGAATTGGATTTTTAGTTAGATTTATTGCACTTGTATTATCACATCTTATAGGTGTCTTATCAAGTGTGATACCATAGTCTTCAAGTTGTCTCTTAATCCATAGGATTTGAGCACAGCAACTTCCAGCTGCAACATATTCTGCTTCAGCAGTAGATAATGCAACCGAATTTTGCTTTTTGCTAAACCATGAGATTAAGTTACTTCCTAAAAATTGGCATGCACCACTTGTGCTTTTTCTATCTAACTTGCATCCAGCATAATCAGAATCAGAATAAGCAATCAGATTTAATGTTGAGTCTCTAGAATACCATAAACCTACATTTTTTGTTCCACTTAAGTATCTTAGTATTCTTTTAACAGCAATTAAATGTGATTCTTTAGGTTCAGACTGAAATCTAGCACATAAGCAAACAGCAAACATTATGTCTGGTCTACTTGCAGTTAATAAAGTAGGGATCCGATTATACCTCGATAATATTTTTGATCAACCTTCTTACCTTCTTCATCTTTGTCCAGCTTGCATGAAGGACTCATTGGTGTTCCGAGGGGTTTAATTGATTCCATACCAAACTTCTTTAGAATTTCTCTTGTGTACTTTGTTTGGTTGATAAAGATTCCCTCTTTGCTTTGTTTGATTTGGAGTCCAAGGAAGAAATTGAGTTCTCCCATCATGCTCATTCAAATTCTCCCTGCATTAACTTAGCAAACTCTTGACATAGAAGATTGTTAGTAGCACCAAATACAATGTCATCAACATAAATTTGAACTACAAGTAAATCTTTATCTTTTCTTTTCAAAAATAATGTTTTATCAACATTTCCTCTTGTAAATCATTTTCAAAAAAATTTACTTAGTCTATCATACCAAGCTCTAGGTGCTTGTTTCAAACCATATAAAGCTTTGTGCAATTTAAAAACGTGATTTGAAAATTCATGATCTTCAAACCCGGTGGTTGTTCTACAAATACTTCTTCATTTATTAATCCATTTAAAAATGCACTTTTGACATCCATTTGAAATAAATTAAAGTTCATGTGACATGCAAATGCAAGTAATAGCCTAATGGCTTCTAATCTAGCTACAGGTGCAAAGGTTTCATCAAAATCAATACCTTCTTCTTGATTATATCCTTTTGCAACTAATCTAGCTTTGTTTCTAATTACTATGCCATTTTCATCTAGTTTATTTCTAAAAACCCATTTTGATCCTATAACAGAATGATCTTTAGGTCTTTCCACTAATGTCCATACATTATTTCTAGTGAATTGGTTTAATTCTTCTTGCATAGCTAACATCCAATTATTATCTTTTTCAGCTTCTTCAATGGTTTTAGGTTCAATTTGGGAAACAAATGCAAGGTGATTACTAATATTTCTCATAGATGATCTAGTTCTTATTCCTTGAGATGGATCACCTATAATCAATTCCTTGGGATGACTATAAGCGTATCTCCAATCTCTTGGTAGATCTATATCATTATGATTAGTATTAATAATCATCAGCATTAGGCGAATCATTATCTTTAGCTTCTTGTTCATGATCTGAAGATACATCAATATTAAGTTTTTCAAGATTGTTTTCGAGAATGTTTGTATCTTCCTCATCATCAATCTTTTTGGAACTTGATGCTAAAGATTCATCAAAACTACATGAATAGATTCTTCAACAATTAAACTTCCTTTATTGAACACTCTATATGCTTTACTAGTTGTTGAATAACCTAAGAATATTCCTTCATCAGATTTTGCATCAAATTTACCTAAGTTATTTTTACCATTATTATGAATAAAACATTTACAACCAAATGCATGAAAATATTTAATGTTGGGTTTTCTATCATGCCATAATTCATAAGGTGTTTTCTTTAAAATAGGTCTTATTAATGCTCTATTTAGGATGTAACATGCTGTGTTAATAGCTTCCGCCCAAAAGTATTTCGGGAGTTTACTTTCACATAGCATGGTACGGGCCATGTCTTCTAGAGTTCTATTTTTCCTTTCAACTACTCCATTTTGTTGAGGGGTTCTTGGTGCAGAAAAATTATGATTAATACCATTTTCATTGCAAAAACTTTCAAATAAGTGATTTTTAAATTCAGTTCCATGATCACTTCTTAGAGACACTATGGTAGTGTTTTTCTCATTAGTTACTTTCTTGAAGAATTTCAGGAATATCGAGAAAGTCTCATCTTTGTGAGCTAAAAACATTACCCAAGTGAATCTAGAGTAATCATCTACTATCACAAGACCATATTTCTTTCCTCCTAGACTTGTGGTTCTAGTTGGTCCAAAAAGGTCCATGTGAAGTAGCTCTAATGGTCTAGAAGTTGAAACAACATTTTTAGATTTAAAAAAACTTCTCGTTTGTTTTCCAAACTGACATGCATCACATATTTTGTTATTTTCAAAATCTATTTTAGGTAGTCCTTTTACTAAATCCATTCTAATTAGTTTTGAAATCAGGTGTGTGCTTGCGTGACCTAATCTTCGATGCCACAACCAACCAATCTCATTCATATTAGCATTATTAGCAACTAAGCAATGATTATTAGTAGACAAATTGTCTAAGTCAATCAGGTATACATTGTCATTTCTATTTCCAATAAAAATAATGCTATTATCAATGGGATTAGCAACTGTGCATATAGAAGATTCAAATGATACTTTAAAACCTTTATCACATAATTGACTAATGCTAATTAAATTATGTTTCAAACCATCAACATATAAGACATTTTCAATATGTGTGGAGGGAGTTATTTGAATGTTACCAAACCCCAAGATTTGGCCTTTGCCATTATCCCCAAATGTAACTACTCCTCCTCTTTTGCTTTCGAGGGTGATGAATTGATCTTTGTCACCCGTCATGTGCCTTGAGCAGCCGCTATCAAGATACCACTTTCGCTTTGATCTTTTGGCCGCAAGACACTCCTGCAAAGATGATCAAGTCTTATGTTTAGGTACCCAAGCTTTCTTGGGTCCTTCATGGTTAGTATCATAAACAATTGTTCCTTTAGGAACCCAAATTTTTTTTCCTTTAATATTTAAGTTTTTATTAGGTTTTAGAATTTTACATTCATAAGATTTATGTCCTTTTGATTACATTTAAAGCATGTAACATTACTTTGGCCAGCATGCACAAAAATATTTTTCAGTGATTTTTATTTTCTTAAAGTGTTATACCCTAATCCGGCTTTGTCAAAAACTGCTTTTTGACTATTTAATAACATGTCCAATTTAGTTGAGCTTAAGGTAAACTTATCAACTATGTTCTTATGTTTTTCAACCTCTTTCCTTAGTTTATCATTTTCATTGAAAATTAATTCTTTTTCTTTTATCAAAATTTTATTTTCAGATTTAAGTTTCTTAACTTCATTATTAAGATCTTCCTTTTCTTTAATGAAAGTTAAATTTTTATTTTTTAAAAGCTTGTATTTTTTTCAAAACCTTGAAATCGCCGACAAGTTCATTAAAAGCATCAAATAATTCATCAAATGCAAACTCATCGCAAGGGTTATCGGAACTTACCTCATCGTTGTCGTCCGCCATAAAACATACATTTGCGACTTCCTTTTGTTCTTCTTCTTCGGAAGAAGATTCTTCGCTATCACTCCAAGTTGCCACGTAAGCCTTCTTTTTCTTTTTGTAGGCTTTCTTTAATTTAGGACATTCATTCCTAAAGTGCCCCGGTTTATTACACTCATAACAAGTCAAGGGTCTTTCTCTTTTTCTTTGTCCTTATCCTTGTTCTTATCCTTTTCTCCTTCCCACTTTGCTCCAAATTTCTTCTTGTGGAAGGGTTTCTTTCTCCTCATGAATCTTTTAAATTTTTTAGCTAAGAGAGCAGTCTCTTCATCATCATCATCATCATCATCGCTGCTGCTCTCTTCTTCTTTTGCAGCTTTGAGGGCAATTACTTTCTTCTTCTTTGTGTCCTCCTCTACGTGCTGCTTCATTGTCAACTCATGGGTCATAAGTGATCCTAGAAGCTCCTCTAAGGGTAGAGTGTTGAGGTCTTTTGCTTCTTGGATTGCTGTCATTTTGGCTTCCCATGATCTTGGTAATGACCTAAGAATTTTTTGAACAAGTTCTGAGTTAGTATATGTCTTACCAAGACTTTTTAAACCATTTACAATATCTGTAAATCTAGTATACATGCATGCAATGGTTTCAGATTGTTCCATGCTAAACAACTCATATTTATGAACAAGAATATTAATTTTAGATTCTTTTACTTAGTTGGTATCCTCATGGGTAACCTCTAATCTATCCCAAATCTCCTTTGCGGAATTATAAGTGGAGATTCTATTAAATTCATTAGCGTCTAAGGAACAATATAAGACATTCATGGCCTTAGCATTGAGCTGTGCCATTTTCCTATCATTATCATTCCAGTCCCTTTCGGGCTTAGGAACAATAGTGCCATCAATAACATGTGTGGGTGTACTAGGTCCATTAATTATAACACCCCATAGTTCATAGTCAGAAGCTTGAATGAATATCCTCATTCTAGCTTTCCAATATGAATAATTTGAACCATTAAACAGTGGAGGTCTATTCGTAGAATGACCTTCAGCAAATGATCCAACTTGAGCTGCCATTTGGATCTTTAGCTCTTGATCGTGTGATCAAAATTTAATGAGCACTAGCTCTGATACCAATTGTTGGTCCATATGACAACCCAAGAGGGGGGGGGTGAATTGGATTCTTAAAAAAATTTAAACCTTTTGAAATATTTGTTTGCTTAGTGTGAGTGAAAGTGAATGCAGATGCAAAAATAAAATACAATCAATAAGATAGAGATAGAGATAGAGATAAAGGAGACACGGCAAACACAAAGATTTTATAGTGGTTCGGTGTATCCAACACCTACGTCCACTCCCAAGATTCACTTGGGTCCACACTATAATCTTCCTTGATTACAGCTGAGTTGTTTTACAAGCTCACAACTCAAACTTGTTATTTTCCCGGGATCACAACGAACCCAGCCGGTTTTCCAGGCTCACCAGCACAAAAACCCTAACACAAGCTATACCAAGCTTGTACCGAAGTAAGTCTACCTCCACTAGTTCAATCCCCCAGATTGAACTAGACACAAACAAAAGAAATATTATTATTTTTTTTAAATACACAGCTCCTCAATGAGCAAATAAACAAGTAAATGAACAAAGTTTAGAAAAGCCTGATTTGTAGTTGGTTGGCTTTTGAGTTTTTCTTCTTTTCTTCTTTTCTTCTTCTCCTTGCTGGATTGAATCAAGCCTCAGCTCCGATTCTTCACAGTTGAAGCAGTTGAGAAGGATTGAAAAGCAAGAAACTGGTCCTCTTTCTCCAATTTGGGAAATCCACCAAAACTTTGATTTGAATGCCTTGGATTCCTCTTGAGCTTTTTGGAGTGGAGTGGATTTGAGCTAAAAGGTTTTTCTCTTGAGATTCAGGCTCTCTCTTTTTCGGATTTTTGGATTTGGAATTTTTCGTTTCTTCCGTTCTTTTCCATTTTTTTTTGTTCTTCTTGTTTTTGAATGATAGTCTTCCCTTTTTATAGATTTCTTTCAAGCCATTTTTGGAAGAAAACTATCCGTTGGAGTGTACCTTGTAACAAAATATATCCGTTAGAAATAAAGTAAAATAGAAATATTACCGTTAGAGCTGATCTGGCAATTTGATTTTTCGATCCAGGTGGGTTGGAGTTGACTCTAACTTTTCTGGAGTCAGCTCTAACTCGAAACACTTTAATCCGTTATTTCTGGAGTCGTCTCTGACTTTTCTGGGGTTGACAAGAAACTTTTCTGGAGTCGACTCTAACAGACCCGGAGTCGACTCTAAGTTGGAGCCAGAAAAATCAATGTTCTGTTTCTTCTATGAGAGTCGGCTCTAACAGTCTCGGAGTCGACTCTAACTTCCATGCCAGATACTGGAGTTGGCTCTGTGATTCTCGGAGTCGACTCTAATGTCTGCAATCTTACCTAGACATTAGATTCGATCCAGAACAAGATTTAACTCCTGATTTTGATCATTTAATTGACTTATAATCTGAAAAACTTAATCAAAATCATTAGAGCCTTCAATTGTTATACTCAAATAGTTTTATTAATCATCAAAATCATCAATTGGGTCAACACGGCAGCATCCTGCTGAGTGAGGGTGAAGACCCTTCCCTAGGTTCTCGGTGGTTGCTGTTAATGCTGTTGACTCATCCCTTGACTTGAAGAAGGTTGCTGATCCTTCCGAAGTTGACAGGTGGCCATCTTGTGATCAGTTTTCTCACAGAGGAAGCAGGCACCAAGCAATCTACGACAAGGCCTCCTTGGGTGAAAGTTCCCATAGTGAAGGCAATCAGTCTCCCTATTTTGTTGTCCTGCTGGGGCCTGATGTGTATCTCTCTTCCTGGCCTGAGCTAGGGGTTGGCTAGAAATATGCCCTTTCCTCTTCCTCTGCTGCTCCCAATCTCTCTGAACAGCATTCATATCCCTCTCAATCACAAGGCCTTATTCACCATAGTACTGTAAGTGAGAAGCTCAAATGCATTGATTGCTTGCCTCAGTCTGGGTCACAGTCCCTCAGTGAATCTAGTAATCTTTGCCATCTCATTGGTCACAATATTTGGAGCAAATCAGGCCAACCTGGTGAATTTAGCTTCATACTGGGCCACAGAAAGATTCCTTTGCTCCAATTTGATAAACTTTGATTCCATCTGTCTTTGCACACTCATGGGGAAGTATTTGTCAAAATAATGCTTCCTTAAACTCTTCCCAAGAAATAACCTGTCCACCCCATCGCTGCTCATCAACTAACCACCAATCATAAGCCTCCCCCTGAAGAAGATAGGTGGCAAATCTGATCCATTCCATCTTCTTGCTACCATGGGCCGTAAAAGCCTTCTCCATGTCTCGCATCCACCTCTCAGTATCAATAGAGTTGGTGGATTTAGAGAAAGGAGCATGGGCAAACTTTTTAAAATTTGCAAAGCTGCCAACCCCTACCCAGGGTTGAGGTGGAGTAGGCTGGGTCACTGGTGCAGGATGAGTAGGTAAGGTTGGCTGAGTCTGTAGAGCAGGAGGGGTAGGCTGGGGTTGCGGAATGGTAGGGGCAGGCTGAGTCTGCGGGGCAGTGGGAGCAGGCTGAGTCTGCGGAGCAGTAGGAGCAGACTGAGTGGACAAAGCCTGCAAGATCTGATGCTGCATGTCCCGCATCAACTGCGCCATACCCGAGAGAACCTGAAGCATCTCAGTCTGGAGTTGCTGGTGATTAGCCCCAACTTGAGTGACCGGGCCAGCACCACCGGGAGCTTCCTGACCTTCCGGCTGACCAGCATTACCAACTTGAGAGCCCTCATCATTTTGTTGACTTCTAGTGCGACGAGCCATTCCTATCTCCTGATAAATTAGTTTGTTATTAATATCATGATAAACTTTGAATTTCAGGCTTTCAAAGCATAGTACCTAAAATTCCTATAAAGTTATAATTGTCTCAATGTCATCTTAGTATTTTGCCTAAGGTGTCATCATGTATGTGTCCCTAAGGTCAAAACCTTGGCTCTGATACCACTAAAGTTGTCATGCCCCAGACCTAAAATTTTGAGCTAGGGTGACAACCCGCCGCATGCCAGACATGCAAGGCGTCCCGAATTATGACACATAAATCAATATAAAGCAATAATTATAAATATTCAAACCAAATCCATAACTTAAAATAAACCATAACTATAAGGTTTAGGCTACAAGCCCTACACACAAGTACCACTGGGGTTACAACAACATAAAGGATCTAATTTATTTATAAAAGCTCCATCTAGCCAATATGTCCATCTTCAGTTCTGAGGCTTTAAAACCATTGTGAGATTTACATGAGCTCACACTCAATAAGTAAGCCTTTTATAAAGTAATATACTCATATATCTTTGCAAGATATTATCATAGAATTTCAAGATATCATCAGATCAATTCAACTTTTCAAAGTTTCCAATTTCAAATACATTTATCATGTTATCAGACATGCATATCATCAGCTCAAAATAATTTGGAAGCTTAATTATATAATAAATGCCAAACAATGCAATGTAAACAAACCCATTGTATCACTGTTTTCTTATGTGTCCCACGGCCCTACAACACTCCAACTGGTGCATCACTCTTAAATGTCCCCTAAGAGGAAGGGTCTTGGTACCAGCATTATGCCATATAACATAAACAATCACAACACAACCTACAGATGTGTGTCCTCCACATATCTTTCCCTGTAGAGATGTGTCCCGTATCATAACAAATCACAATACATCCTACATATGTGTGTCCTCCACATATCTTCTCCTGTGAAGGTGGGTCACGTATCACTTGGCATTTCACATCACATAAGAACCGCAGTGACACATATAAGTATATCTCAATATCATCATCATATTTGCATATCACACATCATGCATCGACATAATTATAAGCTTCTCACATCACATATGCAGTGGTTTGTACATTATTAGCAATTGCATATAATCATCTCAATAGTACCAACATCTTTTGTAAGGTCCAAGTAATTATATTTTTACATATATACATATAAGCCATTTCTTGCAAAATATTACCAGCTACAATAGTCATAGCAAATACTCATTTGTAAATCCATGGTACTATTCAAAGTAGTCAATATAAATAAAACTCCATTTTCTTTATTTCATAATTATGCATGCAACTATAAATCCAATAATTTATAAAATTAGAATAATTGGCTTACTTACTTCAGTGTGCAAATCCCAAATGGTAAACCAGCTATTTGAACATCTGGGTACCTACAGTATCATTTTACACAATTAAGTCTCTAAAATCTGAATAATAAAGTGACCCTTAAAACTCTATCCAAACTAATCTTGGGCCCAACTTTGGGATTGAATATTTCTCAATATACATGCCCAAATGGAGAAGTAAAATTACCCCAAGAAACTAAAATTACCACAGAATCGGAGCATAGTTTTATTTTGCCATTCTCGACCCGATACTGGACCCAAAATACTGCCCAAAAAGGGCTCTTGAGCCGGCCCAACAGGGCCCAAATCTTGGACAGCCCAGCCAGCCCAAGCTCCCATAATCTCCCAGCTCCCCTGTTTCACCCGAAACAAGGGAGGATCATGTCGACGGCCAAGGCCGCCGCTGGCCATAATCCGGCGTGGCCCGACCGGCATCGACTGGCCCGGAGCCGGCCATCGCCGCGGCCGGACTCCCCCCCCCCTCTCCCTCTCTCTTTCTCTCTCTTTCTCTCTTTCTCCTTGTCGTGGCCTGTTACAGTGCTGAAGACACGGCCGGCCACCATGGCCGGCCGGACCTCCATCGGATGCATGGCCAGCGCTGATGGAGGTCATCGACCGTCGTCCAGGCCCGGCGAGGCGGCGAGCATGCCGCCGGGCCTGAACCAACAGCGAGAGCCGGTTCGGCTCCCGCCCAGGAGAAGAGCCAATTGGTTCTCTCCTCCCTATCTCTCACCTCTGATACCCCACCGGACGCCACCTCCGGTGCCGGTGGGGTTGCCGGCCAAGGCTTAGGCCCGGCGAGGCGACGGGCACGCCGCCGGGCCCAAACAAAAAATCGGCACAGGGACGTTCACAGACATTCTATCGCTCAGAAATCCCTCCTCTCTTAGTGATGAAAACTTGAACAAAGGACTTACCTGAAGAAGGTGTGCGCCGGGATGAAGGAGGGAGTCACCCTCCATCTCCTTTTAATCTCCCACGTGACGCCTCGGTTCAGGGAATTCGGGGATCAAAGCGCTATGCCAGAGCGAAGCGTTAGCAGGAAAAACTCCCACTGCCACTACCCTGGTTCACACGAACCGGGTGCTACAATTACCATCTGAAACATTTTCGTGGTTGCGTTTGTATTCGACGCTGTAAGATGGAACCGGGTTGATCCTGCAATCTTTCTAGCAGAGGATAAAAAAATATTTTTTTTTCTATAGAATTATTGATGGTTGCTGCAATTGGTATGAAATTTTCATTTTGTATGTTTAACTTCACTAAAATGCATTTAAAAGTCTTGCATTTTGTCATTTTTATTTTCAATGTTTTGTTCCAATGAACGGGAGCTTATATTGTAATCTGCTGTTATTATGTTATTGGGATGTTCTTTTAATTTAAAGCTTGGGTTTAATAGGATAATTCAACACCAACCTCCATGATGATGAAGGTGGAAGACTCTGACACAGAACAAAAAGCACATGAGTCAGTGAGAAAGCTATTTGATTGCAGGTATGAATTGCTCAAACTTGAATCTAGGTTTAATTCATGCACCCTATTAGATGACATAATGCATCTGAAGCTCCTGACATGTGTGGTTCACTCAATTACACTGGAGAAATAAGAAGAAATCTCCTGCTCCAAACAATGCTTGATGAAATAACCCAGCTGCTGATTGTTAATATTCAGGCATGTTTCGGATTATTTGGATAATGCCAGCATTAAAATGCATTAAAGATATTTGGCTGGTATGTCTTACCGTTTCTTCTGGGCAGGTGCCTATTTATCCCACCGTCATGATACTTGGTGATTGCAATGGGGAAGGGATGATTCTTGTATTCATATTCAAACTGTTCTGAAGATTTGACAAAGAGAGTTCTCCTCAATTCGACATAGCAATACAGTATGTTGCTTATCAACCCTGTGCATATTTGACTCCTGGTACAATAACTTTGTATTCCATTGTTCAATGGTTTTCCTACAGACTGATATCATCTAATCCTTTCTAGATATGCATAAATGGTGAAGCAGAAAGCTTAAAAGTTTGCCAAAGGACTTGAATGTTCCTTGACAGAAAAGGGTTGGGAAACAATGGCTGTGTTAAACTTGACGATCTCCATTTGAGTAGCGCAGAATTAGAAGCCTGTACGTGCTTGTAGTGAAAAAATAGTCTTCTTTGCAGGTAAGGAACCATTAGCTTTTTTTTTTTATTGCCATAAACATTTCAAATATCATTACCCTGTTGTGTCACTTGTGAGTTTAAAGTATGATTTTCCTGTCTTTGGCACTCAAGTCTTAACATTAACGTCATAGTTCAAGCTGTTACATGTAGAAAGGAAAATGTTGTTATAAAAATCAAAGAAAGAAATTCTTTTTGGGTGCTTGATTATTTATCATGTTTCCAGGTGCTCAAATCCTGAAATAGCTTTGACAGCATCAAATCTGTAAAACTCAAAAATCTAATGAAACACTAGGATTGTCTAATTCAGTCATTATGCATGTAGATGCATGATCCTGACGCATACACGTCCATAAACTCTTGAATTGAATTCAAGAAAACAGATGTAAGATACCGGTCAAGAAGCACCCTCTATCAAAGTCCAACAATTAAACAAGTTGTACATGCTTAGAAGGCTTTTGCACCTGTCTATATGATTATCATCATTCTCACAGTGGTCATTAGAAACCAAGTTTGCCAAATGTGTAATCATGTAAGGTGAGTGACTGTGTAAGCTTTCTCAAAATAGGTGGTGACCTAAATGGCTGAAGTTACTAACTGTCCCCACTTCATTTTGATCCATACCAGATTTCTGGTAAAATAACTGTATACATTTTTATATACTGCTAAGTGAATACTCATGCAGAGATCTAAGAGTTTCAGTTACAACTGCAAGACAATTAGGCAGATTCTGTTCTTATCATGTTTAGCTACCAAAGACTCACAATTTTGTTGCTCTATGGAAAAGGAACCTAATAAAAAGTTATAAATATGGTTATCAAAATTATGTTAATAAGAATGAAACTTAATTCATTACACAAGAAACTAAATAAAGAAAAGATTTGAGAGCAAAAAGCACATGTTCGTTGTCATCCCAACTAGAATAGTTCATCTTGAGGATTTCTTCACCATTCAATTTACAAAATAGTTATTCTTTTTGCAACATAACTAACATGGCTCGATTCAAGCACATGTTCTGTTAACATTTTTTGCCTTTTTTTGGTACGTTGTTCATACTTTTTTACTTGTATCATTCTTGTATATATATTGTTGTTCTTACATCATCTTGGTTTCATTAAGGATTCAAAGTAGAATTACTTTAAATTGGACCTTGATGTGAATTGCCTTAACTACATATCAAAAAAGGGACATGATGAGTTGCATGGATGCTTAGACATTCTGTGATACCCCAAAATTAATCCCACATTAGATGAGAAAGAAATGTGTTATGTATTTATAACTTAAGTCCATTTACTATCTGGTAATTTTCATTCAAGTTTTTGGGCCAGTGGTTTTAGGCCCGCTAACGAGGTTAATTAGGCTAGTGGGTAGGCTTGGGGCATTACAAATGGTATTGAAGCCTATCCGAGTGTGCAAAAGTTGAGGGGTATTAGGAAAGGACTACCCATCTGGCTCAGGGGATAGATTCAGGCTAGCTTATGGTGTGCGACGTACATTATAAGGAGGAAAGATTATGATACCCCAACCCCAAATTTAGTTTCCATCGAATGGAAAAAAGATGTGTTATGCACTTATAACTCAAGTTTACTTGCTACCCATTAATTTTTACTCAAGTTTTTGAGCCACATGGTTTCGGCCAGCTAACGGAGTTAATTGGGCTAGTTGATGGTCTTGGAGAGTTAAAAATGGTATCAAAGTGGCCCACATGCTAGCCCAATTAACTTCGTTAGCGGGCTGAAACCACATGGCCCAAAAACTCGAGTGGAAGTTAATGGGTAGCTAGTAAACTTGAGTTATAAGAACACAATATATTTCTTTCCCATCCAATGTGAAACTAAATTTGGGGTATCATAATCTTTCCACCTTATAATGCAACGTTCTCATCCGACGCCACAAGCTAGCAAGAATCTACATCGAGTCGGGTCATTGATACTGCAAGGATGGCTCCACGCCATGGTGGGACTCCACCATCATCCCATGGGTAGCCCTTTCCTCATGCTCACCAACTTTTGCATACTTGGTTCAGCTCTGATACCATTTATAATGCCCCAAACCAATCTGTTAGCCCAATTAACTTCATTAGCACAAAAACTCGAGTGAAAGTTAATGGGTCGCAAGTGGACTTGAGTTATAAGCACTAATACATTAACCTCGTCGCACGCTATAAGCTAGCCAGAATTTACCCTCAAGTTAGATCATTGTGCTACAAGAGTGGCTCCACGTTATGGCGAGACTCTACCACCATCCCATAGGTAGCCCTTTCCCTATGTCCACCAACTTCGCACACTCGGGTTGGCTCTAATACTATTTGTAATGCCCCAAGCTTACATGCTAGTTCAATAACTCCATTAGTGGGCCGAAACCACATGGCCCAAAAACTTGAGTGAAAGTTAATAAGTAGCTAGTGGACTTGAGTTATAATCATACAACATATTTCTTTCCCATCCAATGTGCAACTAAATTTAGGGTATCACACATGCTCCATTTGGGATTAACCATCTAGGTATACATAAATCACTTCAATTTTCCTCAATTGTTAAATGGATGTTGTATCCCTTGATGAAGTAGTCTTGTTAGTGACCAACTCTACCTTTTACTTTCCTTTTTCTGCTTCCTTGCAAGAAATCTCATTGTGCTTTAATCTGTTCAATGGTTCCTATGTGTAACTCTCCAAAGTTATACACAATTATTGATTACTGTTGTAATTGGTGTAAATTTAGCAATTTCATCTATTTGATTTCATTAAAATGAATTTAACAAATCATGTCAGTTTTCATATGATGATTAGAAATAGTGTATGAACTCAAAAACTTAAACAAATTGTAGGAATAAGAATGAACATGACTGCATATAAAATATGGAGCGTCACCATTGATGGATCTAAGAACATGGTTTTATTTTTTTCTTGTGCATAATATTTGCAAAGAGCTTTGTTGTATATGTATTGATCTTTTCATCATTAAATGTGTTCTATAAAATGTGTCTTGTATCTACCACAAAAACAACAAGAATCACCTTATGTCACAATATGGTTTGGTTCTTTCTCCGTATTTTAGTACACAAATGTTTGATACCTGCATTTCCCTCTTTTAAAACACTTTTAGTTGTACAATATTTCTTATTTCCTGTCACAAAGATATTCCCTAATTTAATATAGCTCCTCTAAGACGGGTTCACTTAGACAACGCA
Source organism: Calamus simplicifolius (assembly GCA_900491605.1). Taxonomy (NCBI): domain Eukaryota; kingdom Viridiplantae; phylum Streptophyta; class Magnoliopsida; order Arecales; family Arecaceae; genus Calamus; species Calamus simplicifolius. Next base: position 426,345 of record UESW01004915.1, on the reverse strand, counting down.
TTGCTTCTTTCCTCGAAAAAGTCCTCATGTTCTTGAAGGTCTTGGTGCATGCAGAAATAAGATGGCAAGACAATCCATGCATATTAACCTCAGAAGTCCTGAATATTGAAATTTGGTATTGAAACCTATACTCGATGTTGTTTGAAACTTGAATTCAATGGCACTAGTGGTGAAGAAAGTCAAACCATTTGATATACGTAAGATATTGTTGATTGATAATAAATTTGTTAATGGAAGACTATAAAGCATAAGAGACTGACCAATTGTTCTTGTAGGGTGCCAGGATTGACTTAAGTTTTTACATAGAAGTTTCTTTCTTAGTCCTATTAGCGCAACTCGTCAAATATTTCTAGGCCCATATGGAGTGCTAACTAGGCACAATCCAAACTGGGACTACATTGATGAAAGTCTTTAAGGGGAGAAGGCATTTGCATAGGCCTTCTAAAAAGGTGCCTTCGAATTCTTCAAAAGAGGGTAAGTTTTTAAAGCAACAAAGAGATATCAGCTACTTCTCTAGGCTTGATGCAGTATCAACTTGAGCTTTTTATGCATTCTCAGTCATGGATTTGTGTTCTGATATGAGAATTAGATTCAGAAGTTGTCTTTTATGAATAAGAACAAGGAAGGGCTGCACTAGTTGCTCCTGCTGGATGGTCAATCAGCACTTGTTTGCAAGAAGAAAATTATAATCTGTTCCTAATTATATTTTTTTGGCCTATTGTGCATCATTTGACAGGATATATTTATATAATGAATTTGCTAGAGAAGTTGATTTTTTCCCCTCCTTTGTTGACACGTAGTTATGTGCTCTGGCCTTCTTTGCACCAGTTTTGCCATTTGCCATATTTATAATGATTATGATTGTTTGTTCATTGATCATCAATTAGAATTGTCACTACAGTTAAGTTGTCCCATGATCTTTTCTTTATCCCTTGTTTTCTCAATAGTCGAGTATTCTTTGAAAATATATGCTCATTCTTTTCATGATTGCAGATCGAAGAGTATTATCATTCATGAGCAGCTAAACTAAGGAATAAAATCAGAGCTCAAAGTTAAATGTTCTTAAAAGTGCATCGTATGGATGGACCTTCTTAGCATTTTCAAGTTAATTTTTCTAGAAACCAGATCACTCAGCAACATATCAATGCTGGAACTCCTTACTATTTATGCATCTGGTGTTTTGATGCATTTGTATGTATAAATTATTTTAGTAGACCTTTTTACAAAATTTGAATTAAAAATATCAGAATTATTAGTATTATATCTTCAGTTTGTATGTGCCAGTATAAGACAAGTGGGCAGGCTTTATGTTTACCATTGGAATAGTTCATTGTGTCTGAAATTTTTTTCCTGTAGCCTCAAAATTCCTACACAAGCTATTTACTGCAAGTGGATCACTTAGATCTATATATGAAATCACAATCTATTTCCATTCATAGCTTACAAGAATCTCTATCCAGCTGCTAGTTCATTGTTTCCTAAGAGATCATGAGTCTTCTTAGTTTACACATTCTATTTACTATACCTAATTAGCCCTAGATATGTAAATCTAATTTAAATATTCATTATTCCCCATGTCTAGTGGCAGCGTTCAAACAACATATGAGCATCTTTCCATGAAAACAAATATAAAAATATTGCTATATTGAAGCCCTTGCAACATCAATTTTTTTAAAAAAAAAATATTAGAAAGCAAGACAAATTTCTTTGATATAACTATAGAGGGATCCAGCATCACCTCTCCAATGTTCCAAAGCAGCCAAACAAGAACCAATTCCCAAACCACAGAATGAAATAAGTAGAAATGAGAAAACAAAAGTAGAGAGAGACACAAAGAAGTTAAGGAGGTGCCTTTTTTGCGCAAGGCTCCCAAAACCTAGCAATGCCTTCATCTAGAATGGGATGGAGGTGGTCAGAGCTCCGATAGACATTGATGGTGGCCACTCAAACTATGGTAAGGATCCAAGGAGGCATAAATGGGGCCCATCACAGAGCTTTAAGAGTTCGGTGATGAACTAAGGGCTAGAAGGGATGGGATAGTAGCTAGGCTTCATTGGAAGCTATTGATGCAAAAATTATTTGATAAAGAATCGGTACACATAAAGAACCGCATATATTTCTAAGATATAGCTTAACATATTATATTCACTTTACAAGGGATTATTTGCAAAATTTTGCTATAAGATCCACAATTTGGATATGAAATGTTGCAATTAGTTTTTAGCTTGCTTCAAGCCTTCCTTTCCTCTAACGTTACGCATGATAGATTTAAGCTAATTGCATTGCTAGGATTGGCAAGGCCACCTTAAATCCACATAATATCTGCGTAGAATGTAAATATTATAGTTTAGATTTCTTTGGAACTTAAAAAAAAAATCTAGCTCAAAATATGTATTAGATATTGGCCTAACTAAAAACAAAAAGATAAGATAGCTAGAAAATCTTCCTCCTACGTATTGAACATTCACTTATGCCCAAACTTCCATGCTTAAAGTCTAAATTGTTTATAGGTTTCCTAATAAATGGGACAAAAATTTACACTCTTTAAGCAAAATATTTTATTTTTCATGGAGTATAAAAAGCTAGATATAAATTGTTGACCAATATTTGAATTCCTTAATATATATAAATGTCTAAAATCTATTCCATGTACAACTAATGTGGGTTCAAATACATTACAAATATAAAATTTCTCATATGCCAAAGGTACCAATTGCTTGAAGTAATCTTGTTTAGGATAGCCATAATTTTTTGCACATAATTTTTTATTTATCTATGACTATTAAATATCTTTATAAAAGGTTAACTATATTTGAGTGTTTTTATGGTCTAATCAACTTTGAATTTGACAAATATATTTCTTTTGAAGTATAGATTCATGCCCGCCTGATGGATCCCACTACAAGAGTCATATGCTTTTTTTTTTTTTTAGTGAGAACTACATTTATGAAATATCCACCTTAAGTGAGGCAGGATCAAAAGCAAGCCTCTTGTATCCATGTCACGCCCCAAATCCTGAGCTGGCCGCATGACATGGTGGCATAATTCCTAAGGCATCATCCTAGAAGCTATGTAAGGCCTTCCAAATATATGATTAAGAGACATTTAGTATCAAATACAACGTTAGTTACTACTCTCACTAGAAAACTAAGATTAAACCATGAAGTGTCCTGTGGTCTGGAAAAAAAATATGTACAATTGTAATAGTGTGAGCCAATAGCTCATAATAATGGAGTAAACTAACAATTCGATAAAAATTCTTCTTTCACACACACTAACGTGAAAAATAATACAGAAGTAATCATTAAAAAGTAAACCCAGAAAGGTAGCTTCAATGGCCTTCAATGGCCATAATTGCATTGCTAACATATGATATTTAAAGAGTTTTAATATAGAGAATCATCAATATAGCATGGTAACAACATTCATATCTTATAATATAGCTTATGAACACAATCAAGATAATAAGATCATGCATGCAAACTTTATTTCTCATAATAGTAATGCCACATATGCCACCTTTTATAATTCAAATAATAACATCAACCTATAATAATAACAAATTAAAGATACACACATATACACCAAAATTTCATAACATTAATCCATAATAATTTTAGGTTTATTATTTATTACTATTTATTGGGTCAATCACCTCGGCATCTGGACTAGTCATATAGCCACACTCTACTAGCGGCCAACTACACAAGTGTTATACTATATTGGACAACTTTAATTGGTATTTTAGTACACAATACATTACTAAGCAATACACTCACTTCAGTACGCAAGACGTCAGTAGGCAATAAGCTCACCATAATAATTAAAAGGCATTAGGAGGTCATACTCTCATCATGGTATGCCATGCATCACTAGGTAATATGCTTGCCACAATATGCAATGCATCATTAGGCCATATTTTTGCTTTAACACGCAATGCATCACTAGGTAATGCTCTTGCCACAATATGAATAAATGAAGAAGAAAGAGACGGATTATATCTATTTAATATATATGGAACAGTACAATGTCTGGTTTTATGAGAAATCAGAACATTCTTTTCTTATAGGATTAAAATCCTATTTCTCTTATTATGATGCAAAAGCTTTTAAGCATGTAAGCATGTCAACTGAATTCTACAGTTCTATTATAATAATATGAGTACTGAGGAATGTGTCCATCCCATCTGGTTCCATTCCATCGTGCAGGCTCTAGATATAGCATTTTCTTTTCAGTATCTAGCTTTACATTAAATTAGAATCTTTTCTATCTAATGAAATCAAAAATCCATAGAAGCAGTTTAGATGCATATGCGAAATACTGAAACAAATTATGGAAGGTCTCCAAAAGTTGCATACTTGTAATAGCTATTATATTGCTATTAGAATTATTTTGCCACCAGCTCAAATGGTTACAGTATATTTTTTTTTGGCTATCATGAAAAGGTTGATGGTTGAAACATGCGAAATATTATTGTAATCCATTATAATCAACAGCACAAACCTTGGTGGAGTTTACCCTGGATAGGAGAGTTTCTTCCTCAATGGTGTATGTTTGAACATTTGACGAATTTGCTCCCAAGTGATGCTAGAACGGAGGAACGCCGTCTATAATATTGACCAAAACTACTATAAAAAAAGTTAAATTTTCATTGCTTGAAAATGCTATATATATATATATATATATATATATATATATATATATATATATATATATATATACACATTCCAAATAATTCATGAATCATATATCTCTAAATATGTTCTATTATATCATCTTGTTTCTCCAAAAAAACATTAACTTTATATAATATCACGATATAATAATTTATTACAACATTGAACCACAATTCAACTAGAACAGTATTTGGATTCATGAAATAACATCACACTGATCCTACTTGGATGCTCAATGAGATTCACAGAGGTGGTACATAACAATTCTATGCCTCCCTCACATTGGTCACTTAGAAAACGTGAAATGATGAGGTGGGGAAGACTTGGTGTGGAGCCGGAGAGCAGTAGGAAAAGCAAATCTTTTGTGGAATGTACGTGGAAGTGGCATGCTTCAGTGCTGTTTTCTCCCCCATGGATTTAATGGCTGGTTGGTTCAGATAAGCATACTTACTTTTCGTCCACCTGCACTCAACCAGATCAAAGCGGTGTGTTATCAGCCACTAGCAAACATTATGCAAATGGTTCCAATCATAAAGCAATGATCTCGAATCAAGAATAATTCTAGGCAGAAATATACTTCTCTCCTTAAACTTTCTTTTAAAATTTATTTTGATTCTCAAAATTTTAATTATTACGGCCCAATTCTTTATCTTTTAAGAATATTATATTTTTAATATTCAAGAATCAGTTAAAATTAACAAAATAGTTGTTATGCCAAACTGTTGCCCAGATCTAGCAACCCAAGAAGGAGGGGTGAATTGGGTTTCTTAAAAATTTAATCGGCTATCAAGTATGTGCACTTATATTCTTTCACAAATGATTATCATGTTGTGAGGTGCGTCTAATACACAATCAATCACAGAAAATGAAACACAATCAAACACATAATGTTTATAGTGGTTCAGTGACAACCTTGTACCTACATCCACTCCCCAAGAGCACCTTAGGAATTCCACTAGTCACCACTAGCCTAATTGGCTAGCAAACTTGTTTACAGGCACAAGTAATCAAGCCTTACACACTAGCCCTCCAAGCTAGTCTTCTTGTTTATGGGTACAAGGGAACCTTACAAATCAATCCGGGTAGACCTCTACCCAACCACGTTTCACAACTGTGAAACAAACCAAAGCACAAGTAATAGAATGTTTAATACAACAAGTGCTCCTATATATGAGCAGATTTAAAGCAATAAAAGTACTTATCAACTTGAAGAGCTAAACCCGAAGTTGCTTATTTCTTTAATGAATGCAGCAGCACAATAGAAGTCTTCGAGGTATCTTTGAATTCTTTTTAATGAAGGTAGATGAAGCTTGAAGACCACTTAAAGAATCAGCAATAAATGAGCTTCGGTGGGTGAAAGATAATCAAAGCAATGCTTTAACAAACCTCAAACAAATCTTTCTTTCAAATGATTTTTCTCTCAATCAATATTTTTCAATCTATCCTTTTCTTTTTATTGTTTTTGCTCTTCTTCTTATAAAACATTGTTCATGTTCTCTATTTATAACCATAATACCAAAAATAGAGCTGTTGTGAGAGGAAGAAGTCCAGCCAAGAGAGATCTAAGAAAACAGCATTCCAAAGTGTAAAAACCGGAATTCCAAAATGTAAAATAGAGAACCAGCCGAGAGACTTAAAATGATGGCATTCCAATTTGTTGAAATCGATATTCTAAAATAGAAACAGAGAACCAGCCGAGAGACTCAAAAAGATGGCATTCCAATTTGTTGAAATCGACATTCTAAAATAGAAACAAAGAACCAGCCGAGAGACTCAAAAAGATGGCATTCCAATTTGTTGAAATCGGTATTCTAAAATAGAAACAGAGAACCAGCCGAGAGACTAAAAAAGATGGCATTCTAATGGAAAGTTGGTAGGGAGCTAACAGAGGCCTTTCCAAAATTAGAATTCCAAACATTGAAATCGGCAGCAAGCTGAAATTGGAATCAAGGGGCCACATAATTTAGAATTCCAAAAATGAGTAACAGGCAGCTGGTAGAGGGAGATTTGGAATTGGAATTCCAACACAATCTGTTAGTATGCCAAGATAAAAAGCCTGAGAATTGGCAAAGAACATTTTAGAATTAGCATGCCAACACTATCAATTAGTATGCCAAGATAAGAAGCCAGGGAATCGACAATTTCCAAATACAAGGGACTAGCCATAGGATCTATCCAAACTGAGTAAGCTAGTAATCCAAAGGCAACCGAATGCAACCGATTTAAACCGAAGGCAACAAAAGGCAACCGAATGCAACCGAATTTAAACCGAAGGCAACAAAAGGCAACCAAAGGTAACCCGAATTTAAACCGAAGGCAATAGAATCTGGTATTCCAAATCAAAGATTGGTAACCCAAGATTCAAGCAATATGCATCCAATCCGAAGGCAATAGAGAATAAATATAATCCGGTGATAATAGAGTTATAAATAGGAGCTTGTAGGATAATTGAATCCAATTCAAGACAATGCAAATATAATTAATCCTGAAAGTTATTTTGTCAGATAAATAGCATTATATCATGAATTATAATGTACCTGGGATAGATAAAATGTACTCTTCCATAATGAATAATCCGAAATTGATTTGACAGATAGAACATTAGCACAATATTAAATTAATTAGCACAATATTTAATTTATTAGCATAATACTTAATTGATTAGCACAATACTTAATTGATTAGCATAATACTTAATTGTTTTGCATTTCATCAAAATCAATATGGAGTCAACACAAATGATCAACCAGTCCACGTGTTCAAGTTAGGACATGTCATCTATTCCATTAATTTTAACTAATTTTATATAATAAAGCATTAAGAATGCGATATTGTTAAAATATAAAGGATTAAAATATAATAATTAAAAATTTGAGGATCAAAAATATATTTTAACCAAAAATCTGTTATTATACTTGGTTATAGTAGATGACAAAACCCTATCAATTAAGTAAACACTCTAAAGAACCATGAATAGCACAAAAGAAATTGAGATAAACGTGCAAGCTTAAGAAGTAGGTCTCCTGTAAATAAAACTTTTACTCAGGCTCTTATCTTCTTTTTTTCTGTTTTTTTTCCGCAGCCGTATGTGAGGGTTGCTTCTTGTTGTCGCATTGTGCAAACTGGAATGTAGCTCACCTGTTCCATTTTTTATTCCCATTTATAAAGTTCAAACTTTAGCTGAATTATTTTTTCAATTGTTTAATTTAGATAGTAGACGGCAAGTTTTAAGAACCAACGAAGGTGACAGCAAATATAAGTTGGATAAAAAAAAAAAGGTTTAGTAGTGACAATTTTCTGGTTTATTTGGATCAGGGTCCCACTAGAGAGAGTTCTTTAAAGCCAACCTTAAAAATAGATGAAAGATGAAACCTTTGGCGTTAGGGAGACGCCACTCTCCCTTTACACCATTTAACGTTGTTTCCAATCTTAAACAGAGAAAACGAAGCAGAGAAGTCATTGAATAATAATAATAGTTAAAAGAATGACAGCAAGTGGGAGTAAATTAACCTACCAATCCCTGATTCCTATTCGTATCTCCCTGTTGTTATCGCCGCCGCTCGACTCCTTTCCTCCCTTTCCACTCTCATCGCTGTCCATCATCTCCCTCAGAGATTCCTCAAATCTTCTGTAGTCTTCCTCCTGATCACCACAAACTTATGACGATAACTACAATCCTTTCTAATCCATCCAATTCCAATCAGCACAAGCAAAATGGAAGGAAAAAAAAAAACCTTTGATTATAACTACTACGGTGGTTGCAGCTGTCCTCTGCGAAGGAATAAGTTCTTGTTCTGATAGAATCGTTCTTTAGTATATTACTCGAGTGATTCTACTAAGTGTTGTTTTTATTGTAATTCTAAGAAAGAAGAGAGAAAAGAACTGTTTAAATTATGATGAAGAGAGAGAGAGAGAGAGAGGTGCTTGCCTTGAGAGATTTAGCTCGGATCCTGGCGGCCGCCTTCTGCGCTGCGAAGAGGTGATCCTCCTCCTCCAACCTCTTCCTCCTCCAGAACATATCAATCTCATCCCTCGTCACGCTCTTGACCAAGGCTGGCTTTCCAGGCCTCGGTGTCACCCTTGGTAGAGGTGGCGGTGGTGGCGGCGGCGGCGGCGACACAGGGCTGCATGCCTTCTTTGTTGAGCTGGTTCCATTCCTCTTTGCCGCTGCTGTTTCCTTCTCCATTACTCTTGATCTCCTCTCCTTTCTTCTCTCTTTGAATCTTGGTTTCTCTCCAACCTTTCTTTGTTGTAAGACCACTAAACTTCTGTCTACATCCAAAGCTGCTATTCCAACCTAACGCTCTGTGGTGGACTGCAAGGTATACTCGCCAAGCATGCTGCTGCTAATCTTCTCTTCAATTAATTAGTTATCGCATTTGGTGTTTGGTATGGTCTTTTTTCTTAATTTGTTATCATTTTAAGTTCACTGTCATCATGGAGTCTACCAAATATCTGGGCCAGTGGGTACTCCATGGGAACTGTTGGTTACACTGAATCCATGTAATGGAGTGTTGTCAGCCGTTGGATTGTCATTTTGATGGGGAGGAAGAAATAGGAAGGTCAAGATAAAATCCATTGGTGCACTCTTGTGCTCCATTGACTTCAGTTGTTTGATGAAATCAACTAATCAAGCAGAGGCATGTCCTTGTTTGTCTATAAACCATAAGCTAGCTTGTCTATCCATCCATCTACCTATCTATCTATTTGTTAAAACTTGCTTGGGTTCATAGTTTGACTAATTCGTTGAGGCCATTGAGCTTCTTAAATGATATAATGCAACTCCGCACAAGCTACAATATCAAAAATGATCTGCCAAATCATACTCAATTCAATAGATTTGCATGTCTAGCTTTTGAAATGAGGGCAAGATTGAACTCAACTCAATGGTATCCAACATTTAGTAACTTCACTAATTCAACTAGTTGACACCCAGATAAGCTGATCAAGTCATCAGTTCTTAACAACAATTCACTTTTAATTGATTTGGGGGTCAGTTGCTTGGGTTAACTTGACAAATAAAACTGCTATCACCAACTAGTGTGTGACCCCTTGAAGGAAGAGAGGTAACAAGGTAACCAGGAGGAAGAAGATCCATATTAATCATCTTTTTTATTAAAAAAAAAAAAAAGAGCTCCCCCGTGAGAGACTTAGTGAGGTCTTATAGATGGAATCTAATATCTTCAGTAAGCTGTAACACGAATTTCTGAATGTTAAAAAAGATTTGACTGTTTATTTCCAGCCAAATACACCACCAACTGATTCTTCAAAGAATGTTCCAATATTCTGTCTATTGAGATTTCGACTATATTTGGTACTCCTGTTGGGATCAGTTGATAGCTGTTCTAGATTAATTATCTATGCTAGCCAGTGACCCCCAATGGCTATACCAAGCAAGGCTTTCATCTCATCCTTCTCTAAGAAGTCCCAAGATCTCTTAAAAAGTTAGGAAATGATTTAAGTTTGATTAGGTGCAGAAAGTGATCTACTTAAGAAAAAGTTAGGTTAGAATTACTATGCTTCAATCAAATCTTCACTGAAAGAAATGTTAATTTTGGCCTTTGCTGTCTTCATCTCTATAAAAGTTGTATTAAACATTTAAATTTATGCTATGGCCTCTCCCCGACTAAGTCAAATGTGAAAACACCAACATGTTTAAAGCTTGCAGGATCTTGCTTTGTTGTTGATGCAAGCTAAACCCTTTAAAGAGCAACCTTGATGATTCTTTTGGTTTGATCTTTGGTAATTCTATGACATTATCTTTTTCTCTTCTGGAGTGTATTATTCATGGCATAAGAGCATCTTTCTTTTCATGATGAAAGAGTGCATACGTACAATCTCATCAATTCAAGCAATACACTTGTCAAAACATTTAAAATTGTATGCTTTACGGTGCTCAATTCTATCTACGCATCGACTAGAAAAATTTAAAGAATCGAACCATAATATACAATTTTGGATCTCATAATTTATAATTTCTATTATAAATTCCATATGCACAGTTTACATTCTTTTGGGCTTTATCTTACCGATAAAATATATCTAATATATATATATATATATAAGAATTACACTTAGATAGATAAAGAAACCAATAAATTTGATTTGCATTCATAATGAAATGTATACAAACTAACATCTAATCTGATTGGATTTAGGGCACACACTAATAGGTTGTTGGGTAAGTGTGACTGTTTGTTAGGACAGAGAGAGGGAGAGAATTCACCTGGAATTCCGACACCCATCTTCTCAGTTCTCTTGCTTACTCCTATCAAGTCAGAGATGTTGGGTCCACAGCTAGAGAGGGATTCCTAAAGGAATTTTTCATCATCTCTGGCCTGTTTCAATCGGATTCTTGCCCTCGGCCTCAACCATTTGTTTCTTATCGTGTTTGGGAGCTTCAGCACTGCCATTCTTCTCCTTCCCTTCGCAGTGATTTTTGAGAAGTATGTCATAAAGCTGCAGCCATTCTTCCTCCTCTGTTTCTCTTTTGCTTCCCAACTCGGTACGTTTTATTAATTAATTGATGGTGTTTGCGTCCATTCTGTAGGAAAAAGTGGCCTGCGAGGTTGAGTCCCACTTCGGTGTTTCAGTTTCTGTTGTTCTCACTTGGAGGGTAAGTAATTAATCCCTGATAGCTTTTCCATCATTCCTTCTGATATATATATTTCAAGGTAGTGAAGGCCATATTTGAGCATGAACAAACCTTTTATGTTTAATTGTTTTTTCCCAAGGAAAAGATGAAGGAGCTCATCTTATCCTCCAGTAATCCAGGATTACTCGTGGCTATTTTTTTCACAGGTTTAATTCTCTCTAAAAGGGTCATGAATAACAACTGTTTGTATATTCATCGTGTTCCTATTCCTACCATTCCTGATGGGTTAACGACATTGTCGCTTGCCACCAAAAACATTAAAAGGCCACTAACCATGAAGGTTTCATTACTTGCTTCTTGGAAGGAGTTTTGAGCTCACAAGAAGGTTTCATTACTTGTCCTCCCGATCTCAAGCTAAAACTTCTTCATTGGGAAACTAGAGAAAAAAGGGATGGCAATGGTTCTTGAAGCATTCGTGAAAGTGTTCATTGAAAGGTTGGCCAGATTGATCAACAATGAAGTCGGGATGATGTTAGAGGTGAGAAGAGAACTTCAACAACTACATGGGAAGATGAGCTTGATCATAGGAGTCCTTGAGGATGCTGAGAAGAAGGCGATGGTTGACCCTGTCCTTCACCAATGGGTGATCCAGCTAAGGGATGTCATGTATGATGCAGATGATATCATCGATGAATATCAAATAAGAACATCGCTGGTACGTCCAAACCTCCCCTTGCTTTCTTCCGCCTTTGGTCAATTATTAATACGCCACAGTATTGGTAGAAGAATTAAAAGCATAAATAAGAGGTTAAAGGAAGTCAATAAAAATAGAGCACAATTTCAGTTACAATCGTCATCTACTTCATCAGTTCCGGATGGCCAATCTAGCCGAATAAGTCGCATAACATCTCCTTTAGTTGAGTCTGATATTGTTGGAATAAAGATTGATGAGGATGCAAGAAAACTCGCGGACAAGTTAACCAAGGAAACTCAAGAAGGCATTCAAGTATTTGCTATTATAGGGATGGGAGGAGTAGGCAAGACCACCCTAGCACAAATTATATATAACAACAAAGTGACAGCAGAGAATTTTCCTTTGAAGGCGTGGGTTTGTGTCTCAAAAGAATTCACAGAAACTGGTGTACTGAGCGATATCCTCAGTGGCTTAAGGGTTGGTCACCATGAGGCTCGTTGTAAGACTCAGCTCGAGCCTATGCTACAAAATGCTATTAGAGATGAGAAATTCTTGATCATCTTGGATGATGTATGGAGCACACAAGTATGGACTGATTTGCTAAGAAATCCCTTACAAAGTGGTGCAAGTGGTAGCAGAGTATTGATCACAACGAGGAATGAAGCTGTCGCTAGAGGGATGAATGCAGCGCACATCCATCCAGTAGAACTAATGTCTCCTGAAGAAGGTTGGGCATTGCTTTGTAAGAAGGTGGCGTTGGGTGGGGAGGAGGAAGAAATGGAGGATATAGAGGATGTTGGAAAGCAGATAGTTGAGAAATGTGACGGTCTTCCACTTGCCATCAAGACTGTTGGAGGGGTTCTTTGCACCAAGGACAAGACGAGGCAGGCATGGGAGGAAGTCCTGAAAAGCTCTGCTTGGTCTTTGAGTAATCTTCCTGAAGGGGTGGGAGGAGCCTTGTACCTGAGCTATGAGGACCTACCATCTCACTTGAAGCAATGCTTTCTTTACTGCTCTTTATTTCCTAATTATTTTCATTGCAGAACTACTCTTGTTCAAAGTTGGATCTCCGAAAGTCTTGTTAGAGCCGAGGGAGATACCACGCCGGAAGTGATAGCTGAAAGATATTTCAGGGAGTTGGTTCAGAGGATCCTTTTACAACCACATCCTGGTTATTATCTACAAGATGCATTCACCATGCATGACTTGCTGCGGTCTCTCGCTCTTTTCATAGCGCGAGACGAGATGTTTGTCATGGGAGATGCATGGGAACGTCTGGAAGGTTCTTCCTTAGTGAAGCTGCGTCGCCTCTACGTGGTTGTTTCAGAGGAAAAGTCCAAAGCAGTGCTCGATGCAACCAGAGGGCACGACTCTTTGAGGACTCTAACGCTAAGCGGATTACAATTGGAAGAAAATGACGCCGATGATCTGATTAAGAGCAAAAAGCATCTAAGAGTCTTTGTACTTCAAAATACGAGGATCAAAAGGTTGCCGAAATCTTTGGGAGTTCTTGTGCATTTAAGGTTTTTGGGTATCCGCGATTCTGATATAAACGAGCTACCAGAGACCATAAGCAGCTTAGTAAATCTACAGTTCTTGATCCTCATTGAGTGCAAACAGTTACGCAACCTTCCAAGGGGCATCGGGAAATTGCGCAATCTAAGATGCCTCGGTCTTCGCTGCATCAAATTGGAAGCTATACCCGCAGAAGTGGGGAGGCTGCACAATCTTAACACACTATTCGGATTTGCAGTGAAAAATTGCAGGTGGGGCGACCAACGATCTCGTGATGGTTGGTGTAATTTGGACGGATTGAGATCTTTGAGCAGGCTTAGGTTTTTGGCCATCCGACAGTTGGAGAGGGCATGGACTAACGTCACAGTAAGACGAGGTAGCGTACTGGAAAACATGACGAACCTTGAAGATCTATGCTTGAAATGCACGCCAAGTGAAGCCGGCTATGGAGAGGAAGAGACGAAAAGGATTGAGGAGGTTTTTGAGGTGGCACTCTGTCCATCGCCATCTCTGCAGTTTCTCGGAGTTTTGGATTTCTTCGGTCTCCATTATCCCAGTTGGATGGCAAACAGCTCTCTCCTCCAAAATCTAAGGCTGTTACATCTCGTAAATTGTATCAATTGGGTGCAACTTCCGCCGCTTGGGGAGCTCCCGAGATTGGACTTACTTCGCATAGAAGGTGCAGCCGCAGTCGTAACCATAGGACCTGACTTCTTCGGATGCGAAGCTTATCGCGGCGGAAGAAGAGTTTCGTTCCCCAAGTTGACAATGCTGTATTTGGACAACATGCCCAATTGGGAGCAATGGCAGTGGGGGGAGGAGCTTGGCATTAGAGCTTTTCCTTGCTTGAAAATGTTGCATCTCAATGACTGCCCAAAGTTAAGGTGTCTCCCTGCCGGCCTTGGTCACCATGCCACTCGTTTGACAAATCTCATCATACAGAATTGCGGCAGCTTGGAAACAGTAGAGGGCACCTCAGACCTCCCTTCGCTAGAATCCCTACGGTTTGCAGACGGCACAATCGAGTCGCTACCGCAGCCATTTTCAGGAGGAGAACAGGTAAAAATCATTGCCGGCAACCAGGTATTGGGGAGATGCCTCATTGATAGTCCAGATTGGCCCAAGATCGAACACCTCCCCTACTTTTTCATGCAAGGTAGAGGCAAATTCAAGATCACCAGTATGACTCCCTCCTTATGCAATACCAACTTAGATGACGATGAATAAGATATGGAAGACAATGATGATGCTTGAGACAAAATCAGAGGCACGGATATTTCAGGTATTGCATTGCTCAAACTCAAACTCAATCTGTTTAGTTTACACATAATATATATTTGATGAAGCCCTCCATCTGAAAGATGGGACGAGCCTTGAATTATAAGAGATTTATCGTCAGCGTCAGGGAAAGTCGCTTGTCAGCCTCTTAAGTGATGAAATTAACTTTGTTAGGCGCTGGCTGATGTCTTTCTTATCTGTTAATGCTATCTTATCTTTTTCAGAGATTTATGCATGATAACATGGAAAGGTTTAACGGTTCTCCGATGGCTTTTGCTCTCCTTATAGAGAGGTTATAAACGATGGCTGGGTTTGCTGATCCTAAAGATCAGCATTCGAAGGGGTGCAGAACAGAGGTTTCTGCATGCATATAATGAGGAGCAGCGCATTCCTGCAAACAACACAATTCATGTTGGATGCACCAATTTTCCTTCATCCGATCTGGAAAGTATAGTTTCTCCCATATTTGTGCCAACTCATAATAAATATAATTAGGAGTCTATCCAACCAAATGGGCTCAATTTTTGTGATTCTTTCCTTTATCATTTTCTGCAAAAAGAAGTATAGTCTCACATTCGATTGTTATGTTTCAGTTGTTGCCGCTGCATGCATGGGACCATTTTCTAGATGATGAACAAAACTTAGGTGCGATTTTATAGGCGCATGTCATTCGGTTCTTCTCTGTCTCTCTCCCACTTGTTTTCAGTCGGTTAAGCCTCCGCTTAGCCCCATTTGATAATAAGCGAAAGATAAAGAGAAGCCAAATAGCTCATGCCTAAGTTTTATCCCTTCTGGCTCAGCATATGCTTTTATTCTTATAATTATGATGCTTCTAACCAGGGTTCGAAATATTTGCAATTGACCTACATATTTATTACTTTAACTACAAATCAAATAAGGATTTGAAGCTTATCTTGAATACTAGAGACATGGGTACCCAGTCTGGGATAGAACGTGCAGGTGTAATGTACATCAATCACCTCCAATTTTTCGCAATCTGGTTAATGAATATCATCTCACTTGTTAAAGTTCTCTATTATAACTCATCTCTCTGGTAGGCTTTGCCGTGTGCTTTATTCTGTCATCTAGCTCCAAAGCATTACCGTCTGAAACATTTTCGTGGTTGCGTTTGTATTCGATGCTGTAAGATGGAACAGGGTTGATCCTGCAATCTTTCTAGCAGAGGATAAAAAAAAGATTTTTTTTCTATAGAATTATTGATGGATGCTGCAATTGGTATGATACTTTCATTTTGCATGTTTAACTTCACTAAAATGCATTTAAAAGTCTTGCATTTTGTAATTTTTATTTTCAATGTTTTGTTCCAATGAACGGGAGCTTATATTGTAATCTGCTGTTATTATGTTATTAGGATGTTCTTTTAATTTAAATCTTGGCTTTAATAGGATAATTCAACACCAACCTCCATGATGATGAAAGTGGAAGACTCTGACACACAACAAAAAGCACATGAGTCAGTGAGAAAGCTATTTGATTGCAGATATGAATTGCTCAAACTTGAATCTAGGTTTAATTCATGCACCTTATTAGATGACATAATGCATCTGAAGCTCCTGACATGTGTGGTTCACTCAATTACACTGGAGAAATAAGAAGAAATCTCCTGCTCCAAACAATGCTTGATGAAATAACCCAGCTGCTGAATGTTAATATTCAGGCATGTTTCGGATTATTTGGATAATGCCAGCATTAAAATGCATTAAAGATATTTGGCTGGTATGCCTTACCGTTTCTTCTGGGCAGGTGCCTATATATCCCACCGCCATGATACTTGGTGATTGCAATGGGGAAGGGATGATTCTTGTATTCATATTCAAACTGTTCTGAAGATTTGACAAAGAGAGTTCTCAATTCGACATAGCAATACAGTATGTTGCTTATCAACCCTGTGCATATTTAACTCCTGGTGCAATAACTTTGTATTCCATTGTTCAATGATTTTCCTACAGACTGATATCATCTAATCCTTTCTAGATATGCATAAATGGTGAAGCAGAAAGCTTAAAAGTTTGCCACAGGACTTGAATGTTCCTCGACAGAAAAGGGTTGGGAAACAATGGCTGTGTTAAACTTGACGATCTCCATTTGAGTAGTGCAGAATTAGAAGCCTGTACGTGCTTGTAGTGAAAAAATAGTCTTCTTTGCAGGTAAGGAACCATTAGCTTTTTTTTATTATTGCCATAAACATTTCAAATATCATTACCCTGTTGTGTCACTTGTTAGTTTAAAGTATGATTTTCCTGTCTTTGGCACTCAAGTCTTAACATTAACATCATAGTTGAAGCTGTTACATGTAGAAAGGAAAATGTTATTATAAAAATCAAAGAAAGAAATTCTTTATTGGTGCTTCAATATTTATCATGTTTCCAGATGCTCAAATCCTGAAATAGCTTTGACAGCATCAAATCTAGATATCTTGATTGAATGTAAAACTCAAAAATCTAATGAAACACTAGGATTGTCTAATTCAGTCATTATGCATGTAGATGCATGATCCTGATGCATACACGTCCATAAACTCTTGAATTGAATTCAAGAAAACAGATGTAAGATACCGGTCAAGAAGCACCCTCTATCAAAGTCCAACAATTAAACAAGTTGTACATGCTTAGAAGGCTTTTGCACCTGTCTATATGATTTTTATCATTCTCACAGTGGTCATTAGAAACCAAGTTTGCCAAATGTGTAATCATGTAAGGTGAGTGACTGTGTAAGCTTTCTCAAAACAGGTGGTGACCTAAATGGCTGAAGTTACTAACTGTCCCCACTTCATTTTGATCCATACCAGATTTCTGGTAAAATAACTGTATACATTTTTATATACTGCTAAGTGAAAACTCATGCAGAGATCTAAGAGTTTCAGTTACAACTGCAAGACAATTAGGCAGATTCTGTTCTTATCATGTTTAGCTACCAAAGACTCACAATTTGTTGCTCTATGGAAAAGGAACCTAATAAAACTTAATTCATTACACAAGGAAATAAATAAAGAAAAGATTTGAGAGCAAAAAACACATGTTCGTTGTCATCCCAACTAGAATAGTTCATCTTGAAGATTTCTTCACTATTCAATTTGCAAATAGTTATTCTTTTTGCAGCATAACTAACATGGCTCGATTCAAGCACACATTCTGTTAACATTTTTTGCCTTTTTTTGGCACGTTGTTCATACTTTTTTTACTTGTACCATTCTTGTTATGTATATTGTTGTTCTTACATCATCTTGGTTTCATTAAGGATTCAAAGTAGAATTACTTTAAAGTGGACCTTGATGTGAATTGCCTTAGCTACATATCAAAAAAAGCGACGTGATGAGTTACATGGATGCTTAGACATTCTGTGATACCCCAAAATTAATCCCACATTAGATGGGAAAGAAATGTGTTATGTATTTATAACTCAAGTCCATTTACTACCTGATAATTTTCATTCGAGTTTTTGGGCCAGTGGTTTTAGGCCCGCTAACGAGGTTAATTAAACTAGCGGGTAGGCTTGGGACATTACAAATGGTATTGAAGCCGATCCGAGTGTGCAAAAGTTGAGGGGTATAAGGAAAGGACTACCCATCCGGTTCAGGGGATAGATTCTGGCTAGCTTATAGCGTGCGGCGTACATTATAAGGAGGGAAGATTATGATACCCCAACCCCAAATTTAGTTTCCATCGAATGAAAAAGAGATGTGTTATATACTTATAATTCAAGTCCACTTGCTACCCATTAACTTTCACTCGAGTTTTTGGGCCACATGGTTTCGACCAGCTAACGGAGTTAATTGGGCTAGTTGATGGGCTTGGAGAGTTAAAAATGGTATCAAAGTGGCCCACATGCTAGCCCAATTAACTTTGTTAGCAGGCTGAAACCACATGGCCCAAAAACTCAAGTGAAAGTTAATGGGTAGCTAGTGAACTTGAGTTATAAGTACACAATACATTTCTTTTCCATCCAATGTGAAACTAAATTTGGAGTATCATAATCTTCCCACCTTATAATGCAACATCCTCATCCCACGCCACAAGCTAGCAAGAATCTACCACGAGTCGGGTCATTGATACTGCAAGGATGTCATGGGTAGCCCTTTCCTCATGCTAGCAAGAATCTACCACGAGTCGGGACTCCATCACCATCCCATGGGTAGCCCTTTCCTCAAGCTCACCAACTTTCGCACACTTGGTTCAGCTCTGATACCATTTATAATGCCCCAAACCCACCCGTTAGCCCAATTAACCTCATTAGCACAAAAAATCGAGTGGAAGTTAATGGGTCGTAAGTGGACTTGAGTTATAAGCACATAATACATTTTTTTTCCATCCAATTTGGCATTAAATTTGAAGTATCACAATCTTTTCTCCTTATAATGCAATGTCCTCGTCGTACGCTATAAGCTAGCCAGAATTTACACCTGAGTCGGATCGTTGTGCTACAAGGGTGGCTCCACGTTATGGCGAGACTCTACCATCATCCCATAGGTAGCCCTTTCCCTATATCCACCAACTTTGCACACTCGGGTTGGCTCTAATACTATTTGTAACACCCAAGCTCACATGCTAGTTCAATAACTCCATTAGCAGGCCGAAACCACAGGGCCCAAAAACTTGAGTAGAAGTTAATGAGTAGCTAGTGGACCTGAGTTATAATCACACAACATATTTCTTTCACATCCAATGTGCAACTAAATTTAGGGTATCACACATGCTCCATTTCGGATTAACCATCTAGGTATACATAAATCACTTCAATTTTCCTCAATTTGTTAAATGGATGTTGTCTCCCTTGATGAAGTAGTCTTGTTAGTGACCAACTCTACCTTTCTACGTTTTGCATCTTTCCTTTTTCTGCTTCCTTGCAAGAAATCTCATTGTGCTTTAATCTGTTGGATGGTTCCTGTGTTACTCTCCAAAGTTATACACAATTATTGATTACTATTGTAATTGGTGTAAATTTAGCAATTTCATCTATTTGATTTCATTAAAATGAATTTAACAAATCATGTCAGTTTTCATATGATGATTAGAAATAGTGTATGAACTCAAAAACTTAAACAAATTGTAGGAATAAGAATTATGGAGCATCACCATTGATGGATCTAAGAACATGGTTGCATTTTTTCTTGTGCATAATATTTGCAAAGAGCTTTGTTGTATATGTATTGATCTTTTCGTCATTAAATGTGTTCTATAAAATGTGTCTTGTATCTACCACAAAAACAACAAGAATCACCTTATGTCACAATATGGTTTGGTTCTTTCTCCGTATTTTAGTACACAAATGTTTGATACCTACATTTCCCTCTTTTAAAACACTTTTTAGTTGTACGATATTTCTTATTTCCTGTCACAAAGATATTCCCTAATCTAAAATAGCTCCTCTAAGATGAGTTCACTTAGACAATGCATTGCTTCTTTTCTTGAAAAAACTTTTTGATGCCAATTTATTGGCCAGAAGTCCTCATGTTCTTGAAGGTCTTGGTGCATGTAGAAATAAGATGGCAAGACAATCAATGCATATTAACCTCAGAAGTCCTGAATATTGAAATTTGGTATTGAAACCTATACTCGATGTTGTTTGAAACTTGAATTCAATGGCACTAGTGGTGCAGAAAGCCAAACCATTTGATATATGTAAGATATTGTTGATTGATAATAAATTTGTTAATGGAAGACTATAAAGCATAAGAGACTGACCAATTGTTCTTGTAGGGTGCCAGGATTAACTTAAGTTTTTACATAGAAGTTTCTTTCTCAGTCCTATCAGCGCAACTTGTCAAATATTTCTAGGCCCATATGGAGTGCTAACTAGGCACAGTCCAAACTGGGACTACATTGATGCAGAGTCTTTAAGTAGAGAAGGCATTTGCATAGGCCTTCTAAGAAGGTGCCTTCGAATTCTTCAAAAAGAGGGTAAGTTTTTAAAGCAACAAAGAGATATAAGCTACTTCTCTAGGCTTGATGCAGTATCAACTTGACCTTTTTATGCATTCTCAGTCATGGATTTGTGTTCTGATATGAGAATTAGATTCAGAAGTTGTCTTTTATGAATAAGAACAAGGAAGGCCTGCACTAGTCGCTCCTGCTGGATGGTCAATCACCATTTGTTTGCAAGAAGAAAATTATAATCTGTTGCTAATTATATTTTTTTGGCCTATTGTGCATCATTTGACAGGATATATTTATATAATGAATTTGCTAGAGAAGTTGATTTTTTCCCCTTCTTTGCTGACACGTAGTTATGTGCTCTAGCCTTCTTTGCACCAGTTTTGCCATTTGTCATATTTATAATGATCATGATTGTTTGTTCATTGATCATCAATTAGAATTGTCACTACAGTTAAGCTGTCCCATGATCTTTTCTTTATCCCTTGTTTTCTCAATAATCGAGTGTTCTTTGAAAAACATATGCTTATTTCTTCTCATGATTGCAGATTGAAGAGAATTATCATTCATGAGCAGCTAAATTAAGGAATAAAATCAGAGCTCAAAGTTAAAAGTTCTTAAAAGTGCATCGTATGGATGGACCTTCTCAGCATTTTCAAGTTAATTTTTTCTAGAAACCAGACCACTCTGCAACATATTAATGCCGGAACTCCTTACTATTTATGCATCTGGTGTTTTGATGCATTGTATGTATAAATTATTTTAGTAGACCTTTTAACAAAATTTGAATTAAAAAGATCAGAATTATTAGTATTATATCTTCAGTTTGTATGTGCCTGTATAAGACATGTGGGCAGGCTTTATGTTTACCATTGGAATAGGTCATTGTGTCTTAAATTTTTTCTGTAGCCTCAAAATTCCTACACAAGCTATTTACTGCAAGCGGATCACTTAGATCTATATATGAAATCACAATCTATTTCCATTCATAGCTTACAAGAATCTCTATCCAAATGCTAGTTCATTGTATCCTAAGAGATCATGAGTCTTCTTAGTTTACACATTCTATTTACTGTACCTAATCAGCCCTAGATATCTAAATCTAATTTAAATATCCATTATTCCCCATATCTAGTGACAGCATTCAAACAACATATGAGCATCTTTCCATGAAAACAAATATAAAAATATTGCTATATTGAAGCCCTCGCAGCATCAATTTTTTTAAAAATATATATTAGAAAGCAAGCCAAATTTCTTTGATATAACTATAGAGGGATCCAGCATCACCTCTCCAATGTTCTAAAGCAGCCAAACAAAAACCAATTCCGAAACCATTGAATGAAATAAGTAGAAATGAGAAAACAAAAGTAGAGAGACACACAAAGAAGTTAAGGAGGTGCCTTTTTTGCGCAAGGCTCCCAAAACCTAGCAATGCCTTCATCTAGAATGGGATGGAGGTGGTCGAAGCTCCGGTAGACATTGACGGTGGCCACTCAAACCATAATAAGGATCCAAGGAGGTATAAACGGGGCCCATCATAGAGCTTTAAGAGTTTGGTAACGAACTAGGGACTAGAAGGGTTGGGATAGTAGCTGGGCTTCATTGGAAGCTATGAATGCAAAATTTATTTGATAAAGAATCAGTCCGCCGATGGCTAGCAGACATAAAGAACCGCATAGATTTCTGAGATATAGCTTAGCATATTATATTCACTTTATAAGGGATTATTTGCAAAATTTTGCTATAAGTGAATCCACAATTTGGATATGAAATATTGCAATTAGTTTTGAGCTTTGCTTCAAGCCTTCCTTTCCTCTAACGCATGATAGATTTAAGCTAATTGCATTGCTAGTGTTGGGGGGTAAAATCGTCATTGCATTGATATCCGTGCGAGGCGGCTAAGGCTGATCCGGGCTTCCGTAGCTCGGCCTCCTCCGGGCTTCCGTAGCTCGGCCTCCTCCGGGCTTCCGTAGCTCGGGGCTTCCGTAGCTCGGCCTCCTCCGGGCTTCCGTAGCTCCTCCTCCGGGGCTCGGCCTCCGTAGCTCGGCCGGGCTTCCGTAGCTCGGCTCCTCCGGGCTTCCGTAGCTCGGCCTCCGTAGCTCGGCCTCCTCCGGGCTTCCGTAGCTCGGCCTCCTCCGGGCTTCCCTAGCTCGGCCTCCTCCGGGCTTCCGTAGCTCCGTATAGCTCGGCTTCCGTAGCTCGGCCTCCTCCGGGCTTCCGTAGCTTCCGTAGCTCGGCTCCGGGCTTCCGTAGCTCGGCCTCCTCCGGGCTTCCCTAGCTCGGCCTCCTCCGGGCTTCCGTAGCTCGGCCTCCTCCGGGCTTCCCTAGCTCGGCCTTCCGTAGCTCGGCCTCCTCCGGGCTTCCGTAGCTCGGCCTCCTCCGGGCTTCCCTAGCTCGGCCTCCTCCGGGCTTCCGTAGCTCGGCTCCGGGCCTCCGTAGCTCGGCCTCCTCCGGGCTTCCCTAGCTCGGCCTCCTCCGGGCTTTCGTAGCTCGCTTATACCCAGCGATCCACCCCGACGTCTACCTCCGCGGAACCTGACGCGGGAGAGCTCAAGTCTACCCGAGCAGCACCCTGAGCAGGGAATCATATTGAGACGTGGCCTAAGACCTATTGTAACCGCCCCAGGTCTACTCACCCAGATCCCAAGACATCAAGGAGCTCTCCCAGCCGTCGATCCCTTAACAGACAAGGCGTGGATTCTAACGGCCCCACAACGGCCTGATTCTGTCTACCCCCGTATCGTAACAACCTCAGAACCTTCCAGAAGATGCTCAAGTCCCCAGGTGACAGTCTATAAATATCAGATTGGCAGATTCCCTCAGGTACGCAACCCTTGACGCACGCAGCTCTGGGCACCCTCCACTCTCAGCTCTCCTCCTCCCTTTTTGGAGCCTCCGATTGGCCCCCCCGGAGAGGTCTCCCGGAGAGATCCACCTCCTCATTGTCTGGTTGATCGCCGATTCCTTCCCCACTGACTTGAGCGTCGGAGGGTCTTCCGCGGAGGACCACCCCGTCCCTCCGCGTGTGGGCTTCTTTTGCAGGTCCGCCGCACCCCCCTCCTGGAGATCGACCGCGCCCGAGTCGGAGGACGGATCCCGGCGGCAACAGATTGGCGCTAGAGGAAGGGCCTCAAGTCCCATTAAAACTTGAAAGAAGGAGACAAGGATCTTAATCCGGAGAAGAACCTCTCTGATGGCCAACCGGAAGAGAGGAGCAACCTCTGATGCTCAGATCAGGTCGCCTCCCAGAGGCCTGATCCGACTGGCGCCACAGCGCCGCAACCCCCACCTGTCGAGACTCCGTCGCCGCCTGCCATTCCGGTGACCCAGGACCAGTTTGCTACGCTGGTCCAACAAGTCCAGGCTCTCACCCACCTGGTCCAGGAGCGTCTTGCACCTCCTCCTGCTTCACATCCCCAGAAAGAACGGCGACTTCTTCTTCACCGGCAACCTCCTCCTCTGATCCGTGTGAATCAGCGGATCCCCCACATCGCCCCAGGGGGGACAAACCGGTCCCTCGAACCGGTTACGATAGAGATCTTCCCAGATCTCGGCGAGCCCGCTCCCTCTCTCCGGCAACGTCTCACCATGATTCGACGCCGTCCTTGCGGTTCTCCCGCCCGGCCCTCCTCTCGCCGGTGAGGAGGAGATCCGCCGTCAGATCCAAGAAATGCGTCAGGAGCTGGACGCCGCCAAGCAGATCCATCTGCCTCAGCCCAAAGCAGAGCAGGGCATCCCTTTCTCTAAGGGGATCATGGAGGAAGTGATTCCCTCCCACGTCAAGCTGCCAACCGTCGAGCCCTATCACGGCTCCACTGATCCGGACGACCATCTCAGCAGCTTCCGGTCAATAATGATGTTCCACGGAGCATCTGATGCGATCCTCTGCCGGCCTTCCCATCCACCCTCAGAGGATCCGCCCGAACCTGGTTCAACGCCCTGAAACCGGGTTCCATTGATTCATTCGACGAGCTGAGCCACCTTTTTATTGGCCAGTTCGTCAGCAGCCGCCGCCACCGACGGAGATCCGACTCCCTCTCCGAAGTCAAGCAAAGAGAGGGGGAGTCCTTGAGAATTATCTTGGCCGTTTCAACAAGGCCATGTTGGAGGTGGACCACCTTAATCATGAGGTGGCTATGTCCGCCCTAGCGGGGGGAGTTTCAAAGGAGAGCGACTTCTATTTGGCAATGGAAGTCAGCTACCCCCCATGTCTGTCTGATATGATGGCCCTTGCGGACAAATACGCTCGGGTCGAGGAGTCGCGGAGAATGGCCCGCGCTGAGCAGGCAAGGAAGAAGCAAGAGCCCAAAGTTCCCGACAGACACCGCCCTGTCCGTCGGCCAAGTCCACCTCGCCGCCAAGAGTCCCTCCGCCGCCGCCAAGGAATCGCTCCCGGAGTCCCCCTAGGCGATTCGATCGCTACACTCCGTTGACTGTGCCCCGGGCGCAAATCCTCATGGAGATAGAGCGCCAGCTTCCCCGACCAGTGCCTCTCCGAGGGAACCCAACCCGGAGAGATCCCGCCAAGTACTGCCGCTACCATAGGGAGCATGGCCATGACACTGAAGAATGCTGGCAGCTGAAGAACGAGATCGAGAGACTGATTCGGCGGGGACGGTTGGACCAGTTCAGAAGAGCACCGAGCCGCCACAAGGAGGTGATCGCCAGCCCGAGCTCCCACAACTCCCTCCTCCACCAAATCCGCCCGTGGTTGGCCGCATCAACATGATTGAAGAGGCCGGCGGATCGAGCTCCGGGGGCAATGGTGATGCACCGGTGCCAAAGAAGGCGCGCACGGGCGAGCTTTCCTTTTCTGATGATGATCTTCTTGGGATACAGCTTCCCCATGAGGACGCACTTGTTGTATCCCTAAACTTGAACAATTATGATGTAAGCCGAATCCTGGTTGATAGTGGAAGCTCGGTGAACGTTTTGTACCTCGGTGTGTTTGCCAGGATGAAATTGCTCATGGAAAACCTTCGAGCCGTGGATTCCACCCTGATGGGATTCACCGGCGACGTCATCGTCCCAGAAGGAATCGTCACCCTGACGGTCCGCGCAGGAACCTGGCCCCTTGTAACCGTTGTACAGACCGACTTCTAGTGACCGACCTCAGGTCCCCATACAACGCCATATTCGGCAGGCCCGGGTCTGATGTCCCTCAAGGCGGTTGTCTCCATCCCGCATCTATCCATGAAGTTCCCCACCGAGCAAGGAGTTGGAGTGGTTCGGGGAAGTCAAGCCATGGCTCGGCAATGTTTCGTCACGAGCCTTCAGTCCAGAATGCCCGAGGTTGACGGGCTAGACGCTCGTGAGGATTTCGCCGAACAACGGGAGAACCGGAAGAACTGGAAGAAGTACCGCTGGACGAAGCTCGGCCCGACCGAACCATAAGGATCGGGTCGCTACTCGAAGGAGAGCCTCGTCGCGAGCTGATCAGATTCCTCCAAAGCAATGCGGACATCTTCGCCTGGACCGCCTCCGACATGCCAGGGATTGCCCCGAATCCTCGTCCATCGCCTCAATGTGGACGAGATGCACAGGCCCGTTAAGCAGAAGAAGAGAAGCTTCGCCCCAGAGCGGCAAAAAGCCATTGAAGAGGAGGTCGACAAACTCATCAAAGCCAATTTTGTCCGAGAGGTGAATTACCCCAGTTGGTTGTCAAATGTCGTCATGGTGAAGAAGTCGAATGGCAAATGGAGGATCTGCATCGACTTCACCGACCTCAACAAGGCATGCCCGAAGGACAGCTTCCCCCTCCCTCGGATCGACCAGCTGTGGACGCCACCTCGGGCCACCAAATGCTGTCATTCATGGATGCCTATTCGGGCTACAATCAGATCCGGATGGCCCCCGAAGATGAAGAAAAGACCGCCTTCATAACCGACCGAGGTACCTACTGTTACCGAGTTATGCCTTTCGGTCTTAAAAATGCAGGAGCGACCTACCAGCGGCTGGTCAACAAGGTGTTCAAGGAGCAAATCGGCCGGAACATGGAGGTGTACGTGGATGATATGCTGGTCAAAAGCAAGGAAGCGCTGCGGCATGTTGAGGACCTCGCGGAGAGCTTTGCCACGCTGCGCAAATATGGAATGAAGCTCAACCCAACCAAGTGTGCCTTCGGCGTCAATTCGGGAAGTTCCTCGGCTTCATGGTCTCCCAGCGAGGTATCGAGGCTAACCCTCAGAAGATTCAAGCTCTCCAACAAATGGCGCCCCCAGCGTCTATTAAGGAGGTCCAGCGCCTAACCGGGAGGATAGCGGCCCTTAACCGCTTCGTGGCTCGGTCAGCCGAGAGATGCCTCCCCTTCTTCAAAACTCTCCGATCGGCCAAAAATTTCCAATGGACTCCTGAGTGCCAGAAATCATTTCAAGATCTCAAGAAGTACCTCGGCTCGCCTCCGCTTCTCAGTAGTCCGATCCCAGGAGAGACTCTATTTCTGTACCTGGCCGTTTCGGAGGGCGCAGTTTGCTCGGTGCTAGTCAAAGAAGAAAGCAAAGTCCAGAGGCCGATCTACTATGTGAGTAGGCTGCTCCGCGATGCGGAGACGAGGTACACCAGGATCGAGAAGATAGTGCTGGCTTTGATCACCTCGGTCCGGAAGCTGCGGCCTTATTTTCAAGCACATTCAGTGACGGTCCTCACCGATCAACCCATCAAGGCGGTGGTCCACCGTCCAGAAACATCGGGGAGGATGACCAAATGGGCCGTCGAACTAAGCGAGCATGACATACATTTTCAACCTCGCCCGGCCATCAAAGCCCAAGTGCTGGCCGATTTCCTCCTCGAGTGTACCATCCCAGAGGACGGCTCTACCCCAAATCCCGAAGGACCAAAGCCTGAAGCTCGGTGGCTCCTTCACGTCGATGGGTCGTCCAACGCCCATCACTCCGGTGCGGGTCTAGTCCTCACCAGCCCAGAGGGGATGATCTTCGAATATGGCGTCCGATTCTCCTTCCCGGCTTCCAACAACGAAGCCGAGTACGAGGCCCTGTTAGCCGGTCTCCGGATCGCCCGCAACCTGAAGGTGGAAAAGCTTAGCGCCTTCACCGACTCTCAGCTGGTGGCCGGCCATGTGCGGGGGAGTTTGAAGCCCGAGAACCCAATATGGTCCGATATCTCCAAGAGGTGCGCGGCCTACTTCCTCACTTTTCGAGTTTGAAATTATTCAAATTCCTAGATCGGAAAACGCCCGTGCCGACCTACTCTCCCGATTGGCAACCACGGAGACGATGGATGCTGAACAAAAATTCCATCTGGAGACTCTGGAGAAGCCGAGTATCATGGAAGCCGACCGGGTGATGCAAATCGAGACCGAACCATCCTGGTTCGACCCCATCCTTAACTATCTCAAAGAAGGGTCGCTCCCATCCGACCGAAGAGAGGCCAGGAAATTGAAGCTGCAGGCGACCCACTACGTATTGATTGACAACCAGCTTACAAGCGGTCTTTTTCTATGCCGCTGCTCAGATGCCTCCGCCCATCCGAGGCGAACTATGCTCTACGAGAGGTACATGAAGGGATTTGCGGCAACCATCTGGGAGGCCGGTCCCTATGCCACAAGGTGCTACGGCAAGGCTATTATTGGCCGACCATGCAGAAAGATGCGGACGACCTAGTCCGAGCCTGTGACGCCTGCCAGAGACATTCAAGCATCCAGAGGCTCCCCTCCGCCGAGCTAGTTTCTATATCCTCCGCCTGGCCCTTTGCCAAGTGGGGGATGGACATCCTCGGCCCATTCCCGCTGGCGACAGGACAGCGAAAATTCTTATTTGTCGCCATCGACTACTTCACCAATGGGTTGAAGCGGAAGCAGTTGCCCAAATCACCGAAGCCCGGGCCAGAGACTTCGTGTGGAGGTCCATCGTCTGCCGGTTCGGCCTCCCCCACACCATAATCACCGATAACGGCAAGCAGTTCGACAATTCCAAATTCCGCCAATTCTGCGAAGAGCATGGAATTCGTCACCACCTTACTTCGGTCGGGCACCCACAAGCCAACGGAGCGGCCGAGGTAACCAACAGGACTCTCCTCCAAGGAATCAAAGCTCGCCTCTCTAGAGCCCAAGGCAGGTGGGCGGATGAGCTGCACCATGTCTTGTGGGCCTATCGCACCACTCCGAGAATCCCGACGGGCGAGACTCCATTCCGAATGGCTTTTGGCACGGAGGCCGTCATCCCTGTGGAAATAGGCCTCCCATCTTTGCGGGTGGAGAGTTATTCGGAGGAAGCCAGCAACGAGCAACTCCGCACCAACCTCGACTTGGTAGAGGAAGTCAGAGAGAAGGCCCGAATCAGGACGGCCGCCTATCAACAGAGGGTGGCTCGGTACCATGCCTCCAGGGTCAAGGGGAAAGCCTTCCTACCCGGCGACCTCGTCCTCCGGAAAGCTTCTGTATCCAAACCGCTGGAGCAAGGAAAGCTGGCGCCGAACTGGGAAGGCCCGTACCAAATCACGGAGATCATTGGGCCAGGGACCTACAGGCTGCAGGATCTCGATGGGAAATCCATCCCCCGAACGTGGAACTCGGACAACCTCCGCAAATACTATCAATAGGGTATGTCCTTTATGTTTCGCCAGTTATCTATTTTCCCGCAACCTGTTATGTGAATCGATTATGCACCATATTGCCATAAATTAAAAGGAAATAGATGCTGCTTACCAATCCTCGGTACAACCGAGTTGTCTGCTTGAACAGGGAATCTCCGAACCTTGGCAGGGCCAAGGAACCTCGGCAGAGGAACCTTGGCAGGGCCAAGAAATCTCCGAACCTTGGCAGGGCCAAGTAAAACAAAGTCTCCGAACCTCGGCAGGGCCGAGCAACAAATCTCCGAACCTTGGCAGGGCCAAGTAAAATTCTCCGAACCTCGGCAGGGCCGAGCAACAAATCTCCGAACCTTGGCAGGGCCAAGTAAAACAAAGTCTCCGAACCTCGGCAGGGCCGAGCAACAAATCTCCGAACCTTGGCAGGGCCAAGTAAAACAAATCTCCGAACCTTGGCAGGGCCAAGTAAAATATTTCTCCGAACCTCGGCAGGGCCGAGCAAAATCTCCGAACCTTGGCAGGGCCAAGTAAAACAAAGTCTCCGAACCTTGGCAGGGCCAAGTAAAACAAAGTCTCCGAACCTTGGCAGGGCCAAGTAAAACTCTCCGAACCTCGGCAGGGCCGAGCAACAAATCTCCGAACCTTGGCAGGGCCAACAAATCTCCGAACCTTGGCAGGGCCAAGTAAAACAAATTCTCCGAACCTCGGCAGGGCCGAGCAACAAATCTCCGAACCTTGGCAGGGCCAAGTAAAATTTCTCCGAACCTCGGCAGGGCCGAGCAACAAATCTCCGAACCTTGGCAGGGCCAAGTAAAACAAATTCTCCGAACCTCGGCAGGGCCGAGCAACAAATCTCCGAACCTTGGCAGGGCCAAGTAAAATAAATCTCCGAACCTCGGCAGGGCCGAGCAACAAATCTCCGAACCTTGGCAGGGCCAAGTAAAACAAAGTCTCCGAACCTCGGCAGGGCCGAGCAACAAAATCTCCGAACCTTGGCAGGGCCAAGTAAAACAAAGTCTCCGAACCTTGGCAGGGCCAAGTAAAATATTTCTCCGAACCTCGGCAGGGCCGAGCAACAAATCTCCGAACCTTGGCAGGGCCAAGTAAAACAAAGTCTCCGAACCTTGGCAGGGCCAAGTAAAACAAATCTCCGAACCTCGGCAGGGCCGAGCAACAAATCTCCGAACCTTGGCAGGGCCAAGTAAAACAAAATCTCCGAACCTTGGCAGGGCCAAGTAAAACAAATTCTCCGAACCTCGGCAGGGCCGAGCAACAAAATCTCCGAACCTTGGCAGGGCCAAGTAAAGTATTTCTCCGAACCTCGGCAGGGCCGAGCAACAAAATCTCCGAACCTTGGCAGGGCCAAGTAAAACAAATTCTCCGAACCTCGGCAGGGCCGAGCAACAAAATCTCCGAACCTTGGCAGGGCCAAGTAAAAAGTCTCCGAACCTTGGCGGGACCAAGTAAAATGTTTCACCGAGCCATGGCAAGGCCAGGTAAAAACCACTCGGGCTAAAAACCCCGGCAAAAGGGTCTGAACCCATGGGCCTCGACCAAAGCCGAACGGCCCCAGATAGTCCCCGAAGAACTTCGTCCGGTTTGAGACGAGCACGTTGAGTAAAAACCATCGACGCACGGGAAAAAGCCGTCGTTGACAAGGTTACTCTCGAGGCCATTTAGCCCCGCGCAACCGACCGAAGGTCCCGGGAAGAGTTAGGCGATTTCCCTCTCTAACCATTGGGGATCCTTCGGGTAGCGCCCCTATAGCCCATCGTTCAAAAAGCCTACATTAGCATGCAGAAAACGAACAAGGGCGCGCCACCCCCTGGTTCGTCATACAGGTGAAGGCCGTAAACTTTCGAAAGAAAAGAACTCCGCAGATAGACAAGGATCATCTTCCATTCATAAAGAGGGGGGGGTCACAAAGAAACTGCAAGAAAGCAAAAACAAGGACAGGCAGAAGTCCTGGGGTCAGTTGCCCCCAGAACCCATCAACTTCTCCAGAAGTGCAGTCAGGTCAGCCACCTGCTGACGGAGCAGCCGAATCTCCTCCTCCTGCCGACCCATCACTCGGCGCGAGGCCTCCGCCTCCCTAACCGAGGCATCTAGGAACTCCTCGGCGACCCTAGCGAGCCGCTCATTGGTCGCGAGGCCCGACGCAAGGGTCAGCCCATCAACAGTCACGGAAGTCCCCCTCTCCTCCGAGTACGCTGGATCGCTAACTGAGGAACGCGAGTCAGTTGACGACCGCGCTGGAGAGTCCATTTTTTTTAGCTCAGACCGAAAGATGGCCAAATCCAGTCCCCCTCGGTCATATTTATACCCGCTAGGAGGGTATCCGGATCAGCCGTACCGCGAACGTCGACCTATGAAAATTCGCCATGTGTCGCCGTTCTAATGCGCACGGAACCCGAAAAGTCGCGCCCTATCCCGAGTAAGATCGGAAAGTGCAAACAGAACATCTTCCCGATCTATCGCCCCCTGCAGTAAATACTTTCGACGCTTCCCCAAGCCTCTTAAAACTGCCCCCTTCCTCGAAAAGCGCGTGGGGGCAGAATCCAACGCTCGATCGGCGATCTGTCCCCTCAAAAAGAGCATCGCCAGTAAAAGCATAACAAACACGCCGCCCGTTCCGCTCGAGCGCCCCCTCCATTGGGCGCCGCGCAGACCTGACGCCGTAGCCTGCGGCGGCGACTGATTCGCTCCCTCCGAGCTATCAGTTCTCCGAACCTCGGCAGGGCCGAGCTATCAGTTCTCCGAACCTTGGCAGGGCCGAGCTATCAGTTCTCCGAACCTCGGCGGGGCCGAGCTATCAGTTCTCCGAACCTCGGCGGGGCCGAGCTATCAGTTCTCCGAACCTCGGCAGGGCCGAGCTATCAATTCTCCGAGCCTCGGCAGGGCCGAGCTATCAGTTCTCCGAACCTCGGCAGGGCCGAGCTATCAATTCTCCGAGCCTCGGCAGGGCCGAGCTATCAGTTCTCCGAACCTCGGCAGGGCCGAGCTATCAGTTCTCCGAACCTCAGCAGGGCCGAGCTATCAGTTCTTCGAACCTCGGCAGGGCCGAGCTATCAATTCTCCGAACCTCGGCAGGGCCGAGCTATCAGTTCTCTGAACCTCGGCAGGGCCTAGCTATCAGTTCTCCGAACCTCGGCAGGGCCGAGTTACGAAATCCTTCGAACCTTGGCGGATCCAAGTAAGACGTTCCCCGAAACTCGACTATCTCGAGGGACTAAATCCTTAAACCATGACAAAAAGGGTTGCAGATTCCCCGAACTTCGGCCAAGGCCTACTCGTGATGCTCCGAGCTTCGATAAAAGCGGAGCGCAAAATACCGAACTCCTGACCCGAGCAAGGAGTATATTTTGCCAAACAGTCCATGAGTCGATGAAAGCAAACCTCGATTAGTTCGGATGGCGTGAAGTCCTCATCTAAAGGCAAACAAAACGCTTCTGACGCCCGCAGACAATAATGGCAAAAAGTTCGGCACCAGAAAAGATAGAGATTAAAACATTGAATATAACTCTCTTTATTGCCGATCGTGATCGATTACAAATGCCTCACAGGCGTTACAAGAACATCGAAATGCATAAAGTGAAGACAAATATAAAGCTCGAGCGACCGCTCCAATCTGCGATGCTCCAGCGCCCGATCCTCGAGCCAGAGGAACACCGTCCAGTCGGTTAGGGCCGATAAAAACCGTCGACACCGGCCAATGGCTGTGACTGGCACCAAGTCAGGACGATATCTCGGTGGCCCAACCGGGATATTTGGATGGCCACCCCAGACCATCCAACCGGAGGGGTACTGCCCCGCCTTGCCATGTCTCAAGGCCAAGGAGTCGGCGGGCGAGGCGCTCTCGCCCCCTCCCCAGGTAGCCGAGCCCAGGGTTCGGAATCGGAGAGGGAGGGGAGGTTCAAGTAAGCCATGGGAGACCCGCGTGCACTTCCGACCCTGCGTCTCCGAACAGGAGCCGCAGAAACCACAACGGAAGCGCATATGTGCGCTTTCCATATGATCTTTGCGCCCTCCTTGTGCGCTCTCCATATGATCTCCGAGACTCGTCCCCTAAGGATGAGCCATTCTTCAGCTGCTCCCCGGTCGCCCCAGCTATCCGGCGGCAAGGAGCCCATGAAAGGAAAAGTCGACCCTTCCACTCGCAGCAACAGAGGAACGGGTGCGGTAAAAATTCCAACGAGAAAGAAACTTTGGGGATAACCAGATGAGACGCCTCTTTTCCCTTTTTATAGACAGAAGAGATTCGGGACGAGCCGTCAGAGCTGTGAGTCCCGAGATTCAAACACCTGTCCCACGTCTCCACATGGCCTCTCACGATAAACGCAGCATTCCACTGCGCGCCGAACTCACCGCCTGAGCCAGAATGCGTACGGAGATCCTTTCCTGATCCCAGATCACAGTCATTAAATGCAGAAAATCGTCCGCTGACGCTTCGAAAATCGGCGAGCTCAGAAAATCGTCCTTTAAAAAGGTACTGTCCAATAGTGGACGGTTGCGTGCGATATGGGAAAGGAGCACCTCCCGGAAAGCTCTGGTACAGCTTTATACCCCCACTCTGTCGTATCTCCACTTATAGTAAAGAAAAACCGAATTGCCTGCGGGATGGCAGAACGCTGGCAGGATGGCAGGGAGTGCGAAAACCTACTTCATCCGTCGGCCCCAGCCGACCTACCTCATCCGTCGGCCCCTGCCGACCCATTTTTGTCTGTCGGCCCCTGCCGACCCATGGTATCTGCCGGCCACAGCCGACCCATGTCGTATGTCGGTCCTAGTCGACCTAACTTGTCTCAACCGACCGACCTTGTTCGTCGGTCCAGACCGGCCCATTTTACCGATCGACCCGAGCCAATACATTTTCCTGGTCACAAACTAAGGATGGCCCAAGGATATTGACGAGCCATGGGTCGTTCACGATCGAGGCAACACTAGACAACAGCAAAGTCACGCGAGAAAAACACTTAGATAAAAACAGGAAATTCCTTTGCTGCAAAATGTCAAATGTTTAAAAGGGGAAGATACAGGAGCGGCCCCTAAGAGCCAGGAGCCCCACCGGCTTGGGGAGTACCCTCAGCCACGTCTGCAGGTGCATGGCTAAGCTCGCCCTTCTCTGATGTTTTCACCCCCTCTGTAACGGTTTGTGACTGTCCCTCGGAGGCTACGGCTTTGCTGGGACCAGGGGCGCCGCCAAGCTCGGCGTCAGAAACATCGATATATTCATCTTCATCTTCTTCTTCTTCGGACTCGCCATCATCGGAGCCTTCGATGCTCAGAAAGGAGAGGTCCCACTCCGGATGCTCGCTAAGAATCCTCTGCTTGCACTCTTCCATCCCGTGACGGAATGCAGCTACTCTCATAGCGTCTTGCCTCCCCTGAAGAATGGCGAACTGCGTGTTGGCCTCGGCGGCCCGTTTCTCGGTCTCAGCAGCCTGGGCCTTCAGGATGGCGTTTTGCCCCTCGAGCTCGCTGGACCGTATCTCGAGCTCCGAGCTCCTATTACGAGCAGACGCGAACGCACTTTGGAGAGCTTGAATCTCCGACCCCATCCTCGCCATCTGGAAAAGTCAAGAACAATCGGCATCACAGGCATCACAGGGAACCAATAGAAAAATAAGGGGGGTGAAATAAGAACATACCTCCCCCTCTCGCCTGGCTAACCTTCCGGCCAGCTCCTCAGCCTCGCTCCGGGCCCTCGTCCTGTCAGCGCCGACCAACTCCACCCTCTCTTGTAGGGTATTGATTTTCGATCGTCCGGCTTCAATCTCTCCGCGAGCTTGCAATACCTCGCCATTCACTCGAGTCATTATCCCTTGTTGCCACCTCGCGTTCTCCTTCAATTCGGCGATTTCGTCATCACGCCTCTTCAGTTTCTCCTCCACCTCGCCCAACATTCTCGTCAGGCGTTTTCTTTCATCGTCGGCCTCTCTCCTCAACCGGCTCAAACTCTCGCCGTGGTCCCGCCGCATCGCCACCACCTCCGCGGAGTGTTTTGATTTGATCTTAGCCAGCTCCCGGCATGCGTCATCGCTCTTCGCCAGGAGTCCCTGCAACTCCTCCACCCTATGCTTCAGCTTAGACACCTCGTCCACGGCAGCTTGGTGTGCCGCCCTTGCCGCCCTCGAGCTCCTATCCATCGTGTCCATGAGCTCTCCGAATTGCTCAGACGCCTTCAGCCGCGACTGGAGCTCGACACTCTCCCTCGAGCCTGGACACTGGCCCCTGTCGCCAAACTAAGACGCCAGCAAATCGCCCGGGAAAGCAAAACACCCTACGAAAGCAAAAAACTGAGTGAGTGCCCACAACGGAGTCCATCGAAAAACATCCATCGCGCTGAAAAGATGGCTCACCTTTGAGGCGTAGTCCCGGGTCATCTTCATCAAAGTCGCATTATCTATGGCGGGGAGAAGATGAATACCCTCAGCTACACCTTGCTGCCCGAACGCAGCATCTATCAGCCCCCGGTCAACAAACTCGTCCGTCGATGAACCCGCACCCGGATGCAGGACCGACCTTATCATGGCGGAGAACGCCTCGTCAATGCTAGCCTCCGAGCTACTGGGTTGACCGACCCCGCCTGAGGGACCGGCCTGGATGATCCCCAGCTGAGTGGCCTACAGCCTCCGAGCCTCTTCCGTAAGGGCCCTGGCTTGAGCCTCTTCGGATAGCTCAGCCAGCCCAAGCGCCAGCCTCCCCAAAATCTTCCTCGAGGGGGCCCCGATCGTGGGACCCCCACTTTGTTGCGCTCCCTCCACCGGTGCGCCCTCTCCAGTAGCCACCACCTGCGGCCCCTCCGCGGGCTGCCCCGAGGTCTCAGTCTGAACCGCCTCTTGACCCATCAAGGACGGCCCAACCTCACTGCTGCCGGACTCCCGAACTTCCTCCGTTGCGGCCGTCTCCTCCTCCTCTCCCGCTGGAGCCAGCGGCGACCCCGCGGGGGCAATGGGCCCCTCTACTATGGCCGCCTCCACTGGACACGTCACGAGTTCCTCCTTCATGGGAGGCGCGATCGGGAGAGCCAGTGGAGCCTCATCCGAGCTGTCGGAAATCTCCAAAACGAGAGGTTCGGGCGCTACGGCCGCCCTCCCCATATCCTCCTTCGCCCCAGGCGCCCCTGTAGCGGCTGCCTCTGTAGCGACTGCTCCAGCGTCCGGCGGGCTCTTTGCGGATGTGTGGCCCCTCTTTTTGGGTCGGCCGCTGTCCGCTCCACTACCTTACCCAGGACGCTTCCCTCTCTTCCTCTTGGAGAGGCTCGACAACGCCAACCTCGTGGCTGTCAAACCGGAGTTCACATGTTCAAACCCACACGCAGTAATCGGGAAAAATACGCAACGCAAAAAGAAACTCACCTTGAGGATCCAAAGGGCTGAGCCCGGCTGCAAAGAGAGCTCCCTCCGATAACAGGTCGTTAGCCGAAAATGTCTGTCCATTGCGAAGGACATCCAGGTCCCTCTCCTCCTGCGCCGATAAGGCCGGATGCGTCTCCGCATCCCTCGCAACTTCCCCCCATCGTCGAGGGAAATCGGAACCGATGTTCCCCTCCGCAATCACAAATCGACTCTTCCACCCCTTGATGGAAGAGGGCTTATCCGCAATGACATTAAAAGACCTCCGGGGCCCGATGGAGGTCCACTCCGATTTCCGCCCGGGAGTTAGGTGATAACAGGTGCGAAAAAGGGGGAGAGTCGCAACGATTTGGATCTGGTGGCACATCGAGATAAATCCGACGATGTTCCGCCAACTGTTTGGGGCCACCATCGATGGGCAGATGTTGTAGTGGGTCATGATCTCCTTCACCAAGGGATGGAGAGGGAAACGAAGACCCGCCTTAAAACTGTCCTCATAGACGAATACTCTAGACTCCAAGTCCCGGGTAACCCTATCTTCAAGTCCCGGCACCCGCAAAACCACATCCATGGGCAGACCATACCTCTGATGAATCCTCCCCAAATCCTCAGCGACGATTTCTGAGGCCACGTCTTCAGGGCTCATCGCCATTGAAAGAAGTATCAGATGAAAGCAATGAGCATCGGAGAAGATGAAAGACCAAAACCCACTTGGAAGCAAAACGAGAAAACGCCAAGCGCGCATGCACAACACGCCTATATATATATGTGTGTGGGGGCGGCCGTCACTTCGCTTCTCCGCTAAGGAACCGCCCTGGGGAGCGGGGCGTCTCATTCAAAGCGTCCGGAACCGCCTCGACAAACACCCGATCGATCGGAATTCGAGGTGTGACGCAATCTCAACCGTCGATAGTGGAGGAGCCTTACTCCCGAAGGTACAATGGCCCCATCGCATTAATTAGGGCATCATTGCCTGGATTGTTTAAGCCAAAACGTCCCATCCAGAGCGCGCCACTTGAGCTTATACTCCCTACGCCCGAACCTACGCTTCGAACTAGGGAGTGGAGGGCATGTGTTGGGGGGTAAAATCGTCATTGCATTGATATCCGTGCAAGGCGGCTAAGGCTGACCTCCTCCCGCCGCCTTCCTCCGGGCTTCCGTAGCTCGGCCTCCTCCGGGCTTCCGTAGCTCGGCCTCCTCCGGGCTTCCGTAGCTCGGTCTCCTCCGGGCTTCCCTAGCTCGGCCTCCCCCGGGCCTTCGTAGCTCGGCCTCCTCCGGGCTTCCGTAGCTCGGTCTCCTCCGGGCTTCCCTAGCTCGGCCTCCCCCGGGCCTTCGTAGCTCGGCCTCCTCCGGGCTTCCGTAGCTCGGCCTCCTCCGGGCTTCCCTAGCTCGGCCTCCTCCGGGCTTCCGTAGCTCGGCCTCCTCCGGGCTTCCGTAGCTCGGTCTCCTCCGGGCTTCCCTAGCTCGGCCTCCTCCGGGCCTCCGTAGCTCGGCCTCCTCTGGACTTCCGTAGCTCGGCCTCCTCCGGGCTTCCATAGCTCGGTCTCCTCCGGGCTTCCCTAGCTCGGCCTCCCCCGGGCCTCCGTAGCTCGGCCTCCTCCGGGCTTCCCTAGCTCGGCCTCCTCCGGGCTTCCGTAGCTCGGCCTCCTCCGGGCTTCCCTAGCTCGGCCTCCCCCGGGCCTCCGTAGCTCGGCCTCCTCCGGGCTTCCCCAGCTCGGCCTCCCCTGGGCCTTCGTAGCTCGGCCTCCTCCGGGCTTCCCGAGCTCGGCCTCCTCCGGGCTTCCATAGCTCGGCCTCCTCCGGGCTTCCCTAGCTCGGCCTCCTCCGGGCTTTCGTAGCTCGCTTATACCCAGCGATCCACGCCCCGACGTCTACCTCCGCGGAACCTGACGCGGGAAAGCTCAAGTCTACCCGAGCCGCTCCCTGAGCAGGGAATCATGTTGAGACGTGGCCTAAGACCTATTGTAACCGCCTCAAGTCTACTCGCCCAGATCCCAAGACATCGAAGAGCTCTCCCAGTCGTCGATCCCTTAACAGACAAGGCGTGGATTCTAACGACCCCACGACGGCCTGATTCTGTCTACCCCCGTATCGTAACAACCTCAGAACCCTCCAGAAGATGCTCAAGTCCCCAGGTGACAGTCTATAAATATCAGATTGGCAGATTCCCTCAGGTACGCAATCCTTGACGCACGCAGCTCTGTGCGCACGCCTCCACTCTCACTCTCCTCCTCCCCTTTTTGGAGCCTCCGATTGGCCACCCCCCGGAGAGGCCTCCCGGAGAGATCCACCTCCTTATTATCTGGTTGATCGCCGATTCCTTCCCCACTGACTTGAGCGTCGGAGGGTCTTCCGCGGAGGACCACCCCCAGCGTCCCTCCGCGTGTGGGCTTCTTTTGCAGGTCCGACGCACCCCCCTCTTTCCGGAGATCGACCGCGCCCGAGTCGGAAGACGGATCCCGGCGGCAACAGCTAGGATTGGCAAGGCCACCTTAAATCCGCATAATATCTGCATAGAATATAAATATTATAGTTTAGATTTCTTTGGAACTTTAAAAAAAAAAAAATCTAGCTCAAAATATGGATTAGATATTGGCCTAACTGAAAACAAAAAGATAGGATAGCTAGAAAATCTCTCCCCTACATATTGAGCATTCACTTATGCCCAAACTTCCATGCTTAAAGTCTAAATAGTTTATAGGTTTCCTAATAAATGGGACAAAAATTTACACTCTTTAAGCAAAATATTTTATTTTTCGTGGAGTATAAAAAGCTAGATATAAATCGTTGGCCAATATTTGAATTCCTTAATATTATATAAATGTCTAAAATCTGTTCTATGTACAACTAATGTGGGTTCAATACATTACAAATATAAAATTTCTCGTATGCCAAAGGTACCAATTGCTTGAAGTAATCTTGTTTAGGATAGCCATAATTTTTTGCACATAATTTTTATTTATCTATGACTATTAAATATCTTTATAAAAGGCTAACTATATTGAGTGTTTTTATGGTCTAATCAACTTTGAATTTGACAAAATATATTTCTTTTGAAGTATAGATTCATGCCCGCCTAATGGATCCCACTACAAGAGTTGTTCGCATTTTTTTTTCTTTAGTAAAACTACATTTATGAAAGATCCACCTTAAGTGAGGCAGGATCAAAAGCAAGCCTCTTGTATCCATGTCACGCCCCAAATCCTGAGCTGGCCGCATGACATGGTGGCATAATTCCTAAGGCATCATCCTAGAAGCTATGTAAGGCCTTCCAAATATATGATTCGGAGACATTTGGTATCAAATACAACGTTAGTTACTACTCTCACTAGAAAACTAAGATTAAACCATGAAGTGTCCTGTGGTCTGGGAAAACAGTATATACAATTGTTATAATGTGAGCCAATAGCTCATAATAATGGAGTAAACTAACAATTCGATAAATATTCTTCTTTCACACACACTAACGTGAAAAATAATACAGAAGAAATCATGAAAAAGTAAACCCAGTAAGGTAGCTTTCAATGGCCTTCAATGGCCATAATTGCATTGCCAACATATGATATTTAAAGAGTTTTAATATAAAGAATCATCAATATAGCATGGTAACAACATTCATATCTTATAATATAGCTCATGAATACAATCAAGATAATAAGATCATGCATGCAAACTTTATTTCTCATAATAGTAATGCCACATATGCCACCTTTTATAATTCAAATAATAACATCAACCAATAATAATAACAAATTAAAGATACATACATATACACCAAAATTTCATAACATTAATCCATAATAATTTTAGGCTTATTATTTATTACTATTATTGGGTCAATCACTTCGGCATCTGGACTGGTCATATAGCCACACTCTTACTAGTGGCCAACTACACAAGTGTTATACTATATTGGACAACTTTAATCGGTATCATAGCAATACGTTACTAAGCAATACACTCACTTCAGTGCGCAAGACGTCAGTAGGCAATAAGCTCACCATAATACTTAAGAGGCATTAGTAGGTCATACTCTCGTCATGGTATGCAATGTGTCACTAGGTAATATGCTCGTCACAATATGCAAGCTTCATTAGGCCATATTTTTGCTTTAACACGCAATGCATCACTAGGTAATACTCTTGCCA
Organism: Calamus simplicifolius; assembly: GCA_900491605.1. Taxonomy (NCBI): domain Eukaryota; kingdom Viridiplantae; phylum Streptophyta; class Magnoliopsida; order Arecales; family Arecaceae; genus Calamus; species Calamus simplicifolius. The sequence goes on along the minus strand of UESW01004915.1, from coordinate 385,646 downwards.
CAATATGAATAAATGAAGAAGAAAGAGACTTGGATTATATCTATTTAATATATATGGAACAGTACAATGTCTGGTTTTATGAGAAATCAGAACATTCTTTTCTTATAGGGTTAAAATTCTATTTCTCTTATTATGATGCAAAAGCTTTTAAGCATGTAAGCATGTCAATTGAATTCTACATTTCTATTATAATAATATGAGTACTGAGGAATGTGTCCATTGAGTTCCATTCCATCGTGTAGGCTCTAGATATAGCATTTTCTTTTCAGTATCTAGCTTTACGTTAAATTAGAATCTTTTCTAATGAAATGAAAATTCCATAGAAGCAATTTAGATGCATATGCGAAATACTGATACAAATTGTGGAAGGTCTCCAAAAGTTGCACACTTGTAATAGCTATTATATTGCTGTTAGAATTATATTGCCACCAGCTCAAATGGTCACGGTATATTTTTTTGGCTATCATGAAAAGGTTGATGGTGGAAACATGCGAAATGTTGCCGTAATCCATTATAATCAACAGCTCAAACCTTGGTGGAGTCTACCCTAGATAGGAGAATTTCTCCCTCAATGGTGTATGGGGTTTGAACATTTGATGAATTTGCTCCCAAGTTATGCCAGAACCAAGGAACGTCGTCTATAATATTGACCAAAACTACTATAAAGAAGTTAAATTTTCATTGCTTGAAAATGATATATATATATATATATATATATATATATATATATATATATATATATATATATATATATATATAACCCACTACAAATAATTCATGAATCATAGATCTCTAAATATATATGTTATGTGATGTGGCTGATCATGCCCCCAGACGGTGAAGTAGCGATCTACACGGTGCGCGGAGCCAAGTAATAATTTGGTAGCTAGTCCCAGAATCGGCCCCGACTTAAGCCTCAGACTTCACCTCGGTCGCGGATTTCATTTCAGCTTCAACATTGGCCTCGAGCCCCACCTCGGCCTCGGCGTTGAGCCTCACCTCGGCCTCGACATCGAGCCTAGCCTCGGCCTCGGTCTCGAGCCCCGCCTCGGCCTCGGCATGTCTTTGGCCTCAGTCTCGAGTCTCGCCTCACATGCTCTCGGCCCATAGTTTTGGCCGTAGAACCAACCTCGAATATTGGGCCTATTGATCTAGAACGCCTAAGACTGCTACGTGGCCCGTTAACCCACTCTTTGCCAATACTACGGGCAATTACCGATATACTGTGGGTAGTTACTGATATTTGCGACGCGCGTTTAGCGGCTATACGCCCACCTGCCTCTTACGGAGCCGATCTTGACAGAATACGTGATTCGATGGTTATCCACGAAGGGTAAGAGGGACCTTCAAACATGTATATAAAGACCCTGACTCACAATGAGGAGGGGGACTGAACTTCTACTATCTCATCTTGATTGCTGTTCTTCAAACCACTAACTTGAGCATCGGAGGGTCCTCATCGGAACCACTGGTCCGGGACTTTTGTCGCAGATTTTTTGGCTAAAGGAGGTGGTCTTATCATCCTTCTGAAGACCCATAAAGCCCCTCTCTTGCTCGATGCTCTTCGGAAGTGATTTGGCAGCAATAGATTGGCGTGCTAGGAAGGGAGGCCATAGCATAGACGTTCATTCAACGTACCTGCGACCCTACAACCTCTGCAAGGAAGAAGATGGTGGTTACACGTGCGCAGGAGGCCTCCATCAGTCAAGCTGGGGGACACCTCCCGTGGGTTGAGCAGACGAAAGCCAACCTCCCTGTTCCATCCCCTGTACAGCTGCAGTTTAGCCAAGCCAATCGGCTCGATGCCCTGACCCAGCAGGTTTAGGATTTGATGGTGGTAGTTCAGGGACTGCAGGAACAATGCTCAACTACTATGCCATTGCCACCTCAGCCCCCTTCGCCCCATCGGAAGGGTCATGGAGCTAGCCAGTCTCATCGTGGCAGGACCCCTCCTAAGGCCTTCCACCCCGTATCCCCGAGATCTCGTCGTCAAGAGACCTCCAAGCGGCAACGGTCTCCTTCCCATCACTCTAATCGCCTTCCCAAGCGACGCAGTGGGAAGGAACCCGAGCGGGTGCATTCTCTACATCGGCGACCTTCTCTCCATTCATCTTCTGAATCTTCAAAGGGAGATTCTAACAGATGGATCGCTCACCAGGCCAAGCGATGGTTAGACAAGTACCATCAGCGGCTGGAGGAGCTCAGCTACAGAATTACAAACCCTCATGGGGCGGACTACGATTACCACCCCCCACTATCTCACCGTATTATGGAGGAGCCGGTCCCACCCCGATTCCATCTACCCCAGTTGGACCCGTACGATGGCACCATAGACCCCCTAGATCATCTGGAAAGCTACAAGGTATTCATGCAGGTCCATGGGGCAACATACTCTCTCTTTTGCATTGCTTTTCTAGCTACACTTTGGAAGGCCGCACGTGCATAGTATTCTCGTTTGCCATCACGTAGTATCCGCTCTTTCAAGCAACTGGAGTGATCTTTCTTGGCCCACTTTGATACGTGCCGAAAGATTCCTCGGGTGGCCAATAGTCTGTTAGTCGTCCAGCAGAGGAGCGGCAAAACCTTGAAGGACTTCGTGGCTCGGTTCAAGGAGGCTGTGCTCGAGGTCTACAATCTCGAGGATTTTGTGGCCACTCTGGCCCTAAAGCGGGGACTCCATCCCTTTCGATTCGCCTATTTCTTGGACAAGAAGCCTTCCAGCTCTTACGCCGAACTGCTGAGTCAAGCACAAAAGTATATTCGCACCGATGAAGCGGACTTCTCCAGGAGGGAGGTCGATAAGGGGTCCGGCAAGAAGCCAGCACCTCCAGAACCTACTGGGGTGCGGACAAAAAAGTCTGAGCTGCCTCATCGTCTAGATAACCAACCCCGGGCTTTGGTTCCCAAAGAACACTTCATCCCACTTCTCACCCCAATATCCCACATCCTGTTGGAGATTAAGGGCGAGCCCTATCTTCAATGTCCGCCTCCCATGAGGCCAAAGGTCCCCCACAGCAAAGAGCTTTACTGCCGCTATCATCAGGACTACGGCCATGACACAGAAGACTGTCATCTGCTGAAGAAAGCTATTGAAGAACTGGTTCAGCAGGGCCACCTGGGTAAGTTCATTCAAAGAGGGAACCCTACTGCTCCGGGCCCGTCGGCACCTTCTGCACCCCAGATCAGTGTGGATAATGCTCTGACAGAGAAGATGGTGGCCATGATCTCCTGGGGGGAAAGTAACACTTCTAAAAGGCAATGTGAGGAGGGGATAGATTCTGTAATTTTTTTCTCCATAAGGGAGCTAGAAGGGATAGTTAACAAAAATGATGATAGCGTCGTCGTATCCATGACGATCGCAAAGCACCCTGTAAAGAGAATTTTAGTGGATAGTGGGAGCTCTGTGGATGTTTTGAGTTATGATGCATTTGTTCAGATGAACTTTTCTCCTAACTCCCTTCAGCCTATCACCACACCCTTGATAGGTTTTACCAGAAATTCTGTGAGGATCAAGGGGAAGATCACTCTCTTCATCACAGCCGGGACGTCACCGTGTCAGAGCACGGTTCTCATGAATTTTTTAGTAGTCCGGGTCTCACTGGCCTACAATGCCATCCTCGAGAGACCCGGTATGAACCTTCTGGATGCCGACATCTCCATCAAAAGGTTGCTCGTAAGGTTTTCCACCCGCAAAGGAGTTGGGAAGATGAGGGGGAAGCAGAACCCATTATCGCTCTACTACCATGTGGCCCCAAACCCGTAGGGGGCAGTGCCTGCACCAGCACTAGAACCGCTCGACCCCCGAGACTTGGAGAGGAGAGGGGAGCCGGTCGAGAGCCTGTTGACCTTCCCACTGGGAGAAGACCCAATGAGGACTGTCCAAATTGGAGCCCTGCTTTCGGAGGAGGCGCATGATCGGCTTCTTGCTTTCCTGCGGGCCAACTCAGACATCTTTGCATAGTCATCATCCGACTTGCCGGATATCCCTGAAGAGGTAATTACCCATCAACTCAATATTAAACCGGGGTGCCAGCCGATCCGACAGAAGAAAAGGAGCTTCGCCTCCGACTGGCAGAAGGCCATTGACGAGGAGGTCCGCAAGCTGGTTGTTGCTGGCCACATTCGAGAGGTCTAGTACCCTGACTGGCTCGCCAATGTCGTGATGGTTCGCAAGGCTAGTGGGAGCTGGAGGATGTGTGTGGACTTCACTGACCTCAATAAGGCCTGCCTCAAGGATAGCTTCCCATTGCCTTGGATTGATCAGCTGGTGGATGTCACATCCGGTCACGAGACCCTCAGCTTCATGGATGCCTTCTCGGGATACAACCAGATCAAGATGGATCCGGCAGATGAGAAAGCTACCTTATTTATGACCGAAAAGAGGATATACAGCTACAAGGTGATGCCATTCGGATTGAAAAATGCGGGAGCTACCTATCAGAGGCTGATGAATAAAGTCTTTGAAGACTAGATCGGGTGCAACATGGAAGTGTACATGGATGACATGCTGACTAAGAGTGTCCGTACCACAGACCATGTTGCCGACCTTGTGGAGACCTTCGACAATCTTCGCCAGTATCAGATGAGGCTGAACCTCACAGTGTGCCTTCAGGGTCACAGCAGGCAAATTTCTGAGCTTCATGGTGACACAACATGGGATCGAGGTGAACCCCGATAAGATCCAAGCCATTCTGGATATGAGGTCCTTGGTTAACAAGAAGGAGGTGCAGCGCTTGACTGGAAGGGTGGCATCCTTAAGCCGTTTCTTGTCCAAGTCTGCGGAGAGGTGTCTGCCTTTCTTTAAGATACTGCGCAAAGTCAACGGCTTCAAGTGGACGAAGGAGTGCCAAAAAGCCTTCGAGGAGTTAAAGAAATTCTTATCCACTCCGCCATTTCTATCAAGCCAAGGGATGGGGAGGAGCTCTTTCTGTATCTTGCAGCCTCCCCCGAGGCTGTCAGCTCCGTGCTTGTTCGCATGGATGCTGATGGGACACAAGCCAATTTACTATACGAGTAAGGTGCTTCATGACGCAGAGACTAGATACTCCAAAATCGAGAAGATTATATTTGCCCTAATCGTCTTCGCCCTGCGCTTTAGGCCCTACTTTCAAGCTCACCCGATCGTGGTGCTCATGAATTAACCACTCAAGGCAATTCTTTCTCGTCCTGATACCTCTGGCCGATTGGCGAAGTGGGCACTCAAGCTAGGAGAATTTGACCTATCATTTTGACCTAGATCTTAGCAGATTTCCTGATCGAGTGCACATGGACAGAGGAGCAGCCGAAGGAGCCCCATGCAAACCTCTCGGACGTCACAATCGAGGGAAGAGGGGAGGACTGGATCCTTCACATGGACAGAGCATCAAATTCTCAAGGAAGCAGTGCAGGCCTCATTCTAGCAAGCCTGGATGGTGTCGTGACTGAGTACGCCCTTCATTTCCTCTTCTCAGCCACAAACAACCAGGCTAAGTATGAAGCCTTACTATCAGGGATAAAACTGGTACGGGAGCTCGGGGTGAAATGCCTTAGAGTCTTTATCGACTCCTAGCTTATCTCTGGTCAAGTCAAGGGGGGGTATGAGGCTCGAGATCCTACTATGTCTCATTATTTGAGTATGGTGCAGTCACAAGCCTCTTCCTTGGCCCACTTCAGTGTCAGTTACATCCCCCGGGAGGAGAACGCTAAATCTAATGCTTTGTCCCGGCTAGCCACTTTGGCCGATAGGACCTTGGGGAGAACTTACGTGGAGCATCTGGAAGCCACAAGCATCGATGTGGTAGAGAAAGCCATGCCAGTCCACCAAGATCCTTCCTGGATGGATGTTTATATCCGATACTTTACCACTGGCACCCTCCCAGTTGACCCCACTGAAGCCAAGCTATTCAAGTGGCGAGTATCCAAGTTCATGATGCTCGACAGACAACTGTACCAAAGATCTTTCTCTCACCCTCTCCTCAAATGCGTTGGTCCTGCAGACGCTGACTACATCCTCCATGAGATCCACGAGGGTATTTGCAGAAATCACTTGGGGGCAGAGTGTTATCGCATAAAGCCCTACGCTAAGGCTACTACTGGCCTACCATGCAGGGATATGCGGCTGAGTTGGTCCGAAAGTGCAACAGCTGCCAGCAAAATGCTAACATTCAATGGCTGCCAACCTCTCAACTGAGCCCCCTATCGGCTCCATGGCCCTTCGCCCAGTGGGGGATGGACATTTTAGGATCATTCCCTTCAGCCTCTGATCAGCGGAAGTTTCTACTCGTTGCCATCGACCATTTCACTAAGTGGGTAGAGACCGAAGCACTTGCCAAAATCATCGAAGCCAAGGTGAGGAACTTCTTTTGGAAGTCTATTATCTGTCGGTTCAGACTATCCCATACCCTTGTTACCAACAATAGTCGACATTTCGACAACACTCTTTTCAGAGAGTTTTGTATCGAACTGGGCATATGCCAGAGGTTCACTTTGTCGGTCATCCGCAATCAAACGGAGAAGCCGAAGTGACAAATCGGATTATCCTTTAAGGGCTTAGGACACGTCTGGATGATTTCAAAGGAAGATGGATGGAGGAGCTCCCGAACGTGCTGTGGGCATATCACACGATGCCCCGAACCCCCATGGAAGAAACTCCTTTCAGCCTTGTGTTCGGGTCGAAAGCAGTCATTCCGGTGGAGATTGGCATCCCTAGTCCCCGGATACAATCGTATGATGAGAGGGACAATTTCAGCTAGTTGAGAGCCAGCCTTGACCTCGTTGAAGAAGTCCACGATCGAGCACGACTCAAAATGACTTTCTACCGACAAAGGATCACAAAGTACTATAATGCCCGAGTTTGCCCCAAAACATTCCTCCTTGGAGACTTGGTCCTCAGACGAGCTGAAGTCTCCAAACCCATGGAAGGGAAAAAGCTGTCACCCAATTGGGAAGGACCTTATCGAGTCACCGATGTGCTTCACCATGGAGCATACCGGATTGAAGGGCTGGACAGGAAGCCTCTTCCTCGCACTTGGAATGCGGACAACCTCCGTCGGTATTATCAGTAAAGTGTATTGATGTCATAAGCTTGAGCATGTTTACTAAAATAATATTTATTCACTAATGAAAATATTTTCAAGTGATCTTGCTTCTTTAGGTCAAGCCTGACTCCGTGTCAAAACTCAAACCTGACTCCGCATCAGCACTCAAGCCCGACCTCATATCGAAACTCAAGCCCAATTCTACGTCAGCACTCAAGCCCGGCTTTGCGTCGGCACACAAGCATGAGGTTGGATTAGCGTTTATTCAGACTCATTTCGATCTCAGCTTCAGCCTTAAGTCAACTCCAGTTTTGACTCTCCCACATCTTGACTTCGACTTCGACACCTACGTCGAGTGTCAACTCTCAACTACAGCCCCAAGTCCCAGCTATAGCCCGGGTTTCTATCTACTTCTGCCTCACCTAACCCTAGCTACTGCTTCGGTTCCCATATTGGATCTACACTCTCGACCCCGGCCCTGATTCTAGAATGAGCAAATTACCAACAGTAAATCTCAAAGATTTCAAAATTGTATTTTTATTGATTGTAGAAGTTTTACAAAATTACCGACTCTAATCGGGCCTCATTACAAGGAAAAATAAAGAGTGCTCTCAGGGCTCGGCTGGCGCTAGATCATCATTGGGGGAAGGATCTTCTTCTTCATCGTCTGGTTCCAGATCGCCGATTCCCTCGAGACTGTAGATTCTTCCCACTCTGGCCTTATAATCTTGGAAGCCCACAATGTATGCAAAGGCAGTGGCCCTGCCCAGCTCCTCCTCATAACTGGCAGACTGCCTGAAGCTCTCTACAGCCTCGGCGGCCTTCTTCTCGATCGTGACAATTTTTTCTTCGGCATCCATCACAGCCGCCTTCAGGTCAATTATTTCGATGTTGGATTGACGAGCAATCTCTTCGGCATTTTCTTCCTGCTCCTCGGTAGCTTTTGTTTTGATGATAGCGGAGTGTAGTCGATTCTTCAACATGAACACCTCTGACTCCGCCACCCTTTTCTTCTCCTCTATCGCCCGAGCATTATCGAGCTCATGGGCTGCTCGGTGTTGAGCTTCCTCAAGCGTCCCTTCTGCCCTTTCTGCCTAGGCTAAACCCTTGGATCGGGCGGCCTCGGCTTCGGCTTCAGCCCTTTGTGCCTGAGCCAATTCAGCTTGGGCCGCCTCCAGAGCCTGCTCATCCTTTTCTGCTCTGGCCTGAGCTCGGCTAACCTCTTCATTCAAATGGACGAGGGTGGCCTCGGCTTGAGATAGGATGCCTCTGACGGCAGCCAAGGAATTCATCGCATGCACAAGCAACATTCGGGTCAAGAAAGAAATTCTCAAGCACTATCAATAAAGGGGGAAAACACTTACCAAGAGGTGAGCCATATAGGCTTCGTGGAAGAAGACAGAGGCCCCTTGGTTCTAAAGGACCCTCTAAAGCTCAGGTACACAGACCTAAGCCATTGTTCGCTCAGCCCAACGGCCGTGGTGCTCGAGGATTGATCGGAAGGAAGGCGCGTCGACTTCGTCTTCCTCCGTGGCACTGGCGGGTGCTAGAGCTGCTGGCGCTGGGTCAATGACCGGTGGTGCCTCTTCCATTGGTGCTACCGCCTACGGAGGCTCCTTGGCTGTCGCCTCTTTGGCTGGTGGAGCGGCCTCTGGAGTCGGCCCTGCCACTGGTGCGGTTGGATCCACCTCGGGAGCGGTAGGTGGTGATGGCGGAATTCCAGCCCTCGGTTCCTCTGGGGGCATGTTAGTGAGATCGATGGGGGATCGGGATAGCGCAGGTGAAGGTGATTGAGGCTGCCTCCTTTCTTTGGCCTCTTCATTTCTTCCCGAGGACCCTTCGGCCTCGGCTTTCTTACTGACCTTAACTTTGGCCCTCTTCTTGGCGGGGGTAACATCTGCTTGGGTTCTTCTCTCCTTGGCTGTAGCCCTTCTCACTGCTTGGATTAACGGCAGCATATCTGCATAAGTCAAAGGACTTGGTAAAAAAAAAAAGGAAAAAGGGGGAAAAGGAGGAGAGCAAATGGTGTGTGAAGGGAAAAGTCATGGCTGCTCACCGTCACTCAAAATAAGGCCTGCCAGCCGAAGGCTCTCCTCGACCAGCAGTTGGTTGCATCGGGGGATGTTGACCCACTTATTGATTTTGATGATTAATAAAAGCCATCAGTATATTCCTAGTGTTACTAATGTAATTGACATATGTTTCAAGAATTTAGAAAGGTAAATTATTCAAATGTTATATAAAAATCAGTTTGAATCAGTTTTTAATGGTATTTATCAAAGTTTAGAAGTTAGAGCTGACACCCACAGTTATTAGAGCCGACTCTAGAGCGTATCAGAACAGTTTAAAACTTTCGGCATGGTTTAAAGTTGACACCTAAACAGTTAGAGCCGACTCTAACCTGAGATACAGAGAACTATTTTCTGCTTTAGATTTTGAAGCCGACACCTAGATATTTAGAGCCGACTCTAACTTGAGAACAGAAACTGCATTTTCGGAACAATGTTAAAGCCGACACCCCATGAGATTAGAGCCAACTCCAGATCCCGTCGAGCCGACACCACAGAATCTCGGAGCCGACTCCACGATGGACTTTTTATTACTATTTTTGGAAATCTGACTTAGAGCCGAAACCTGAAAAGTTGGAGCCAACTCCAACCTGTCAGAAATGATTTTTTAAATCTGTCAGAGCCGATTCCAATGGTAATATTTTTTCACTTAACCTCCAACGGATCTATTTCTTTGCGTGAGGATGTAATACAAGTACATTTCAACGGCTATTTCTTACCTAATCTTGGATTAAGAAGGATTATAAAAAAGGGGTTCGAACCATTCAAAAATAGAAGAAGAAAAAAACAGAAAGAAAAAGAGAAATCAAGAAGATTTCAAAAAGGAAAATCTCTGCGTCTAAGCCCATCTATTAAAAAGAGATAGAAGAGAAATCCAACAGCCTTTCAATATCAAATTCAAAAGATTTCCAGCGATTTGAAGAAGAAGAGCAAGTGCCCTAAATTTTCAACCCTCTCTTCACCGAGTCTTTTCAAGAATCGAAGTTCAAGCTTTGATAGTTCTTCCAGAAGAGAAGAGGAAAAGAAGAAAAGCTCAACTTCACATTGCTTCAAATCAGGCTCTTCTAATCTTATTTTACTTAGTTTGCATATTTGCTCAATTGAGGAGCTTTTAATTTGTTGTACACGTATATTTGGATTGTTTGTGTTCTAATTCAATCAGAGGGATTGAATTAGTTGAGGTAGTTGACCTCGGGGTAAGCTAAGTGTAGCTTACGTTAGGTTTTGTGCTGGTGAACCTGTGAAAACCAGCTGGGTTTGTTATGACCCTGGTGTAAAACAAGTTCGAGTTGTGTTCTTGCAAAATAACTCAGCTGTAATCAGGAAGATTATAGTGTGGACTCAAGAGTTGCTTGGGAGTGGACATAAGTGTGGCTAACACCGAACCACTATAAATCTTGTGTGTTTGTCGTGATTACTTTCTCTCTCTCTCTCTTCTTTTATATTATGTTCATCACTTATTGCATCACTTCACTTGTGCACATTAATATAGTGTAATTGGTTTTAAGTGTAAATTTTTTTATAAGAACTCAATTCATCCCCCCTCTTGGGTTGCCATCTGGGCCAACAATTGGTATCAGAGCAAGTGCTCATTTCGACTTGATCTAACAATCAAGAGCTAAAGATCCAAATGGCAGCTCAAGCTGGATCATTTTTTCTGAAAGTCAATCCACAAATCGATCACCTTTGTTTAGTGGTACAAACTATTCATATTGGAAAGCAAGAATGAGGATTTTCATTCAAGCTTTAGACTATAAATTATGGAGTGTCATTATCAATGATCCTAGCACTCCCACACACATAGTAGACGGATCTATTGTTCCTAAGCCTGAAAGGGATTGAAATGAAAATGATAGGAATATGGCTCAGCTCAATGCCAAGGCCATGAATGTCCTATACTGTTCTTTGGATGCAAATAAATTTAATAGAATATCCACTTGCATCTCAGCCAAAGAAATATGGGATAAGTTGGAAGTTACTCATGAGAGTACCAATCAAGTTAAAAAATCTAAAATTAACATTTTGGTGCATAAATATGAACTTTTCAGCATGAAACAAAATGAATCAATTACATGCATGTATACTAGATTTACTAATATAGTAAATGGATTAAAGAGTCTTGGTAAGATTTATACTAACTCTGAATTAGTGCAAAAAATTCTTAGGTCTCTTCCAATATCATGGGAAGCCAAAGTGACAGCAATCCAAAAGCCAAAGACTTGAATATCCTACCTTTGGAGGAGCTACTTGAAATCCTTATGACCCATGAGCTTACAATGAAACAACATCAAGAGGAAGAAGTGAAAAAGAAAAGGACGATAGCACTCAAAGCTACAGAAAATGAAAAGAGCAGCAGTGAAGATGGTGAAGAAGATGATGAGACTGCTCTCCTTGCTAAGAAATTTAGAAAATTCATGCAAAGAAGGAGATCCTTCTACAAGAGAAAACCTGAAATTAAAATGGAAGGAGAAAAAGAAAAGGATAAGGACAAGGAAAAGGATCCCTTGATATGTTATGAATGCAAGAAACCGGGACATTTTAGATCAGAATGTCCTCAACTAAAGAAGGGATACAAGAAGAAGAAGAAAGCTTATATTGCAACTTGGAGAGACAGCGAGGAGTCTTCATCCGAAGATGATCAAAAAGAAGTTACCAACATATACTTCATGGCAAATGATGAAAATGAGGTAAATTCTGAAACCCCCAATGATGACTTCACTTTTGATGAATTATATGATGCTTTTAATGAATTAGTTAGTGATTTCAAGATTTTGAGAACCAAAAACAAAACTTTGAAAACTGAAAACTTAGATCTTCTCAAAAAGAAAAATGAACTAGTTCTTGAGATCAAAAATTTGAAATCTGAAAAAGAAGACATATTAAAGGAAAAAGAATCAATTTTCAATGAAAATCTTAATTTGAAGAAATAAATTGATAAGTATAAGAACATTGTTGATAAATTTACAAATAGCTCAGAAAAACTTAATCTACTGTTAAACAATCAAAGAGATATTTTTGACAAAGCTGGTTTAGAATATAGACCACATATGAAACAAAAGTATGTCAATAATTTATTTATAAGGAAATAAATTAAAAATGATATTACTTGTTATCATTGTAATAAAAAGGAACATAAATCTTATGAATGTAATTTCAAAATGTCTCATAAGAATTTAAATCATAAAGATAAGAAAATATGGGTTCCAAAAAGAACAGTGTTTATTGCTACTAACCATGAAGGACCCAAGAAGGCTTGGGTACCTAAATAAAAGATTTGATTGCATTGCAGGAGTATCTTGTGGCCAAAGGATTAAAAAAAAATGGTATCTTGATAGTGACTACTCAAGATACATGATGGGTGACAAGGAGCAATTCATCACCCTAGAAGCTAAAAGAGGAGGAGTTGTAACTTTTGAAGATAATGGCAAAGGCCAAATCATGGGCTTTGGTCAAATTCAAATCACTCCATCCACTTTTATTGAAAATATTTTATATGTAGATGGATTAAAGCATAATTTAATCAGCATTAGCCAACTGTGTGATAAAGGTTTCAAAGTTTCCTTTGAAGCTTCTATTTGCACTGTATCAAATCCCATTGACAATAGCATTATATTTATTAGAAATAGAAATGACAATGTATACTTAATTGATTTAGATAATTTGTCTACTAATAACCATTGCCTAATTGCTGATAATGCTAAGATAAATGAGATTGGATGGCTATGGCATCATAGACTAGGTCATGCAAGCACACACTTAATTTTAAAATTGATTAGAATGGATTTAGTTAAAGGACTTCCAAAACTAGATTTTGAAAATAATAGAATTTATGATGCATGTCAATTTGGAAAGGAAACTAGGAATTCTTTCAAATCTAAAAATATTATTTCTACTACTAGGCCACTCGAGTTACTTCATATGGACCTTTTTGGATCTACTAGAACCACTAGTCTAGGAGGAAAGAAATATGGTCTTGTGATAGTAGATGATTATTCTAGATTCACTTGGGTATTATTTTTAGCTCACAAAGATGAGACTTTTCCTATATTTCTGAAATTCTTCAAGAAACTCACAAATGAGAAAAATAACACCATAGTGTCTCTTAGAAGTGATCATGGAACTGAATTTAAAAATTATTTATTTAAAAATTTTTGCATTGAAAATGGCATTCATCATAACTTCTCAGTACCTAGAACACCTCAACAAAATAGAGTTATAGAAAGAAAAAATAGAACTCTAGAAGACATGGCCCGTATCATGCTATGTGAAAGCCAACTCCCAAAGTATTTCTGGGCGGAAGCTATAAACACGGCATGTTACATCCTAAATAAAGCCTTAATTAGATCAATCCTTAAGAAAACTCTCTATGAATTATGGCATAATAGAAAACTTAATATTAGTTACTTTCATGCATTTGGTTGTCGATGTTTCATTCATAACAATGGTAAAGACAATCTTGGGAAGTTTGATGCAAAATCTGATGAAGGTATATTTTTAGGATATTCCACTTCTAACAAAGCTTATAGAGTATTTAATAAGAAGTATTTAATTATAGAAGAGTCAATTCATGTAGTTTTTAATGAATCTTTAGCATCTGAAAAGATAGATGATGAGGAAGATACAAATTTGCTTAAAAGAGATATTGAAAAACTAAATATAGATGTATCTTCATATCGTGAACCAGAGGCTAAGGATGATGATTCACCTAAGGATGATGGTATTAATACTACTCGTAATGATGTAGATCTACCTAGAGATTGGAGATATGCTTATGGTCATCCAAAGGAATTAATCATAGGTGATCCATCTCAAGATGTAAGAACTAGATCATCAATGAGAAATATCAATAATCATCTTACATTTGTATCTCATATAGAACCTAAAACTATTGAGGAAGCCGAAAAAGATAGTAATTGGATGCTAGCTATGCAAAAGGAATTAAATCAATTTACTAGGAATAAAGTATGGACCCTAGTAGATAGACCCAAAGGTCATCCTGTTATAGGATATAAATGGGTGTTTAGAAATAAATTAGATGAAAATGGTATTATTATTAGAAATAAAGCTAGATTAGTTGCAAAAGGATATAATCAGGAGAAAGGAATTGATTTTGATGAAACTTTTGCACATGTTGCTAGATTAGAGGAAATTAGATTGTTACTTGCATTTGTATGTCATATGAACATTAATTTATTTCAAATGGATGTGAAAAGTGCATTTCTAAATGGTTTTATAAATGAAGAAGTTTTTGTTGAACAACCACCTGGTTTTGAAGATTATGAATTTTTAAATCATGTTTTTAAATTACACAAAGCACTTTATGGTTTAAAACAAGCACCTAGAGCTTGGTATGATAGGCTAAGTAAATTTCTAATTGAAAATGATTTTTCTAGAGAAAATATTGATAAAACCTTGTTTTTGAAAAGAAAAGATAAAGACTTATTTATAGTACAAATATATATAGATGATATAGTATTCGGTGCTACTAACGATCTTCTGTGTCAAGAATTTGCAAAGTTAATGCAGTGTGAATTTGAGATGAGCATAATAGGAGAACTTAACTTCTTCCTTGGACTACAAATCAAACAAGAAAGAGAGTGAATTTTCATCAACCAAACAAAGTACACTAAAAAAATTCTCAAGAAGTTTGGTATGGAATCAGTTAATCCTCTTGGAACACCTATGAGTCCTTTATGCAAACTGGATAAAGTTGAAGATGGTAAGCAAATTGATCAAAAATATTATAGAGGTATGATCGGTTCACTACTTTATTTAACAGCAAGTAGACTTGATATTATGTTTGTTGTATGTTTATATGCTAGATATCAGTCTGAACGTAAAGAATCTCACTTAATTGCTGTAAAAAGAATTATAAGATATTTAAATGGAACTAAAAATGTAGGATTATGGTACTCTAGAGACTCAACATTAAATTTGATTGCATATTCTGATTCTGATTTCGCTGATTGTAAATTAGATAGAAAAAGTACAAGTGGTGCATGCCAATTTTTAGGTAGTAACTTAATCTTTTGGTTTAGAAAAAAGTAAAATTCGGTTGCATTATCAACTGCTGAAGCTGAATATATCGCAGCTGGAAGTTATTGTGCTCAAATCCTTTGGATTAAGTGACAACTTAAAGATTATGGTATAATACTTGATAAAAGTCCAATTAGATGTGATAATATTAGTGCAATAAATTTAACTAAAAATCCTATTCAACACTCAAGAACAAAGCACATTGAAATAAGACATCATTTTATTAGGAAACATGTAGCTAATAATGATGTTTGTCTTGATTATGTATATACTGATGAACAATTAGCTGACATATTTACAAAACCATTAAGTGAAGAGATATTTTGTTATCTTAGAGGAGAATTAGGAGTCTGTGATCCATCAGAATGATTTTAAATCTCCTAGGAATGACTATCTAGAATTCAATCAATTTCTTGAAAATTCTTTTATGATTATAAGGAAAATTTATCTAGATGTTTGAACCTCTTGATTCACCACATTCTAAGGAGGATTTATCCAATTTTTGATGACTTTTGACAAGTTTCAAATTCTTTGAAACTCTCTTTTTTCACTGAAACTATCTTGGAGCCGACACCACTATTTATGAAGTCGATACCTATCTTTGCGGAGCCGACTCTATTTTGGGTGCTGACTGTGTTAGCGACTTGGAGCCGACACCTCGCTTTGCGGGAACTGCCACCTTATGGTCCCAGATTGACTTTATTAGGGCAGAGTCGACACTTTTTCGTCCCCAATAAACTCCAAACTCTTCCAAAACCTTCTCCACTTCTCTCAAATCCTAGAATCCCTCTAATTCGTCCCTTCCTAGCACTCAATGGCACCTAAACGCCGCGGATCAGTCTATGGAGCAACGGTGACGAGGGGAAAAAGAACAGTGAGGCATCCAGCAAGACAACCGTCGCCTAGCTCATCTTCTACCTCATCATCCTCCACTCCAAGTTCTATTCCCTATCCGTCCTCTCCCCAAGTAGATCTTCTAGCCGGGAAAGTTAATACAATGGGAAGGAAGGTCAATTTTGGTTTCTTTGAGGTGGAGGGCTTCTCTCTAGGAAGACAAATCAAAGAGATGAGTTAGAAAAAGGTATGTTCCTTGGATATTCCCACTTACCCAGCTTTAGTAAAGGATTTCTATCATGTTGACTCAAGTATTGATTTTGATGATTAATAAAAGACATGAGTATATTTACTATGTTTCTAATAGATTTAACAAGTGTTACAGGGATTAAAAATGTTTGATCAATCAAAAGGAATAAAGAAATAAGTTTTGAATCAAAATGTCAAAAGAATTTTTTAAAGTTCAGAGCTTGGAGTCGACACCCAAATGGTCAGGAGTTGACCCCAAGGCGTATCAGAAGTTTTCTAAAATTTTGGCACGGTCTGGAGTCGACAACCAGAGTTTCAGAGCCAACTCCAACCTGAGATACAGAGAAGTGTATTCTGTCTCAGTTTTCGGAGTTGACACCCAGTATTCGGGAGCCGACACTTGAGAGTTCGAGAGCCGACACCTGATTTTCTAGAGCTGACTCTAACCTGAGAACAGAGAGCGTATTTTTATGAGCATTTCTGGAGCCGACACCTTCGGATTGTGGAGCTGACCCCCGAAAGCGATGAGCCGACACTTAACTTTCTCGGAGCCGACTCCTCAACAACTTTTTATTTTCTATTTTTGGATACCCGACTTGGAGCCGACACCTAAAAAGTTGGAGCCTGACTCCAACCTGTCAGGAATAGATTTTTTATCTGTCAGAACGGACTTCAATGGTAAGATTTCTTTTTACCTAACCTCTAACGGCTATTTTCTTTATGTGTAGAGAGATCCAAACAATCACAACGACTATATTTCCCACCTAAACATGGATTAAGAAATCTATAAAAAGAGAAAATCATTCGTTTGAAAAAAAAATGCAAGAGAAAAATTGAGAAAAATACTCTGTGAAAAAGAGAGAGAAATCAAGAGGAAAGACTTAGAGCTTAAATCCATCAACCTCAGAAAGCTCAAAGAGAAATCCACAAGCTTCTCAAGTTCAAATCAAGGAAATTTTCATCTTTAGAAGAAAGATAGCAAAAGCCCCAAATCCTTAACTTCTCAACTGCAAATTTCTGAAGAATCTGAGCTGAGGCCCTGATTCAATCTTTCAAAAGAGAAGAGGAAAAGAAGAAAAGAAGAAAAGCACACATTTAAAGAGCTTCAACATGCTTTTCTTATCCTTGTTTAGTTTATTGTTTATTTGCTCATTTGAGGAGCTGCTGTGTACTTAAACTCTATTTTTCATTAGTGTTTGCTAATTCAATCGGGGATTGAATTAGTGGAGGTAGTATACCTCGGTACAAGCTAAGGATAGCTTGTTGTTGGGTTGTGTGCTGGTGAGCCCGGAAAACCAGCTGGGTTCGTTGTGATCCTGGGGGAAACAACAAGTTTTGAGTTGTGAGCTTATAAAACAACTCGACTGTAATCAAAAGGATTATAGTGTGGACCCAAGTGAAGCTTGGGAGTGGACGTAGGTGTTGGATACACCGAACCACTATAAAATCTTTGTGTTTGTCATGCTTTGTTTCTTAGTCTCTCTCTATCTCATTTATTTGTGATTAGCATTTATCTACTTTGCACTTAAGCTCTTTCATATCAAAGCAAATAGTTTTTAAAAGAGTTAAATTTTTTTTAAGAACCCAATTCACCCCCCCTCTTGGGTTGCCATCTGGGCCAACAATTGGTATCAGAGCTTGTGCTCATTTCTTGTTTGATCCAACGATCAAGAGTTAAAGATCCAAATGGCAGCTCAAGCTGGATCTTCATATGCTGAAGGTCATTCTACCAATAGACCTCCTTTATTCAATGGTTCTAATTATTCTTATTGGAAAGCTAGAATGAGAATTTTTATTCAAGCTTTAGATTATGAGCTTTGGAGTGTAATCACTAATGGACCTAGCACACCCATACACTTAGTAGATGGTTCAATAGTTCCTAAACCCGAAAGGGATTGGAATGAGAACGATAGAAAATGGCTCAGCTCAATGCTAAGGCCATGAATGTTTTATATTGTGCTTTAGATGCTAATGAGTTTAATAGAATTTCTACATGTATTTCGCAAAAGAAATTTGGGATAGACTAGAAGTTACCCATGAGGGTACTAATCAAGTCAAAGAATCTAAGATTAATATTCTTGTTCATAAGTATGAATTGTTTAGCATGGAACAAAATGAAACTATCACATGCATGTACACTAGATTTACTGATATTGTAAATGGTCTAAAAAGTCTTGGTAAGACCTATACTAACTCTGAATTGGTTCGTAAAATCCTTAGGTCTCTTCCAAGATCATGGGAAGCAAAGTAACTGCCATCCAAGAAGCCAAAGATTTAAATACATTACCTTTGGAAGAGCTACTTGGATCATTGATGACCCATGAACTGACCATGAAGCAACATCAAGAGGAAGAGGTCAAAAAGAAGAGAACAATTGCCCTCAAAGCTGCAGAAATTGAAAAGAGCAGCAGTGATGATGAAGAAGATGATGATGAGGAGGAGGCTGCACTTCTTGCTAAGAAATTCAAAAGATTTATGCAAAGAATGAGACCCTTCCACAAGAAAAAATTTGGAACAAAGATGGATGGTGAAAAAGAAAAGAAAAGGACAAGGATAAAGAGAAAGACCCCCTCATATGCTATGAATGTAAGAAATCGGGGTACTTTAGATATGATTGTCCTCAATTGAAAAAGGGATACAAGAAAAAGAAAATGGTATATGTTGCAACATGGAGCGACAGCGAAGAATTCTCATCCGAGGAGGAACAAAAGAAAGTTGCAAACAATTGCTTTATGGCAAAAGAAGACGATGAGGTATTTACCGAAACTCATGACTTTACCTTTGACGAATTGCTTGATGCATTTAATGAATTAGTTAGTGATTTCAAAATTCTGAAAAAGAAAAGCAAAGTTTTAAAAAATGATAATTCAAATCTTATCAAGGAAAAGGATAAACTAACACATGAAGTTGAAGAATTGAAATCTGAAAATAAGAATTTGTTAAAAGATAAAGAGTCAATTTCTAATGAAAATGTTAGCTTAAAGAAAGAAGTTGATAAATATAAAAATATAGTTGATAAATTTACATATAGCTTAGAAAAACTTAATTTGTTATTGAGTAATCAAAGGGTTGTATTTGATAAAGCTGGATTAGGTTATAGGCCTAACATGAAACAAAAGTATGTTAAAATTTTCTTTAGAAGAGAACAGGATAAAAATGATGTTTCATGTTATTGTTGTAACAAAAAGGGACATAAAGCTTATGAATGCAATTTTAAAAAATTAACAAGAATTTAAGTAATAAAGGAAAGAAAATATGGGTTCCAAAAAGAACAATCTTTGTTGCTACTAACCATGAAGGACCCAAGAAAGCTTGGGTACCTAAACAAAAAGTTTGATTACTTTACAGGAGTATCTTGCGGCCAAAAGATCAAAATGAAAGTGGTATCTTGATAGCGGCTGCTCAAGACATATCACGGGTGACAAGGAGCAATTCATCATCCTTGAGGATAAAAGAGGAGTTGTTACATTTGGTGATAATGGTAAAGCCAAGATTATGGGATTTGGTAAAATTTAGATAACTCCCTCTACTTTCATTGAAAATGTTCTTTATGTAGATGGTTTAAAGCATAACTTAATTAGTATTAGCCAATTGTGCGATAAAGGTTTCAAAGTTTTATTTGAAGCTTCTATCTGCACTGTCTCTAATCCTATTAACAATAGCATTATATTTACTGGATATAGAAATGATAATGTATACTTAATTGATTTGGACAATTTGTCTATAAGTAATCATTGCCTAGTTGCTGATAATGCTAATGTAAATAAGATTGGATGGCTATGGCATCGTAGATTAGGTCATGCAAGCACACACTTGATTTCAAAATTGATTAGAATGGACTTAGTTAAAGGACTTCCAAATTAGATTTTGAAAATAACCAAATTTGTGATGCATGTCAATTTGGAAAACAAACTAGAAACTCTTTCAAATCTAAAAATATTGTTTCCACTTCTATGCCACTAGAGCTACTTCACATGGACCTTTTTGGACCTACTAGAACAACAAGTCTAGGAGAAAAGAAATATGGCCTTGTGATAGTAGATGATTATTCTAGATTCACTTGGGTATTATTTTTGGCTCACAAGGATGAGACTTTCTCAATATTTTTGAAATTCTTCAAGAAAGTCACTAATGAGAAAAACAATAACATAGTGTCTCTTAGAAGTGATCATGGTACTGAATTTGAAAATCATTTGTTTGAAAGTTTCTGCATTGAACATGGCATTCATCATAATTTCTCTGCACCTAAAACATCTCAGCAAAATGGAGTTGTAGAAAGAAAAAATAGGACATTAGAAGATATGGCCCATACCATGCTATGTGAAAGCAACCTACCAAAATACTTTTGGACTGAAGCTATAAACACGGCATGTTACATCCTTAACAGAGCCCTAATTAGGCCAATTCTTAAGAAAACTCCCTATGAATTATGGAATAATAGGAAACCAAACATTAGTTATTTTCATGCATTTGGCTGTAAATATTTTATTCATAATAATGAAAAAGATAATCTTGATAAATTTGATGCAAAATCTGATGAAGCATATTCTTAGGATACTCAACAACTAGTAAATCCTATAGAATATTTAACAAGAAATCCTTAATTGTTGAAGAATCTATTCATGTAGTTTTGATGAGTCTTTAGTATCAAGTTTAGAAAAGATTGATGATGAGGAAGATACAAATATTCTAGAAAGAGATATTGAAAAATTAAATATAGATGTATCTTTAGATCATGAAAAAGAAGCTAAAGATGATGATTCGCCTAGGGTTGATGTTATTGATACTAATCATAATGAAGTAGATCTTCCTAGAGATTGGAGATATGCCTATGGTCATCCGAAGGAATTGATTATAGGTGATCCATCTCAAGGAGTAAGAACTAGATCATCTATAAGGAATATCAATAATCATCTTGCATTTGTATCTCAAATTAAATCTAAAACTATTGAAGAAGCTGAAAAAGATAGTAATTGGATGCTAGCTATGCAAAAAGAATTAAATCAGTTTACTAGGAATAATGTATGGTCCTTAGTTGATAGACCTAAAAGTCATTCAGTTATAGATCTAAATGGGTATTTAGGAATAAATTGGATGAAAATGGCATAGTAATCAGAAATAAAGCTAGATTAGTTGCAAAAGGATATAATCAAGAAGAAGGAATGATTTTGATGAAACTTTTGCACCTGTAGCTAGATTAGAGGCAATTAGATTACTACTTGCATTTGCATGTCATATAAACATTAATCTATTTCAAATGGATGTTAAAAGTGCATTTCTAAATGGTTTTATAAATGAGGAAGTTTTTGTGGAACAATCATCTGGTTTTGAAGATCATGAATTTTCAAATCATGTTTTTAAATTACACAAAGCACTATATGGTTTAAAACAAGCACCTAGAGCTTGGTATGATATGTTAAGCAAATTTCTAATTGAAAATAGTTTTTCTAGAGGAAATGTAGACAAAACCTTATTTTTGAAAAGAAAAGATAAAGACTTATTAGTAGCACAAATATATGTAGATGATATTGTATTCGGCGCTACTAACAATCATTTGTGTCAAGAATTTGCTAAGCTAATGCATGGTGAATTCGAGATGAGCATGATGGGATAAATCAACTTCTTCCTAAGACTTCAAATCAAGCAAAGCAAAGAAGGGATTTTCATCAACCAAACAAAGTACACAAAGGAAATACTCAAGAAGTTTGGAATGGAATCAATCAAACCCCTTGGAACACCTATGAGTCCTTCATGCAAATTGGATAAAGATGAAGACAGTAAGAAAGTTGATCAAAAATACTATAGAGGTATGATCGGATTTCTACTTTACTTAACCGCAAGTAGATCTGATATCATGTTTGCTGTTTGTTTATGTGCTAGATTTCAATCAGAACCTAAAGAATCTCACTTAATTGCTGTAAAAAGAATACTAAGATATCTAAGTGGAACCAAAAATGTAGGATTATGGTATTCTAGAGATTCAACACTTAATTTGATTACTTATTCAGATTCTGATTATGCTGGATGTAAACTAGATAGAAAAGTACAAGTGGTGCATGTCAATTTTTAGGAAGTAACTTAATCTCTTGGTTTAGGAAAAAGCAAAATTCGGTTGCATTATCTACTGCTGAAGCAGAATATATTGCAGCTGGAAGTTGCTGTGCTCAAATCGTTTGGATTAAGCGATGACTTGAAGATTATGGCATAACACTTGATAAAACTCCTATTAGATGTGATAATACAAGTGCAATCAATTTAACTAAGAATCCAATACAACATTCAAGAACTAAGCACATTGAAATTAGATATCACTTTATAAGAGAATATGTAGCTAACAATGAAATTTGCCTTCATTATGTTAATACTGAAGAACAGTTAGCTGATATATTTACAAAACCTTTGAGTGAAGAGAGATTTTGTTATCTTAGAGGAGAATTAGGAATTTGTGATCATTTGGAATGATTTTGGAACACCTAAGGAATGATTATCTAGAATTCAATCAATTCCTGTGATTTCTTTCATGTCTTTAAGGATAATTTATCTAGACTTTTGAGCAATTTGATTCTCCACATTCCAAAGATTTTTTCAAAAATTTATTGACCTTATTTTGACAAGTTTCGGCTGCTTGAAACTCATTTATTTTTCTCTAAAACTGTCAGTGGAGTCGACACCTTAATCTGTGGAGTTGACACCTTGTCTGTGTTGCTCTCGGTCTCTGACCTTGGAGCCAACACCCGCTTAAGCGGAGCCGACTCCAGCTCGGGCGCTAACAGTATTAGCGACTTGGAGTCGACACCCGACTTTGCGGGAGTCGACACCTGGTGGACCCAAATTGATTATATTAGGGCAGAGTCGACACCTTCTCATTTTCTATTTTCTCCAAACCTTCTCCAAAACCCCTCCAAACCTTCCAAAGCCAAATACTCCTCAAATCAACCATTCCCTAAGATTCCAACGGCACATAAGCGTAGGGGATCGGTCTTTGATGCTCCCGTGGCTACAAGGAAGCGCACGGCTCGGTGTCCCATCTGTGAACCTTCCCCAAGCGATGATTCCTCTTCAACTCACTCGGATAATCCTAGCCCCTCCTCTCCTCAAGTAGATATCCTTGCTGAGCGTGTCATAACCATGGGAAGAAAGGTGGATTTTGATTTCTTTGAAGCCGAGGGTTTTGCAATCAATAGACGAATTAAAGAACTCTGTTGGGATAATGTATGTTCTTTGGATGTTCCCACTTATCCAGCCCTGGTTAAGAAATTTTATCTCAATTTATCAAGGGGAGATGGTGGAATAGTCAGTTCTATAAGAGGGAAAAGGATTCATCTCACATATCAAATTTTAGGAAATCTTTTAAGCATCCCTATCACTGGGCTTGCGGCAGATATTCACAGTGAGAAATCAGATGCTTTGTCAAGGATGTTAGGAAGAGAAATAACAGAGTTTGAGAAAGTTAGGGCAAATCAATTGCCACTTGAACTTAGATTGCTGCATAACATTTGTGGTAGGATCTTATGAATAGTATCTTAACGGGTCAGCCAATTAATCTTGCTGGAATGATGATATGGTATATGGCTGAGGCCGGGGGCAAGAGGAGATCTTCATTGCCTTATGGGATGATCCTAACCATGGTTTTTAGAAGTCAAGGAGTTATGATTTCTGACAATGAGCCATCAAAGAACCTTAGACACACATATTACTACAGCTTGGCTACTGTGCACAGAATGGGGTTTGTAAAAGTGGATGGTAGATGGGAAAGGAAAGGCCATCTGGATGAGAGAGCAGCTGATATTAGGGCTACTGCACCATCTGAGGTAGGTCCATCAGCGAGACATCCATCACCAGAGCCTAGCAGATCTTCACCACCACCGGTACCTACTCCAGCTCCTGCACATGTACCACCGCCTATGTCATCTATTGGTTTTTCTGATATCCAGTTAGAACAGCTTAAAAGTTTATTTGCTACTCATAAGGAAGAAATGAAAACAGAAATTGACAATAGTTTAATGAATTTAAGAGAAATGTATTATTCTTTGGATGAAAGAATTGGTAAAATTGAATCTACACTTGGAGCCTCCGCGGAATCTTTGAAGAATGATCTCAAGAATGTTTTTGAAGAACTTAAAGATATTAGTGGAGATTCAGAGACTTATTCTAAATGCAATGCTGAGCTTCATGATAAAATTATGACTGCATGTGCATTTGTTGATAGAAGACTAAAGGAATTTGTAAGAACTCAAAGTGAAGGAATGGGAAAAATAGTAGAAGAATTGCAAAGACTTTTTAGAACTAATCTTTGATTACATTGTAATGAAGTTCTTTGATGTAATTAAAAGATGATGTTTAGTTTAGTTTGATGTTATTGAAATTTTGATGTAATGAAGTTCAGTTTAGTTTGAAATTTTGATGTAATGAGTTTCTTTTTACAATATGATGTAATACTTGACTTTATGTAATAAATTTATTTAATACTTAATGAATATCATTTGATCTTTGAAGCATCTCTCAATTTTATCATTTACTTGAAACTTCTTAACCTTTTTGTTAATTACAAAAAAGGGGGAGAAGTAATTTGATAGTCGTATATGCATCAAAAGTTAAAAAGAGGGAAAAGTATTTGTATATGCATTGGAATAAATAAGCTTAATTTGACATATGTGCACTTAATTTGATATAATTTGATATGCGTTGTTGAATCAGTATCAAACATTAAAAGTTTACTGTTAAATTGAGTATCATAGGGGGAGCTACTTCATTCAGGGGGAGCTTACCTATGAGAACTAAATATTTGAGAAATTTGAGTTGAAAATCTTATTGTCTAACTCATGCATATACTCAATGTTTTTATAATCATCAAAAAGGGGGAGATTGTTGACTCAAGTATTGATTTTGATGATTAATAAAAGACATGAGTATATTTACTATATTTCTAATAGATTTAGCAAGTGTTACAGGGATTAAAAATGTTTGATCAATCAAAAGGAATAAAGAAACAAGTTTTGAATCAAAATGTCAAAAGAATTTTTTAAAGTTCAGAGCTTGGAGTTGACATCCAAATGGTCAGGAGCCGACCCCAAGGCATATCAGAAGTTTTCTAAAATTTTGGCATGGTCTGGAGTTGACACCCAGAGTTTCAGAGCCGACTCTAACCTGAGATACAGAGAAGTGTATTCTGTCTCAGTTTCTGGAGCCGATACCCAGTATTCGGGAGCCAACACATGAGAGTTCGGGGGCCAACACCTGATTTTCTGGAGTCGACTCTAACCTGAGAACAGAGAGCATATTTTTATGAGCATTTCTGGAGACGACACCTTCGGATTTCGGAGCCGACCCCCGAAAGCGATGAGCCGACACTTAACTTTCTCGGAGCCGACTCCTTAACAACTTTTTATTTTCTATTTTTGGATACCCGACTTGGAGCCGACACCTAAAAAGTTGGAGCCGACTCCAACCTTTTAGGAACGGATTTTTTATCTGTCAGAACGGACTCCAACGGTAAGATTTCTTTTTACCTAACCTCTAACGGCTATTTTCTTTGTGTGTAGAGAGATCCAAACAACTCACAATGGCTATATTTCCCACCTAAACCTGGATTAAGAAATCTATAAAAAGGAAAAATCATCCGTTTGGAAAAAAAAAAGAAAATCAAGAAAAATACTCTGTGAAAAAGAGAGAGAAATCAAGAGGAAAGACTTAGAGCTCAAATCCATCAACCTCAGAAAGCTCAAAGAGAAATCTACAAGCTTCTCAAGTTCAAATCAAGGAGATTTCCATCTTTAGAAGAAAGATAGCAAAAGCCCCAAATCCTCAACTTCTCAACTGCAAATTTCTGAAAAATCTGATTTGAGGCCTTGATTCAATCTTTCAAAGGAGAAGAGGAAAAGAAGAAAAGAAGAAAAGCACACATTTAAAAAGCTTCAAACAGGCTTTTCTTATCCTTGTTTAGCTTATTGTTTATTTGCTCATTTGAGGAGCTGTTGTGTACTTAAACTCTATTTTTCATTAGTGTTTGCTAATTCAATCGGGGGATTGAAGTAGTGGAGGTAGTATACCTCGGTACAAGCTAAGGATAGCTTGTTGTTGGGTTGTGTGCTGGTGAGCCCAGAAAACCAGCTGGGTTCGTTGTAATCCTGGGGGAAATAACAAGTTTTGAGTTGTGAGCTTGTAAAATAACTCGACTGTAATCAAAAGGATTATAGTGTGGACCCAAGTGAAGCTTGGGAGTGGACGTAGGTATTGGATACACCGAACCACTATAAAATCTTTGTGTTTGTTGTGCTTTGTTTATTAGTCTCTATCTATCTCATTTATTTGTGATTAGCATTTATCTACTTTGCACTTAAGCTCTTTCATATCAAAGCAAATAGTTTTTAAAAGAGTTAAATTTTTTTTAAGAACCTATTTCACCCCCCCTCTTGGGTTACCATATGGGCCAACATATCACAATTTAATAAGAGGAGACGAAGGCATTGTTAGTCATGTTAGAGGAACTAGAATACATTTGACTTCGGAGATTTTAGGAAATTTGTTGGAGATACCTGTTATCGGATTGATTGCTAACTCTCACAGTGAGAGAGGTAAGGCATTATCTAGAATCCTTGGTAGAGAGGTGGCTGAATTTGAGGAAGTTAGGGCAAATCAACTACCCCTAGAACTGAGGCTTTTGCACAACATATGCAGTAGAATTTTATCCCTAAGACCAGGAGGTTTGAGTATGTGTCCGAGAGGGACATTGTTGTAATGGACTGTGTGATTACTGGTCAGCCTATAAATCTTCCTAGAATGATGATTGGATATATGGCAGAGGCATGTTGTAAGAAAAGATCTATACTACCATATGGAATGATTTTGACAATGGCATTTTAGAGTCAAGGAGTGAATATCTTAGATAATGAGCCTATAAAAAGCCTTAGACATACGGATTACTATAATAGTGCAACTTTACACCGTATGGGCTTTGTAAAGGTTAATGGACATTGGGAAAGGAAAGGGCATCAGGATGATAGAGCAGCTGAGGCGAGACTGCAGCCCATGGTCCATCAGTGGCAAGACCATCAGTGAGGCACTCATCGCTAAGTCCTAGCAGTTCTGCACCCCCAGCACCGGCCCCTACTTCATTTACTCATGTATCCACTGGATTTTCTGAGAGTTAGTTAGAGCAGCTTAAAGAATTATTTATGAATCATGAAATCAAGATGAAGAATGAGATTGAAAATCAACTTATGGGAATCAGGCATTTATGCTACTCTTTGGAAGATAAGATTAGTCTAATTGAGTCATCACTGAGCTCATCTTCAGTTGCCTTGAAATCAGACTTAAAGATGATATTTGATAAAATCAAGGATATAACAGGTGACTCTGACATTTATTCCAAATGCAACGCTGAACTTTAGGAGAAAGTTATAGTTGTAGCTGCTTTGGTTGAGAAAATGTTAAATAATTTTATGAAGATTTAAGAGAAAGGAATGGGACAGATTTTAGAAGAATTGAAAAGAATTTTGAGATGATGGAAGCCCTATCAATTCAGTCTTGTCAATTTTAAGTTTTCTTTAATTTTTAACTAGGATTAATGATGTATTTTGATATTTTGATGTAATGTGAATGATGTAGTTTGTAATGACTTAATGAATATTTTTGTACTCAATGAATGCAATGAATGCAATATGAAGTTACTCAATTCTTGTGTTTGTATTTTGATGATGTAGTGATATACTTTGATATTGATTTAAGCTAGATGCACCCTTTTCTTAACCTTTTTGTTGATAACAAAAAAGGGGAAGAAAGAATGTTTATGTATATACATAGGGAAATTAAAAAGTATATGTACTTATATGTGCATAAAGCTATGTTAAATGAAAGTAAAGTTACATGGAATTAAAATATGCATAAGGAAAAAAGAATGAATGAAATTAAATGAAAGTAAATTAGTTGTTATATGCATATTCATAGGGGAAGCTACCTTATTTAGGGGGAGCTTAACTATGAGAACTTATTCATTTTAATAATTTCATTAATTGATTATGCATATACTCAATGTTTTTATCATCATCAAAAAGGAAGAGATTGTTGACCCACTTATTGATTTTGATGATTAACAAAAGCCATGAGTATATTCTTAGTGTTACTAATGTAATTGACATATGTTTCAGGAATTTAGAAAGATAAATTATTCAAATGTTATATAAAAATCAGTTTGAATCAGTTTTTAATGGTATTTGTCAAAGTTCAGAAGTTAGAGCCGATAACCACAGTTATTAGAGCCGACTTCAGAGTGTATCAAAACAATTTGAAACTTTCGACACGGTTTAGAGTTGACACCTGAACAGTTAGAGCTGACTCTAACCTGAGATACGGAGAATTGTTTTCTGCTTCAGAATTTGGAGCCGACACCTGGGTATTTAGAGCCGACTCTAACCTGAGAATAGAGACTGCATTTTTGGGACAATGTTAGAGCCGACACCCCAAGAGATTAGAGCCGACTCCAGATCGCATCAAGCCGACACCAGAGAATCTCGGAGCCGACTCCACGATGGACTTTTTGTTACTATTTTTGGAAATCCGACTTAGAGCCGACACCTGAAAAGTTGGGGCCGACTCCAACCTGTCAGAAACGATTTTTCAAATCTGTCATAGCTGATTCCAACGGTAATATTTTTTCACCTAACCTTCAACGGATCTATTTCTTTGCGTGAGGATGTAATCCAAGTACATTTCAATAGCTATTTCTCACCTAATCTTGGATTAAGAATGATTATAAAAAAGGGTTCGGACCATTCAAAAATAGAAGAAGAAAAAAAATGAAAAGAAAAAGAGAGAAATCAAGAAGTTTTCAAAAAGAAAAATCTATGTGTCCAAGCCCATCTATTGAAAAGAGATAGAAGAGAAATCCAACAGCCTTTCAAGATCAAATTCGAAGGATTTCCAACGATTTGAAGAAGAAGAGTAAGTGCCCTAAATTTTTAACCCTCTCTTCACCGAGTCTTTTCAAGAATTGGAGTTCAAGCTTTGATAGTTCTTCCAGAAGAGAAGAGGAAAAGAAGAAAAGCTCAACTTCACATTGCTTCAAATCAGGCTCTTCTAATCTTATTTTACTTACTTTGCATATTTGCTCAATTGAGGAGCTTTTAATTTGTTGTACACATATATTTGGATTGTTTGTGTTCTAATTCAATCAGGGGGATTGAATTAGTTGAGGTAGTTGACCTCGGGGTAAGCTAAGTGTAGCTTACGTTAGGTTTTGTGCTGGTGAACCTGTGAAAACTAGCTAGGTTCGTTGTGACCCCGGTGTAAAATAATAAGTTTGATTTGTGATCTTGCAAAATAACTCAGCTGTAATCAGGAAGATTATAGTGTGGACCTAAGAGTTGCTTGGGAGTGAACGTAGGTGTGGCTAACACCGAACCACTATAAATCTTGTGTGTTTGTCGTGATTACTTTTCTCTCTCTCTTCTTTATATTGTATTCATCACTTATTGCATCACTTCACTTGTGCACATTAATTTAGTGTAATTGGTTTTAAGTGTAAAATTTTTTAAAAGAACCCAATTCACCCCCCCTTCCCTCTTGGGTTGCCATCTGGGCCAACAGGGGACGTCGGCAGTTATCAACTGCCCGAACGCTTCTTGGTCCCTTGGGAGTATGGTTGGATCCTTGTTCGGCTTGGTGTTTGGAGTCCCCCACACTGTTCTCACCCCCTCAACTTGAGCAAAGAAAAACCTATCTTTCCACCCCTTGATGGACGTTGGAAGATGTAGTTTGAAGGTTCTTGTGGGCCTAGGGGCAAAGGACCACCACCTCGATTGTTTTCTAAGGGTATAAAAGTATTGGAAAAGAGAGATCCTAGTTTCTATCCCATGGATATGACATAGCACTAAGAAACCAATGATGGTCCGAACGGAATTCGGAACCAACTGTGCCGGAGCTAAGGAATATCTATCTAAGAGGTTAAGTATGAAAGGATGAATGGGAAGGCAAAGGCCAGCCTTGAAATAAGTTTCATACAGAGCCACTCTACCGGGATAAGAAGAAGTTACCCTATCTTTGGGAAGAGGTCGATATAGGCGGAGATTGGTGGGGAGACTGTACTTAGCCCTAAGATTTATAATCTCTTGGGCAGTCATGCTCGAGGCAGTCCCCTCGGGGGACTGCCTCATGGTGGAAGATAAGCTTGCGATGGCCGGAGGGCGCTGAATGAGGGCCTGTCCGGCGGCCGGGCGACTCCCGGCAAGAGACTGCTCGGCGGCTCGCCGCTGCTCTATTGGGGCCCTATCAGTGGAGGAGGTGGACCAGCTAGGTGCTGGAGACGGAGAAGGCGGCGAAGGACCGGGGGAATAACCCCCAGAGTTGGAGACAGAACAGGAAAGGGATGAAGAAGCCATGGAAACAGAGATGAAACTGATATGGAGGAAGGATCTGGGAATTGGGAATCGAGGACGAAGAGCTCAGGAAGCAGAAGATGAACATACGCTCGAATGAGGACCGGATGGAAAAGAAAGGGCAACTACAGTAGAAGCAAAAGATTGAGGTCAGGGATGACTCCTCCCTTTTATAGCCTCGTTTCAAATCATCCCACCAGCCTACAATTTGGCCACATGCCCGCTCACCACTAGGAGTCATTTTGGCAACCACCCGATGCGCAGAACGCAAGGGACACCACCAATGATGGGACAATGGTGACCTCACCACAATGATGGTGCCCGCCTTTTCGCAGTTTCGTACCCAAGGAGAATCCCCCTTGATCTCAACGGTCAAAACGAACGAGGCGATGGCAATCCCGAGGCCTCATCAAAGAAATATGGCCTTTGGGGACATGTGTCCTCTTAGTAGCTGCAGGGGCATAGAGATCAGCCATTGGGTGATATAATGCCTCTTTCGCTGATGATTATACGCACTCTCATCTCAGGGGTGGGGGGGCATCTGATGTGGCTAATCATGCCCCCAGGCGGTGAAGCAGCGATCTACACAGTGCACGAAGGCAAGTAATAATTTGGCAGCTAGTCTCGGCCTCGGCTTTGACTTCAGCCTCAGACTTCACCTCAGCCCCGGCCTCATTGGCGAACTTTGTTTCAGCTTCAAAATTGGCCTCGAGCCCCGCCTCGGCCTCGACGTCGAGCCCCGCCTCGGCCTCGGCATGTCTTTGGCCTCGGTCTCGAGTCTCGCCTCGCATGCTCTCGGCCCATAGTTTTGGTCGTCGAACCAACCTCGAATATTGGGCCCATTGATCTAGAACGCCTAAGACTGCCACGTGGCTTGCTAACCCACTCTTTGCCAATACTACGGGCAGTTACCGATATACTGTGAGTAGTTACAGATATTTGCGGCGCGCGTTTAGCGGTTATGCGTCCACTTACCGCTTACGGAGCCGATCTTGACGGATGACATGATTCGATGGTTATCCACGAAGGGTAAGAGGGACCTCCGAACAGGTATATAAAGACCTTGACTCACAACAAGGAGGGGGACTGAACTTCTACTATCTCATCTTGACTGCTGTTCTCCAAACCGCTAACTTGAGCGTTGGAGGGTCCCCGTCGGAACCACTGGTCTGGAACTTTTGTTGCAGATTTTCGGCTAAAGGAGGCGGTCTTATCATCCTTCTGAAGACCCACAAAGCCCCTCTCTTGCTCAACGCTCTTCGAAAGTTTCGAAAGTGATTTAGCAGCAACATTATGTTATGTCATCTTGTTTCTTCAAAAAAAAAACATTAATTTTATATAACATAATGATATAATAATTTACTACAACATTGAACCACAATTCAACTAGGACATTATTTGGACTCATGAAATAGCATCACACTGATCCTACTTGGATGCTCAATGAGATTCACAGAGGTAGTACATAACAATTCTACGCCTCCCTCACATTGGTCACTTAGAAAACGTGAAATGGTGAGGTGGGGAAGACTTGGTGTGGAGCAGGAGAGCAGTAGGTAAAGCAAATCTTTTGTGGAATGTACGTGGAAGTGGTGTGCTTCAGTGCTACATTCTCCCCCATGGATTTAATGGCTGGTTGGTTCAGATAAGCGTACTTACTTTTCGTCCACCTGCACTCAACCAGATCAAAGCGGTGTGCTATTAGCCACTGGCAAACATTATGCAAATGGTTCTAATCATAAAGCAATGATCTCGAATCAAGAATAATTCTAGGCAAAAATATACTTCTCTCCTTAAACTTTCTTCCAAAATTTATTTTGATCCTCAAATTTTTAATTATTACAACCCAATTCTTTATCTTTTAAGAATATTATATTTTTAATATTCATGAATCAGTTAAAATTAACAAAATAGTTGTTATGCCAAACGATCAACCAGTCCACGTGTTCAAGTTAGGACATTGTTAAAATATAAAGGATTAAAATATAATAATTAAAAATTTGAGGATCAAAAATATATTTTAACCAAAATCTGTTATTATACTTGGTTATAGTAGATGAAAAACCCTATCAATTAAGTAAACACTCTAAAGAACCATGATTAGCACAAAACAAATTGAGATAAACGTGTAAGCTTAAGAAGCAGGTCTCCTGTAAATAAAAATTTTACTCAGGCTCTTATCTTCTTCTCTTTTTTTTTCTGTTTTTTTCCACAGCCGTATGTGAGGGTTGCTTCTTGTTGTCGCATTGTGCAAACTGGAATGTAGCTCATCTGTTACATTTTTTATTTACATTTGTAAAGTTCAAACTTTAGCTGAATTATTTTTTCAATTGTTTAATTTAGATAGTGGGCGGCAAGAATTAACAACCAACGAAGGTGGCAACAAATATAAGTTGGATAAAAAAAAAGGGGTTTAAAAGGACCAATTTTCCGGTTTATTTGGCTCAGGGTCCCACTAGAGAGAGTTCTTTAAAGCCACCCTTAAAAATAGATGAAAGATGAAACCTTTGGCGTTAGGGAGACGCCACTCCCTTTACAGCATTTAACGTTGTTTCCAATCTTAAACAGAGAAAACGAAGCAGAGAAGTCATTGAATAATAATAATAGTTAAAAGAATGACAGCAAGTGGGAGTAAATTAACCTACCAATCCCTGATTCCTATTCGTATCTCCCTGTTGTTATCGCCGCCGCTCGCCTCCTTTCCTCCCTTTCCACTCTCATAGTTGTCCATCATCTCCCTCAGAGATTCCTCAAATCTTCTGTAGTCTTCTTCCTGATCACCACAAACTTATGACGATAACTACAATCCTTTCTAATCCAACCAATTCCAATCAGCACAAGCAAAATGGAAGGAAAAAAAAAAAACTTTGATTATAACTACGGTGGTTGCAGCTGTCCTCTGCGAAGGAATAAGTTCTTGTTCTGATAGAATCGTTCTTTGGTATATTACTCGAGTCATTCTAATAAGTGTTGTTTTTATAGTAATTCTAAGAAAGAAGAGAGAAAAGAACTGTTTAAATTATGATGAAGAGAGAGAGAGAGAGAGAGGTGCTTGCCTTGAGAGATTTAGCTCGGATCCTGGCGGCAGCCTTCTGAGCTGCGAAGAGGTGATCCTCCTCTTCCATCCTCTTCCTCCTCCAGAACATATCAATCTCATCCCTCGTCACGCTCTTGACCATGGCTGGCTTTCCAGGCCTCGGTGTCACCCTTGGTAGAGGTGGAGGTGGTGGTGGCGGCGGCGGCGGCGATGGCCGGCTGCATGCCTTCTTTGCTGAGTTGGTTCCATTCCTCTTTGCCACTGGTGTTACCTTCTCCATTACTCTTGATCTCCTCTCCTTTCTTCTCTCTTTGAATCTTGGTTTCCTTTCTTTATTGTAAGATCACTTAACTTCTGTCTACATCCAAAGCTGCTTTTCCAACCTAACGCTCTGTGGTGGACTGCAAGGTATTACTTGCCAAGAAATGCTGCTGCTAATCTTCCCTTCAATTAATTAGTCATCGCATTTGGTAGTTGGTATGGTCTTTTTTCTTTGTTATCATGTTAAGTTCGCTGTCAACATGGGGTCTACCAAATATCTGGGCCAGTGGGTACTCCATGGGAACTGTTGGTTAACACTAAATCCATGTAATGGAGTGTTGTCAACCGTTGGATTGTCATTTTGATGGGTAGGAAGAAATGGGAGGGTCAAGATAAAATTCATTGGTGCACTCTTGCGCTCCATTGACTTCAGTTGTTTGATGAAATCAACTAATCAAGCAGAGCACTGTCCTTGTTTGTCTATAAACCATAAGCTAGCTTGTCTATCCATCCATCCACCTATCTATCTATTTGTTAAAAATTGCTTGGGTTCATAGTTTGACTAATTCGTCGAGGCCATTGAGCTTCTTAAATAATAGAATGCAACTCCGCACAAGCTACGATATTAAAAATAATTACCAATCATATACGCAATTCAATGGATTTACATGTCTAGCTTTTGAAATGAGGGCGAGATTGAACTCAAGTCAATGGCATCCAACATTTAGTAACTTCACTAGTTCAACTAGTTGACACCCAGATAAGCTGATCAAGTCATCAGTTCTTAACAACAATTCACTTTTAATTGGTTTGGGGGTCAGTTGCTTGGGTTAACTTGACAAATAAAACTGCTCTCACCAACTAGTGTGTGATTCTAGCGTGATGCCAATGCGTCCCCTTGAAGGAAGAGAGGTAACAAGGTAACCAGGAGGAAGACGATCCATATTAATCATCTTTTATATTTAAAATAAAAAATAAAAAAAGAGCTCCCCGTGAGAGACTTAGTGAGGTCTTATAGATGGAATCTAATATCTTCAGTATGCTGTAACACGAATTTCCGAATGTTAAAAAAGATTTGACTGTTTATTTCCAGCCAAATACACCACCAACTGATTCTTCAAAGAATGTCCCACTATTCTGTCTATTGAGATTTCGATTATATTTGGTACTCCTGTTGGGATCAGTTGATATCTCTTCGATATTAATTACCTATGCTAGCTGGTGACCCCCAATGGCTATACCGAGCAAGGCCTTCATCTATTCCTTCTCTAAGAAGTCCCAAGATCTTAAAAAGTTAGGAAAGAATTTAAATTTGATTAGGCGCAGAAAGTGATCAGCTTAAGAAAAAGGTTAGAATTACTATGCTTCAATCAAATCTTCACTGAAAGAAATGTTAATTTTGACCTTTGCTGTGTTCATCTCTATGAAAGTTGTATTAAACATTTAAATTTACCCTATGGCCTCTCCCTGACTAAGTCAAATGTGAAAACACCAACATGTTTAAAGCTTGCAGGATCTTGCTTTGTTGTTGATGCAAACTAAACCCTTTAAAGAGCAACCTTGATGATTCTTTTGGTTTGATCTTTGGTAATTCTATGACATTATCTTTTCCTCTTCTAGAGTGTATTATTCATGGCATAAGAGCGTCTTTCTTTTCATGATGAAAGAGTACGTACAATCTCATCAATTCAAGCAATATACTTGTCAAAACTTGTATAGAAGAATGTGGCAAGACATTAATACAGTTTGTACTAGTATTCCATCCGGTGAGATGTACAAGTCTAATGACAAAGGAAAGAGCGATTACAGAACATCTGAAATCTGTCGAGGATATTTGATATGTTCTGCTAACAAGGATGACAGCAACAATAATCTTTGCTTATATGCATCTACTTCTGGATGTGATGGTTATAACTCTTTTTTCTTAGTATAAGCCATCAAGCCATCTTAACAATCCCATATGATGCATGGTTAGAACCACTTCATTTCCATCATTTGTCATTCAATAAATCCTCGAGTTTCAAACAGAACAATGATCCTTAATAGAGAACCACACAAACACCTTAACATCACAGTTTAGTTCATAAGCAAGTTCATATCCACGTCAGTGCACCCTAGCAGATGTACATCTAGCTCCAAAAGCAGTGGATGGATATCCATTCTAAGCTTAGCCTTACAAAGGCAGCCAAAACCAGGTAGCACTTATCTATTGTCGTACTCCAATGGAAGCTTTCACCACCTCATGCACACAGGAACCATCTCGCATTTAGCCACAGGTGGAAAGTCATTTGGAATACAATCAATAAATCTGGCCTCTGGTTATCTAGAGACCATTGACCATTGAATACAGAAGCCAAAACATCATAACAAAAGTTGAATTCATAAACACCAATCCCTCAAGGTGGCAACCATAAAAACTCTATTTTCAGAAGAACAAGGAAATAACATGTGAAGCAAGAGATGTAGAGAGACGATGATGTGAAACCCACCAGAAAGCTATCAAATGGCTTGTGCAAGGGGAAGGATGCCATGCTAACCCACACTTGACTTCCAACACCTGGTATAATTAACTATTCCAACCACCAAATTTGCTTCTCATAAGTCAAAACAACATTCAGTGCGCTGTTAAAAATAAGCAAAGGACGACTTCATGAGGTTGAATTATTGTTGTTAGAATAAATTCTCTAACTCCTCATTGCAGATCCATAGGACTCTTCCTTGGCAGTGCTTAAAAACAGATGTAAGATACCCTATGTTCAAGAATACTCAAAAATAAAATGTCATCAGAGACTGGTACATAACGTTTGCTGGCCCACATGCCCTTAGAGGAGCTAATATACAGCACCTTGATGTAAAAGGCAAATTCCTTCAAAATGCAACATTTGTGGGTAAGGCTTGTTTACGTTTGTGAGAGATAAATGTATCATCCACCCTGTAGCATACATAGAGACAAAACCATGAGCCAAGGGCACAATCTTATATTGCATATAATACAAGAAGGATAATCTATATTGAAATCAAATACTGGAGCATGTGCTTGATGATGCATGCAAAAGATGGAGTAGAAATTTGCTGAATATTACCCTCACACATAAATTGTCAAAGAAAATTAAACCATTTCATGATCTCCAACATGTGTTCAACATTACTGCATGTTTCTCTTCTTTTCATTGGCCTGTACATGAAGAAAAGAATTTGTTGGTAAGCTCCAGAAGAACATATGTATATAAACTTAACGAGCAGTTAATTTTTGCATCATAAACAAAACATTAGATGATGTCAGATGTACACAATTTCTTGCCACATTCTAAATCGTTCTATTGATGACCAAACTCTATTTTCAGATGGCCAGTTTATATTTTTCCTATTCTGAAATCATAGCAAAACATACTAATCTAACTTTCAACTCAATAACAGGTTATCATCCTTTCAAAAGAAACACCACTACATGTTTCTTACATCAAAAATGGAAATTGCAGTCCACTAGTATCAAACAAGATTTCTTAATCAACTGTATAAGCAAAATTATTAATGATCCAACAAAAATAATGGACTAGACTTTATCAAATTAGTTGCCTGTTCAAATGTGATCAGCATTAGTTCTATGTTACCTATATGATTGGTTCATCAATGCCTCCTTGCTTTTCTTTAGTTGCACAACTAGTTTTTATAAATATTTTCATTCTCAAACAAGAAATGAGACTTATTCTACGCCAAAATAGTTTTGAAATGGAGGACAACCACCTCTGGGATGGAAAAAAATGCAATCAAATGTTAATTTCATAAAAGACAATTATTCCAGGTCCCAGACCGATACAATTCAAGGATCAACAGAGGTCACACACAATTCAAGGATCAACAGAGGTCACACAACCTAAAGTGTTATCAGCCTAGGGCTTAGTCCCTGATTTAAATTCATGCCTCTGCTTCGATCTGATTTGGATCAGGTTGGGGCAGAATCTGAATTTTATAGGACAGGTCTAACTTTCAGAGGTTTTGGGATGGGTTGGTCCAGCATTGGGTTCAGATTCTCAAACCAACGAGACTGATAAGAGATAGAAGTCCAGATTCAAGGACTGTAATTGGCCCAGAAGGCACAATTAGGGTCAAAAGTGGGTTAATGCAGCTCTCTTGCACCATTAATTGAGAGGCAAAATGTGAATATAAGAAATTAATTTTGCAATACATTGAATTACAAACATAGAAGTGCATGCATTAAAAGTAAAACACAAATCTCAACGCCATTGATGTACAGATTTAAGAAACAATAAGATTTTAACTGAGAGATAAGGATAACCCCCATAAAACTGAATCAATAGTCTTGGTATTTCAGCTTTAAATGGGCAAACAGACAGGATGCCCCCAATAAATAAAGTGGAGAATCAAACATAGATTCACTTTTTCAATTGCACGCTTGATTGTTACAGATTTCGATGATTATAAAATAATGTTTGGTTTTCAGTGTGAAAGAAGAGATGAAAACTCTTGTCCTGATTTAGCTCTCATTTTAATATCATGATTTAAGGATTTAAATGCATCACTTAATGGATGTTCTCAATAATTGGAATTTTTGGAAATTGTTCCATGAGG
Organism: Calamus simplicifolius; assembly: GCA_900491605.1. Lineage (NCBI taxonomy): Eukaryota > Viridiplantae > Streptophyta > Magnoliopsida > Arecales > Arecaceae > Calamus > Calamus simplicifolius. Next base: position 347,182 of record UESW01004915.1, on the reverse strand, counting down.
ACCTACATGAGCGAGTTTAATCCCACTTCAGATGTGTATTGTGGAGGTCTTAGACACTTAAGCATGGCCAAGGACCCAACTAATAACTTCCTATTAGCCCCTTTTTGGGTGAGTTACAAATGGAAGCAGCTCAACTTATCCCATAGTCATGTACGTACAGGATACCACAACATGGGTCCTTTTCTGGAGCAGACCATAAGCTGATCGTCTTATTTCTAAGTAGACCTTTCCATTAGTTTAAATTGAGGAAGGGACGCACACAAGGAAATGGTTGGCCCAATTAATAACTTTCTATCTAGCCTCTATTTTGGTAAGGTATGGGGGGGTCATTTCACACTCATCACATAAGATGTTCTTCTACCTACAGTTAAGGATATATCTTTAATGTTTCAATTAACTCCAAAGACTTAATATATAACAGTAGAACTAGTTCATTTCTTTTATATTTTACACATAACAAGAGGGTGAAGACATCCTGAATTTTTCCACTATGACTTTTGTGAAATATAATTAACACTTTTAAAGTCTTTGGAGTTAGGGGTAAGCATGGGACAGGTTGGGTCGATTCCCGGCCAGAATCTAGAATTGGTCAAACTGAGATCAGTTTTAGGATTTTGCAAAATCAAACTGACCCAATTATGGAACCAACTCAGGACCATGAGATCGAAACATAAAAATGGTCCTTTTACACATGAGGATAAGGTTGTGTACATCTAACCTTTCCCAAACCCCATAAATGGTGGAAGCCTCATACACCGGGCCACCTTTTTTTTTAAGATAATTTTTCTAAGAGTGATCATATTGAAACAAGAAATAATAATTTGAAGGTTCGGACAAAGTACACAGTTTCCATAAAGCATATTAGGGTTTCTATAGTTGAGTATCAAGCTCATAAATTCATCACGATGAATCAATTATGTATTTCTTTTTAGCAATAGATAAGGGTATGAAGACAAGGACAAATGGAAATAATTAATATATGATGGTTAAGATATGATAGCTCACATAAAAAAGTACCTCTTCCAACCAATTGTGTTTCCTTCTGGGAAAATTTCAGACAATGTGAACAAATAAAATACTTCCCAAACTGGAGTTTACATGTAATAACTACCACTAGAAGCATCTTTAGCAACATTTTCCATTAGAATAATCAACCAATGGTTCGATAAAAGAACATAGAGTTAACATAGTTTCTCAACTTTTCCACCATTGAAACAAACTTTGGTATCTTATTGCTCTATTCAACATGTATCACTGTGACCTTAATTCATAACATTCTTAAACCATTGCACATTCTTCAATGATTATTTAAGGGAATGAGATTCTGTCTGATTTTTGTTAAGATTCTAGAAGACCTCCACAAACATAATGCTAGCAGCATAAAATGATTGGATAGAAGGACTCATCAAGATACTCTGTCCAAAGCTGGTAGGTGATCAGGTTCAGAATCCAATTCAGGTTCTCCTTATTGGTTTTGATTCGAGGCCTCTACTGCTGTACAACATATTTCTGGAAATGCAGTCTTTATTTACTGCTCTGCTCTGCATCTTTTAGCATGAAAAAAACCTTATGATAGTGAAGCTAATAACATAATAATTACAATGTTCAAATTTGTAATATCATCTGCTTCTTTAATAGCTTCATATAGTCTTCTTCACCTAATAGTAACCAACAAGCATGCCCTTGTGTGCAAATTTCTGGTTCTAATTATGTGAACTGACATATATAATGCAAAAATGAAATGTACATGTTGACATCTGCCAAATTTTATTAATATGTTATGAATTATTATTGAATTATTTATTGGTTTGTCAGTTTAGATCTAGCTACATAGAAAACCCAACACAACAACTGTATTGGTTTAGTTCTATTATCCAAAATCACTTATTTCTCAATGTCTTGACAGGTTACCCCAAGCTTGGCTTCATCTGGATATCTAGACCAAAGTTGAACTTGTCCACCTCAAGAAGGGTTCAGAACAGGAGTTGTTTAATCCAAGCCCAACTTAATACAACAGCCAAAAGGAATGTATGACTCGCATAAAGAGTGATTGATCTACATGGTTAAACACTAAAGTAATTACCTAGTAAACAGAAGCAGGAGTGCAGATGCAGATTGCGGTTACGTGAAGCAGGGGTAGGTGCAGATGCAGATTGCGGTTACGGGAAGTGATTCTTCCAAAACATTTCATCATAAGGAACCACTTAAGAACAGGGATGTTCCGAAGCAGATGCACACTCTATGTAGAAGTTTTGCTACTGAAGTTATAGAATTTGACATAAGGAACATACAAACACATGCACATAAGGGACAAATGAAACCACATCTAAAGACCTGTGGACCACATATTGCGACATTCTGTGCATCCCACGTCAAATATCATGTCAAATCTCTACCAAATGTTGGTGAAAATTCCAAAGGAGCAAAAAAGGGGAAAGTCAACAATTCATAGGTCATGTACGTTGAAACATCCAACACCATGTAGATATAGCAAGGCTCAAACAAAAACAAAAGTTCTTAAGAAATAATGGCTTGGATGTCTTTTTATTACTCCTGTTTTGCCTCCAATGTGTTGCCATCTGTTTTTCTTTTGACTAGCTTCATATATTAAGTTTAGCCTCATTTAAAATGTTTTTGCACTTTAATGGAAGTCCTTTTACATATAAAATAAAATTGCTCACTGTTGAAGAGAAAACATAAATCCATTTGTAGCACTGCACCAGTGCAATGTCTAAACACAAACACTGATATGCATATGCAGCAACTTGTTAATAAATATATGCATGTCCATGTGCATGACAATGAATTAAGTGTAATATGTGAATAAATTAAGTGCAACAGAAATGCGCATGTTAAGATGGATATATGATAAAACTTTAAAAGATAGAATTAGAAATAAACATATACGAAAAATGATAAGAGTAGCCTCAATTGAAGATAAAATGAGAGAACCGATTACGATGGTTTGAAAATATAAAACGAAGACATTTAGATACTCCAGTTAAAAAGAGTGATCTTTTAACAGTCCATGGTACTGATAGAGGTAGATGTAGACCTCAACTAACAAGAAATAATTAAGAAAGATATAATTAGTTATAATTTGAGTGTCAACATAGTCCTGAACAGAGTAGAGTGGAGGAAGCAGATTTATGTAGCCGACCCCATATAGTTAGGAAAAGGCTTAGATAAGTTGAATTAAGTTGAGTACATGTGCATGACAATAAGAAAATTCAGGTTTTGAGATTACAACATTTGTAAAAATGAAAGTATAAGTGCATTCTCTTGACTTTTTTTTTCTACATTAGTAATATCAAATTCTGACTTTGTGAAATGAACAATTGTGTTTTGCTTTGTATGATAAGCTTTAACATTGTATTAAATACGATCAATAATGTTCATATACCATAAAAAATAAGGAGGTTACCATTCAGTGTACGTTAAGGCAAGCAACCGAATGATGAAATAACATCAAACAACAAAAATTGAGGATAGCAATAAGTATAAAAATACTGTTATGCACCTTTTTAAGTTTCTCCATGATAGAAGCCTCATAATTTTGAAACCCAGCACCAACAATGTTGCCAATTTTTGGGTTGATTGGTTCAGTGGATCTTGCAGGAGAACTATTAGAAGCAGCATGAAGAGGAAGAACTAACAAAGGATTTGAGAGACTGCCATTCATACTGAGTGTAGCCCCTACCTGAGATAAACCCAACATAAATGAGAATGAACAGAACCATATGTATTGAGAATCTTAGCATACAGATATAACCCAGCGGTTCAGATGTAAAAAGCATTTTTTGAATGCAAAATCAAAGCTAAATTTAAAACTACCACAAAAAACTACTTGCTTCTATGGTTTCGCTCCGGGTTTGATAATATCATTACATGAAAAGGTAGGAGAATTCACCCAAAACTTTGTGTTATTGCAAAAGAGATGGAATCCACCAATTGGACAGAAAGATTCAACCCTTTAGAAACAGGAAGCATACTACAAAATCCAAACAGCAAAAATAGATGATGATATACATAAAAAACAGTGGAATTGAGTATCTAACAATAGCTGAAGGCAAAAAAACTATAAAGCATAACGGCCAATTCATAACCATTGGGCACCCTTAGCCAAAGTAAAAGACCATCCCGGAATGCCACAAAATTAAATCTGGATGCCTGCTAGAGTTCTGCCTACCAATCAATTAGCTCAAAAGGGAAAGAGAACAACCAAAATACAGTAAAAAAGAAAGAATAAAACGAAGAGGGCAAAAGGAGACAGAGAGATAGGGAGAGATAACAAATGGAAAGAGAAACTAGAGAAAATTATGTTTCTTATATTCCTCCCCGTTACTAAAAGGTTTAAGATATGTGCATCAGGGACATATATTGTTACTTACATTGACCGCTTGCCTTACCTATTTTTGAATTTTTTTTTTTCTAGGGATAGGGAAGTGATGGAAGAGTGAATCCCTCTTGGAAGAACCTAAATTATGTAAAGAATTTAGATAAGCCAAATGGCTTCACAGGTTTCATGGCAGACCCCTCTAATGCTTGAAGTGTCCCTGGACAACAAGCGGTACAAATTTCACAGAGAGCTAGCATCAAGTTACAGACCATTACTACTATTTTGACAGACATACTCTGTTTTAAAAAGAAACAGAACTAGATAAACAAAAGCTTATAGCTTAAGTTTCAGTGTTTAAAGTTTATTAAATATTCTAATCCATATGTAAAAACAGAGAAACCTCTATTTACATATATGGATCCTGATTCACATCTAAATTGCCAACTTCCCATGTTATTATAAGAAGACCACTTCATTGAAGAGCCTATTTATCCTAATCTAATATAAATTGAATACTAGTTATATGCTTGTTACATAAGAAAACTTTGAGAGGTGCAGACTCCTTCAATGCATGCAAACCGCTCACTATATAGAAAACTATCACCAGCCCACAGAAAATGAGATATGAAAAACTATATAACAGCCATTATTGCAGCCTATAAGGCTCAAATGAATCAGATGAAAAAAAAATCTAAACTAAAAGCTAAATCAACAAAACCCAAACAATTAAGCAAAGTAGGCTTTCAAAAAGAGGCATCATTAAGTGGACCAGGAAAATACATTAAAAAACAATTGGTCAATTGACTCATTTTCCATGTAACATGAGTGAGTTCTTCATGACACTGATTATATTCAAGAAGTATTCTCAACAATAAGAATTTTTCCCCATAATATTAATTAAACAAAGGCATGGATCTTTATATGGATTTAGAATTTATTTCATACTTTTGACTATAAATAATCCATCCAAGAAGACAACAACATTACTTACCATGAATTCCATAGCCCGCTTGCTCAAAATGACACAAAAGTGTTAGACAACATCCCTTAGTAGTGTATCTAGTCCTAGCGCAAACAATTTAGAGAAATGCTGTATTGAACCAATTTTTTTTATATTATTGAGTGAAATAGTTTAATAATACATAAGAGCATCAAACATGACGATGTAGAAAAAAATTATTAGGCAAAACATAAAAGAAGAAATAATCTCATAACCCATACTTCTTTTAAAGATGTTCAACATGCCTACTGAAGTTACATTACATAAATTACATAACTAATAATTACCTTATTTCTTCACTCACGTATTGATACAAAAACTATGATATTCCTCAACAACAACAACAATAACTAATAATCTTTGACATCTAATGATTTTTTCAAGGAAACAACTTGGTTGCATGCACAATAACAAATAATCTTAGCATATGCTAACTGATCACTCTCTGGGATTTTGTAAGAATACTTACAATGTGAACTTCTACATAATAATAACCTCCTTGCTGTACACACATACAAATATATACACAAGATATACACGTGCCTCCATAAATATATGCATATCTACGTCTTTATACAACTATGTATACAAGTAAGGACATATACTTCTTCATAAATATTTTATATATATGTATGTGAGCATGCAAGCCAGATTTAACATACATGAAACTGTTTAAATAGGTGGTTGAGAAGACTAGGATGGAAAGAGTGAGAAATGAGAATATTGCAGGAGCTATATGAGTTGCATCAACTGCAGATGATGTGATGGAAATCAAACTGATATGGGCATAATGATCCCTATTTCCATATACAAAATATTTTATTACCACATCTAAAATATGTGGTTGGTAACATGGGCTTTTCCTCTAATTTTATATGCAATATGGTTCGCAAATGCCAGGCCTACTAACCCTTTCTTTAAAACTAAATGCTTGCAAAACAAGGAACCGAACATAAGTCTCTTAATCACTATCCCCACTATCCTACAACTCCAAGGGACAAAGGGATGCACAATTGCATTCTCTCCCAATGTCTTGTTCAGCCTCTCCCAACAGCTAAACAAGAAGCATTAGCATTAACTATAATAATGTCAGATATTATGAAGTGGACAAGGAAGACATGACTTAAGAAATCAGAACTTTGTGATATGAGAAGTCAAGAAACATAGAGAAAAGAAAAATTACAAGAGTCTGTAATAGAACATTGCTAGCAACGCTATAAAGGAGTTTGAAAAGACCAAAAAAATTTCTTAGGAACAAAAGATAGAAATCCATTGTGAAGATTTAACGGCATTCTAAAGAATAATTTGCAAATGGTTTTATATTGTACAAAAGCACTTAAAAGATCTTAAAAGCAGTGATGGGGCCAGAACCTTTGATCTTTTTCTTTTTTTTTTTTTGGGGGGGGGGGGGGGGGGGGAGGGGAGAATTTTACAATTGTCCCCAAATTTCTTTTTGTTTGACGGGGGACAATTTCCATAAGAAGTTTAAAAACTAATAAAAACTCTAAAGATATATCCAAAATATGTGTATGTTGGGGGGGGGGGGGGGAACCCTCAAATGTCTATGGATCTGACCCTGCTTAAAAGCATGCTAGCAATTAGAATATTGATCCTAAAAGAAAATTGTATTTATTTGAATACATCTTTTTGCCAAGGACTTGTAAACCTTAATCCACATATCAGAATTTTTTGGTATTATAATACAACTATAAGATGTTTTAGTGACAGTGTTTTATTTACTGAAAACGTAATGCAATATCTAATAATAACTGATAAGAAATAGAGGAAAATTCAATCAATGCTTCTTTTTCTAACTTCTCATGGCTAGTTCTTTTCTTTCACTAGGAATATCAAATTATTGTAGAGTCCATTGTACCATCAGGTCCAACTAGGTGAGTGATTCTGCAAGTCTATAGATGCTTTCCCTAAATTCTTAAATACAACTTCTCTAAATTCAAGTTACAAACTAACATAAAGATTTTAGGGAATGAATTACCTCAGTAATATTAAAAATAGGAGTTGCTGAATATCCCATCATTGAATAAGAATGTTTTTCTTAGAGAAAATACTTCAGTTTTCAATGCTTTTCATAAATCCATTGCAAGAGCAAAAAATTTAGTGCAATTCTCACATACCTATGGTCATACATACTAAATGCTAGAAAAAGAAGCAGATACATACCGCAGCTTCCTTGGAAGTCATGACGACAATGGCAGAACCCTTCTTTTTTGATCCTTTTGTCCTTATCACAACATCTTCAACCCCTCCAAACCTCTCAAACAGCTCTCGCAGCTTGGCAGCACTGTAATCCCCCAACTCTCTCTCCCAGGACACCTTCAATACCTTCTCCTTATCCAAGGCTGCCACCCCTCCACTCTCCTCTCCCTTCTCTTTCCCTGATGCCTTCCAAAATCATACACAACCAAAGTTATTCAGTTACAAGATAATTCTTAGCATAAATCCTGTATGTATGTTTCAGCATCGAAATGAATAAATATTAAAACAACCCAATGATTTCAATCCATTGAACTAAATATGTTCCAAATCTATAGTTAGATATTGTAGAAGCTATTCTACCCCAAAATAGTGAAACTCAAATCACCTTAACAATTAACATCTTGGAAATTCACATGTTTGACACCAAAAAAATTATTTTGAGGAGGAAGAAATGAAGAGCTAGAAACAGAAAAAAGTTATAAAGCTCTTCAGAAGGAACAATTAGACCAAAAAAGGGCCAATTGTGCTTTCTACACAGAATTTAATTCGAGGATGAAAGGAAAAAGAGACAGAAAAAAAAGGAAAATTCTTCAAGAATTTCTTCAGTAGGGCAGTCATTAGCCACTGTGATTGTTATTGAACTTTAAAACTTAAACGTTGGAATTCACATGTTCTAAATTAAAAAGGTTATTTCGAGGAGAAGAAATGCGAAAAAGAAGCGGAAAAAAGTTAATTTCTCTGGGAGGAGGACAATTATTAGCTATGAAAAAGAAGCCAAATTCGTTCCTATAGTTTAAAAATAAAAAAAATAAATCTTACCGACGTGGAAGTGGGAGCAGCCTTCCGGGCTTGAAACTCTTCGAATTCCTTCTTTAGCTCGGCGGCGACCTTCTTCTCCTGGCGTTTGGCCTGCTCGGCCGGGTCGAGGGCATCCTCCTTCCCCCCTGCCGCCGCCGCGCGCTCCCTCTCGTCGAGGTCGGAGGCGAGCTTGCGGCGCTTGGCGCTGAGGGCGGAGTCGCGGAGGGCGAGGTCGCGGCGGGCACGGAGACGGGCGTCGAACTCACGGCGCTTGAGCTCGTCCTTGAGGAGTTCGAAGGAGGACTTGAGGCGCTGGAAGTCGGCGGTGGCGTTGGGGTCGTCGGGGCGCTTGTCCGGATGGCGGAGGCGGGACTGGTCGCGGTAGGCCCTTTCGATCTGCTTGAGGGTCAGGGCGGCGCCCTCCTCACCGGAGGGGAGGCCGAGGACGGCGTAGTGGTCGACGTCGTCCTCTCCCTCTACTCCAGGGGGTCTGCCGCCGGCCATGGCGATGACTGGATTAGAAGGAGGAGGAGGGCGGCTGGGGTTTTCGCCGCCGACGTCGCCGGAGTGGAGGGGCGACGGAAGAGATCGGGTAAGGCGGAGGGCGTGAGTTAAAAAATGATTTTGTCAAGCGGTTGAATGGCGGGTCGGTCGGTCACAATTCTCGACCCGATCCGTTAAGGACCTCAATATAAAATATTAAAAAGAAAAATAGGTTTATTAACATTGATTTATATACTAAAGCTGCCCAAATATAAGTCTGACCCAGATCAGACTTGTACACTGATAGTTAGGCTCGGTGTTCGTGTCGAGATCTGATCAAGCTTAATTTAATTGTCAAGCTTATTTTCAATTAAGGCTTGTCCATTTCAAAGAGTTCATCCAAGACTAATCCATCGTATCTAAATTTTTTTTGTTCCCACATTATTAAGAATTTAATTAAAAATTTTTAATGCCCAAATTTATAAACATTGAAACTAGGGTGGATGAAGCATATCAACTCTAATATATATATATTCCTAATTGAACGGAACAATTTTAACTTTTCTAAACTCAACTTATTTTTAGATTGGATTTTTTTTTTGGTAGAAAAATTCATCTCATAGGACTATTTTAGCATCGAAGTTTATAAAATTTTGGATTAAATCGAGCAGGCATACTAGCCCTTGCTAAGCTCTAATAATTAAAGACTAAATATTTTTTTTTAAAAAAAAGATTAACCAAGTTATTACGGGTTTAATTAGTAAGTGAGCAACTTTTCTGTGAGATCATCTTCAACCCATGTCATCTCCAACCCATGTCTTTATAAGTGAGCAACTTTCACTGGAGCTATGCTCTGAATGTCTCTAAATAATATTTCTCTTAATAGGTTCATCTGTATCATTACCAGAGTCAATAGGAGCAAAAATTATATTATTAGAGCAATCTGTACTCAATCCAGTATCATCACCCTACAAGTCAATATTAGCATCCATACTCTATACTCAATTCAGCATCATCATCGTCCAAAACAATATTAGCATCCACATTCTCTTCAAATAAAGCATCATCTTCGTCAAACACACACTATCCTCACTGTAGCTTTCCTTAGGTAGTGTTTGAAATAGGGAATAAGAGGGAATATCCCCTCTTATTTCCAAAAGTCATAACTATAAGGGATAGCTGAGAATAAAGTTAACCAAAGGGATAATCCATGGTTAACCATGGAATATCCCCTCAATTTATCCCCTAGAAAATGCAGGAATAGCTGGTTATCCCTTCAAATAAGAGTAAAAAAAAGTTATCCTATGAATTTACCTTTTTACATTTGATATGATCAATAGGATAGCCAAGGATAGTTAGGGGACAAAACTCTATCCCGTACACTTATCCATGGATAATATTTTTCTATCAAAAACTACATATCAAATGTAAAAAGGTAAATTCATAGGATAACTTTTTTACTCTTATTTGGAGGGATAACCAGCTATTCCTGCATTCTCTAGGGAATAAATTGAGGGGATATCCCATGGTTAACCATGGATTATCCTATTGGTTAACTTTATTTTCAGCTATCCCTTATAGTTATGGCTTTTGAAAATAAGAGGAGATATCCCCTGGATATCCTCTCTTATCCCATATTTCAAACACTACCTAAAGTCCTCCTATCCTCTCTTATCCCCTATTTCAAACACTACCTAAAGTCCTCCTAAGTATCCTACTTGGCACTCTCCCTTATGCCATCTATACAATCCTCCTGAATACCCTCTTTGGTGCCCTCCTTAGCATCCTTATCAGCACTCCAATTGAGTAATGACGCTGAATCAAATAACTTTGGATCATCAATTATGGTACATGAATCATACTTCACATACACATCAATAGTCCCACTACCTAAAATACAAACAATCATATTCAAAACATCTCTATCACTTTTCAAAATCTTAAGTCCATCAATCAATGATTGATCAAGCATGCAATAAAATATCACAGAAAACTAGACACCCCCAATTCCAACAATATATTCTCAATTTCAGAAATGAACACCTATAAAAGTCATAATTATCAAAAATATTATACTTTCTTTCTAAATACCTTCTTCTTGAGTCTCTATATATAAATTAGCCCCCGTAGTGAAGGCTTACTGAAAGATCTGCACCACTCATATTGTAATACAAGAAAATGTGATGACTAAAATACCAGATGAAAAAATTGAATAATAAGATGAAATGAATATGCATAACTCTATTCATTTAAAGGGAATATACTCATTTAAAATGCAACAATTAAATTTGCTAATTAGACTAAATTTACTAATCAAGGTAACATTAAATTTTCCTTGATGGCTAATACGAATATACCACCATCATCAAGCTTAACATTTACCATTGCTTTATCTTTTTGTGCAGCTATTTAAAGTCAAAGAATGGTAATACCATTTCTTTCATTGCTGGAGTAGAGTGAAGTACATTGAACCATTGAACTTTAGCTTAAAGACTTGAAATATATTTTATTCAGGCTGCTAATTCCTTTTTTAAAAGTTCAAGTGGTTTTTTACCAAAGAATCCATATTCATAGAGATTCTATGATATTGATATCTAAAATAAACTAAAAGAAAACTAATGATTCTTTACAATTTATAATTAAGATACTGCCGGTTTTGTCCCTATATTTGACATGCTTATGTGCACATATTTGTAATTCTATACTTACATACCTACGTGCACATATTTATAGTAGAAATCAAAGAAGAACAACTCTTGGGAGAAATAAACAATAGAGTAGGTCCCACTTATTGCAGACATGTGCATATAACCATAACAAATGTGTCAATTATGCACATGCTTAATAACAAATATATTTATACCTATATTATTGTTATTTCCTTTTCAATCTTATGGGATGTCCCAATCTTTTGGGATTTAAACAACAATAGACTCTTCTTCGTTGATGCAGCATAATTGAGTTAAAAGGTTCAAATATTACCTTAAACGAAGGATGAACTAACATCGGTCAAGAAGAGGGGTGGGGGAAAATGATGCCTTCTCTTGTTCCTATTATCATCGGGGTTAGAGACAGTGATCGAGCAGCTTTGCACAACTTAAGATGATGGTACCTTCGAGTAATGGCTGGACGTTGCAGTAAGGTTACAGTTCAAAAGAGATGAGGGATTGAAAGCAGTGGGTTAAGAAGAAAGAGAGAAAGGGATTGCCGACGATGGGTTAGGGTTAAAGAGAAAGGGGATTGGGGAGAAAGGGCAGTGGGCTAGGATTTGGGAGAAAGGGGATTGGGGGTGATGGACATTAGATAAAATTGGGAGACAAGGTTTGTGGCGATGGGCTAGGGTTAGGGTTTCAATCGATGTTTAGCAAGGGAGAAGATAATTGTGTTAGTAGAAGAGAGAAGGTAAGTCACTTGAAAGGAGGAGGTAAGTGGGAGGGAGCTAGTCATTTGGGGTTTAGGGAGGAAAGTTTAGTTTGTTTAAATCCAACTTGATTCGAATGCCTCAGTCGAGTTTGCCATGTGAGATACCACTTAATACCAACACCGCCACATCAGCTCATCATATCAATTCAACAATCATGCCATCTAATAATGGAAACTAAACTGAAATAAGAACTAAAGGATAATGATGTCTTTGTGGATTGAAACTATAATATTTGGTTCATCTTATAAAGATTCCCTAGGCAGTCCCTCCCTCACTACAAATAGTGATCTTAATATTGCATACGATTATCTTTTGACTTTAAATAATAAAAATAAGTATGCACATAATTTCTCAGTACGCATGGTTATTAAAGAACAAAAAGGATTGTAAATTAAAGAAAATTGATATAATAAATCAAGAGTAGTTGTATAGTTAATAAACCAAAAAAATTAGATATATATATATATAAAACATATGGAAGATAGATGAGGATGAGGCTTAGGACTGCAGGGCCAACAGTATTTTTTTTTTTTTTTTTTTTTGCTTTTATAAAATGCTTATCCTTTTAATTAATGGGTTTATGTTTTTGAGATTTTCTTTAATTCTGTATGAGCTACCGATTTAAATTTATAGAAGCTTTTAGAAAGGACACACACGGTCAAGAAAAGGGAGCAAAGACTTCAATTTTGTAGCGAAATCCATTTTCCACGGTCATGCAGGCGTTTGGAAAAGAAAAGATTCAAAGACCTTTGTGATTAGCAACTGTCAATTTCTCCGCATGGGATCGACGACATCCATGTGGACTGGAATCGTAACTGCGTTGGAGTTTAAAACGTTGATTTTCTTAATTCTTCTAAATAAGTTTATAAGTTTTATTGTATCTTTTCAATTTTATACCTATAAATTAATTTAAAATTTTCTTTTCTAATTTACCATTTCCTTTTCCCATAACAATCATGTGAGAATTCATGTGGACTAGATTGATTTTAAAGCTACAGCATGATTCATCGCTCCTACGAGACCAAATTAGTTCAGCAGTCTAAGAAGCTGGCAAGGAAAAGAAGATGGTGCTATGATTTTGCCACCCACCAGAAAAAAATTTCCATCAAATCCCTGCGAAAGACCACGAGTATCATCAGTTTAGTGCACCACACGCAACGTTGCTTCACTACAATAGCAGTCAACCAGCCGTATTTTGTGGAAATATCTGCACCTCATCACGATGACGCAGTTATCCCACATTGACCGACGAATAGTGAAAGGCCACGAAGCAAAGCAAGCAAGGGATGGCATTGACCGTTCAGCTTCTTCTTTCATTGACCGTCCAAGCAAAGCAAGCAAGCAAGCAATGATATAATTCACTTTTCTTCTGTTACTAATATATATGCATAATATGTAAACTTTTAATAGATCATAATAAATTAATTATTAAAAAATAATTTATTTAAATAATTATATTAATAAATAAATTAATAATTCTTTTTTTTTTTCTTATCGATAAAAGATATTTTTAAAATTTTTTAAAAAAATCTTCATCTATTCCTAATGAAATACAGTTATATCATTTAAACATCATTTAATACAACGCTGCATTAATTATACTTAAATAAGATAGAATATCATATTTCAAACCAAATAGCAATATAAAATAATAAAGGAAATAAGCTATTTCTGAAAAATCGTATCCCCGTAATAACTTCTTCTTGACATCCGAGAATTAATCTCCCGTTCTCGCCGCAGAACAAGACTGGCTTCTTGATTCCTTTCTTTATATTGATAGAAAGCGTTTGCTAGCTAGCTAGCTCTAATTAGGAAAGCAGAGATCGAGATGATAGCTCTGGGAGTAATATTGATGCAAATAATATGGACGCTAAGAACAGAGATGGCAGCAGCTGCAGCAGAGACTCTGCACGGCTGCCCGGGATCCTGCGGCAACATCACCATTCCTTACCCTTTCGGCATCGGTCCTGGCTGCTACCGAGAAGGATTCAACCTCACCTGCAACCAAACATCCCAACCTCCAAAACTATACCTGGGCGATGGCTCTATCGAACTCCTTGAACTCTCTTGCTGCAAGGCTTGCTGCGTATCAACGGCAAGATACTGATCACCTCCTCCCACAACAACTACAACGGCTCGTGGACCGGGCTGATGGCCGACGGCCCCTACACGCTCTCAGCGACGCGCAACAAGTTCACGGCCATCGGGTGCGGCGTCCTGGCGTCCGTCGTGAACCGGACGTCGGGGAAGTTCATCAGCATCTGTGCTTCGGTGTGCACGACGCGGGATACCTTGCTCGGCGACGGCTCGTGCTCGGGCATCAGCTGCTGTCAGACCTCGATACCTATGGGGATCGATTCCTTCGACATCCGGCTCCAGTCTTTGAATCAAACACCATACTGGGCTGAGGGGCTCGAGAGCAAGGCCTTCATGGTGGAGGATTGGTTCACCTTCAGGCCGGCAGACCTCTCCGCCGGCAGTGACTACTGGGGCTCAAGGGTGGTTCCGGTCGCGCTGGACTGGACGGCCGGTCGCTCCTCTTGCGAGGATGCCAAGAACAAGTCGGATTTCGCGTGCCGCAGCGGGAGCAGCGAGTGCTACGACTCGGTCAGCGCCGCCGGGTATCTGTGCAACTGTTCGCTTGGATACGAAGGCAATCCATACTTGCTCGATGGATGCCAAGGTAGTAGTAGTACGTAACATGAATTTCAAATAGCCAGCATCAATCACAATAAGCTCGAAGCTTTGTACGTCTTAATTATATATAAGAATTAATATATTTACATATAGTTCGGTTGTTTAACTTTTTATTTTTATTTTTATTTTTTTAATCTTCTTGTAGATATTAATGAGTGTGAGAATCCGGAGCTTTATCCATGCTTTGGGACCTGCATCAACGTACCAGGGAACTATGAGTGCTACTGCCCCGAAGGAACGTATGGCAATGCGAGAGTAGATAAATGCCTCACCAGTAAAAAAGATTCCTCAGCCCTTTCAGGTATGGTTTTTGTTCATCATTTGATTCCTTATTAGATTGCTTGCTTTCTTTCTTGTGATCCAAAATGAGAAACTCGTTATGTTGATTAATTAGTTTCGTACAAGTAGATGATTATATTTAAATGATTTGGATCGTCGAATTTAATTTGTTTAAATATTTTCTTAATGATCAGTAACATATAACTCACCGAGTCTTTGATCCACTCAAGTATATAGAATTTCCAGCCAGAATTTTAGATACCGAGCATAATATCATAACTTTCTGATATTTTCTTTAGCAAAATTATTGTTATCCATCTCCATATTGCCACTGCACCAATGAAAATTAAGAGCTTAATTAACTTCTCGGCGTGAAACAGATGGTTTTAACCATATTACCCTTAGATGGCATTGGCTCACATTATCAGAAATCTTATATACCTAGCAATTTTATAGTAATTGATTCATAATAACAAAATATGGTAATTGGTATCATATTTTTAAATTTTATTTGAATTTTATTATAAATTATTTTTATATATCTTTTAATTGGCCTACATATATTTTTTTAGAATATAAAATGTTTTGATAAAAATCAAGATTATTGTAAACTGATTTAGAAATTTTATTATATTTAATATATTATGTATAATATAACATATATTATACTAATATTGAATATTTATTAATATATTATATAATAATTAATATGCAAAAAGATTATAAATATTAATAATTTAAAATATAATATTTATATTATTATATAAATATAAATAGTATTTAAAATATTAAATTTCATATTTAATATTAAATATTTGGATATTAACTACTGTAAATTAAATATAATTAGATTAAGTATTATTAAATATTTTTATAAAATCAAGAGCATAATTGAAGATTATCAAACTTTGGTAATCTCAAATACCCATCCTTCTTATAAGAATCGGATTATTATAATTTGTGATAATCTTAAATTATTAGAAATTAAATATTACCCCTTAGATTATCATGTCTAACTGCCAAACATTGTAATCTTAGATTACAATGAACCAAAAGATCTTTAAGAGCTAATTGGAGTGAGAATGGTCAAATTTTAAGTAATTTATAAAAAGATATCTAGGAATCAAAGATTAATTAACACCTCTCTCCTATTAATTTTTATTTTTAAAATTGAGTGAAAATGAGACTTTTAGAAATTATTTGTTGCTTTTCAAACATAGGAATTTCATATAAAAATACTTCATCCAAAAATCTATATGGAAATGTTCACTTCAAAGAGCTCCTTAGCATTCATTATATTTTTGAATCCAAGCCATTTTTCCTGTTTGATCACAAGTAACTGAATTATAATTGACTAGCATGAAGAAATACAGAGACTTTAGTAACTCTAGCTTAATCCAGATATCACTTTCATGAATTCCCCTAATAGACTGATGCTATCACAACTCCTGCAATTATTTTATTTATCATTCAAACTAAAAACATTAGTTCTTATTTTTATAAATTTTCATGAGTAGGCAGCAAACATGGCATAAATGCTAGTTGCAAATTTAAAATAACTGGTCTCGCTAACATTATAATGGAGTTACATGTCACCAACTAGACAGTACATCCTAATCAAGCTAATGACATTGTAGGACCTCATTAAGCTACGAAACTTTGTCTAAAGAATGCCCTGTGGTTATAAAATTTTCCCATCATACTTGCCCAAGTGCCAAATTTGAATTTTATGCAATAGTATCAAAACAAGTTAGTCAATATATTGATCATCTAGTTATAATCTTCAGGTTTGATCATTGGAGTTGGCATTGGCTTAGGCCTTCTACTTCTGCTAATAAGCATTGCTTTGCTCATTGGCATGTTGAAAAAAAGAAATGCAAAGAAGTTGAAGGAAAAATTCTTCAAACAAAATCGTGGGCTATTGTTACAACAACTCATTTCCTCGAACAGAGATATTGCTAACAGAATGAAAATCTTCACTGCTAAGGAGCTTCAGAAGGCAACTGACAATTTTGATAAGAGTCGAATTGTTGGTCGAGGAGGCCATGGCACAGTTTACAAAGGCATTCTTTTAGATCAACGGGTGGTTGCCATTAAAAAGTCTAAAATTGTGGTTCAAAGAGAAATCGATCAGTTCATCAATGAAGTTGTCATTCTTTCTCAAATCGACCATAGAAATGTGGTAAAGCTTTTCGGATGTTGCCTTGAAACCGAAGTCCCCTTGTTGGTCTATGAATTCATCTCTAATGGAACTCTTTTCTACCACCTCCACACTCGAGATCCCTCAAACATGTTGTCATGGGAAGATCGATTGAGGGTTGCAGTAGAAACTGCGAAAGCCTTGGCCTATTTACATTCTGCTGCTTCCATAGCTGTTTTCCATAGGGATGTCAAGTCATCCAACATACTACTTGATGATAACTTCACTGCAAAGGTATCAGATTTTGGGGCTTCAAGATCTATTCCACTTGATCAATCACGAATAATAACAGCCATCCAAGGAACTTTTGGATATTTGGATCCTGAATACTTTCATACAAGCCAATTTACCGATAAGAGTGATGTTTACAGCTTTGGAGTCATTCTTGTAGAGTTGCTAACGAGGAAAAGACCAGTTTTCAGCATGGGGCTACAAGAGGAGAGGAATCTTGCTACACATTTCCTCTGGTTATTGAGAGAGGACCGTGTCTTTGAATTCTAGATCCCCAAGTTATAGATGAGGGTGAAAGAAGAGAGCTTGAAGTTGTTGCAACCCTTGCTGAGAGGTGTTTAAGACTGAAGGGAGAAGATAGACCCACGATGAGAGAAGTAGAGATGACACTTGAAGCTTTAAGAGGTTTCAAGAAGCAGCTCCAAGATCCTAGGACTACTCAGAAGCTAAAAAGGATGGTATCCTATTAAAGCAGCTTCCAATTGAAGTTAGCAGCAGTAGTGAGGCAAGTAGACAATACAGCTTGGAGAAAGAACTTATTTTGTCATCAAATTTTCCTAGATAATCTTGTTGATATCCTTGCAATAAGTAGTGTTCTTCATTTGAGAAATCTGAACTAAGTAATACTAGTGCTTGTATGTCCTTGTTCTATTAGCCATGAATTATTGAATGCATTTATATTTGATGAAGAAATTTGAACAGAGCACTTATAGTGCTTGTATGTCATTGTTATGTCAGTCACAAAGACTTGAATGCATTTATGTTTGATTAAGAAATTTGAACCAAGTACATAGAGTGCTTGTATATTCTTTATTAGTCATGAAGTCTTCAATACAGTTATGTTTGATGAATAACAAGTTGAGTCTTTCAAAAGGTTTATATGCTTGATAGGATTAATCAAGCATGCATGCAGCTTCCTTGTTATTGTTTTTTTTTCCTTCTCTTTTTCTTCCATTCAACTCTGAACCTTCGAAAGACTGGGAGCCCTAAAAGATGATGTGCCAAATAATTGTGCTAATAGTTGTCATAATGAATAATCATGAGATGAAGTTATTTGTGCCATATATTTGCAAGACTTCAACAAAGTCCTTGAGATATAATTGAAGTTTATAAATATCGGAATGCTTAACGGCAAGTTGATTCTTTGAAAGAATATTTCTGAGGCCAATGTGATGAGAAAGTTTGAAGTTATTGCAACAAAAGAAGATTATGTGTTCCATGTTCCATTAAATTTGAAGTTCTTACACATAAGACTAGAAGTGGCTGTTGTAAATGGGATTAATTCATGATTTGAATATATAAAGGAGAGGAAGTGGCGTTGGTTTAAGAAATTTTGCAACAAAATATTCATTAGGAATCTTTTTGTTATGTTTTTTCTATGTGGTTTCTCTACAAATATATGCAATATCACCTGAAGATTTATATTGCAGGCAACATTTGTGGGGCTTGCCATTGCTTTCATTTTTGTCTTTCTGAAAGCAATCAATGTTTATGACAAAAATATTACCTACATATTTGTTATATCAAAGGAAAAACTACTATCACGTAGATTAATCAATTAATTTTAAAATTTTAAATTGATAGAGTAGAGGTCAACAATATTTATCAGACTTTAACAGTCATCAACTAAAATATAAAAGATTTGCATTGTAGCATGCTGGTTATGGCCATACTGATTTACATGCTTGATAAGGTTATGGTCACCTATGTTTGTAAGGTTAAAGATTTTTGTCAAGTAGCTCGAGAGAAAATATGAATCTGCTGGTGGCTTAAGAATTATTTATGGCCTTCCTATTATGAGCTTTTGTCCCTTAAATTTTAAAATTTGCATATGATATAATGATGGTAGAAACAAATGGAAGTTTCTTAATTACTGACAAATATCGGCTACTTATATTATAAATAATGATGATTATTCAAGGAAAATAACTATTGTTTTAAAACAGCTTTTTATTAAGCATCCGATATAATCTTTATTTTCTGAAATTATAAAAATATTCAGTATTATTTGAAGTTGATATGATGGCTGCATATTTCTTGCCTAAATGTCATGGAAGGGGTTGGCAGATGTCCTTTTCTTCCATGTTGGCACCTTCAAATCTCATCCATCTTCTAATTTGGTTTCTTGCTTTCTCGTCCATTTTTGTTGAGTAGAGAAGGAGCTTTTACGGTGGCCTCTAGCAATCTCAACTCTAAGAGGTGGGGGCTCAAATATAGAAATAGCAGTTTCCTCCAAATTGATGCGACTTTGCTCATTTCTGCTTCATTTAGAGTGGATATTGAGGTCAAAAAATAGGTATGAGTATAGATATGGGGATGCATGACAATACCCATCAAGGATACGAAGTGGGTATGGATGTAAAGATATGTCACCTTATTCCATACCATCCTGCCCCATATCCATTACACCTGTTAATATATTTAGGCCCCTTTTAGAGGAACTAAATCTAAAAGTACTTTTAGAGGCTTAAAAGCATTTTTATGTGAGTTTATGGTGTTTTGGTAAAATTTTTAAAATTATTTTTTAGTTTCATTAAAAATTGTTAAAAGTTCTACTTAGAAAAGCTCCAAATTAAATCTTTTCCCAAAAACTCTATTGCTAATATTAGAAAGCTAGTTTTAGACTTGAAAACCACAAGAACAATAAAATTCAATATTATAATAATATAAAATATATATTATATTCACATATAATAATAGTATTATTATATATATTATAAATAAATACGATTATTATAATTGTATGAAAATATTATTATTATATATTATGTCATGTAAAATAAGATCATATAATAATATTATAACATACGATAATATATATAAGTATAATGTTATTATACTATGCAATGCCATAATTTTGTAATATTACTATAATTATATGTCATAATAATGTGATATTATATTATTAGACAATAATGATAATAATATAAATAATATATTAAAATATAATTATTATATAATAGAAAAACAATATATTATAATTATTTTATATTATAATCATTACTATATTAGAATATTATTATATTTTCTTATACTATATTATAATAATTTAATATGATGTATTTATTATTATAATATGATATTATAATTATAATATTATTTAGATAATTTATATAATGATTTTTAATAGGGTAGATATTAAAAGTATAATGTAATGTCTTTCATAATTTTTATTTTAAAAGTATTTTTTAGTTTAATTATCAAATAGATATCAAAGTCTTACCGTACCATAAAATCTGGTTGCAAAATAGTAAATAACTTTTCAAAAGCTCTATTTTTAAAAGCTTTAGTACCAAAAGCTTTATTTTTAAAAGTTCTACCATTAACAGCTCTACTAAATAGGACCTTAATTAATCATCCCTATTTACTAATTAAAAAAAAGTAATCACATACCCCAATTTCTTTGGGTCTGATACATTTAATCGGTCTGAAAATTACGTGATCTTCGTATGCAAGAAATAAGTATGGGTACAGAGATGGATATGGATATTATATTATTTCTATGAGTATAGGTATTGATATGACTGATCCCAGCGTCGTCAGAAAAGGTAACGGCAGCCATCGTCATTCCCCCACCCGCGCCATCCCCTCGGGATCGGGGGGTGGGGTCATCATTTCTTAACCCCGAGGCCTCCACTGGTCTCGGGGTGCACCGTCGCTCCCCCACCCCGGCACCCCCTCGGGGTCGGGGGTGGGGTCATCATTTCTTAACCCCGAGGCCTCCACTGGTCTCGGGGTGCACCGTCGCTCCCCCACCCCCGGCACCCCCTCGGGGTCGGGGGGTGGGGTCGTTATTTCTTAACCCCGAGGCCCCCATCGGTCTCGGGGTGCACCGTCGCTCCCCCACCTTCGGCACCCCCTCGGGGTCGGGGGTGGGGTCATCATTTCTTAACCCCGAGGCCCCCATCGGTCTCGGGGTGCACCGTCGCTCCCCCACCCCCGGCACCCCTCGGGGTCGGGGGGTGGGGTCATCATTTCTTAACCCCGGGACCCCGCCGGTCTCGGGGTGCATCGTCATTCCCCCACCCCCGGCACCCCCTCGGGGTCGGGGGGTGGGGTCATCATTTCTTAACCCCGAGGCCCCCACCGGTCTCGGGGTGCGCCGTCGCTCCCCCACCCCCGGCACCCCCTCGAGGTCGGGGGGTGGGGTCATCATTTCTTAACCCCGGGGCCCCCATCGGTCTCGGGGTACACCGTCATTCCCCACCTTCGATATCCCTTCGGGGTATGGTCATCAGCGATCATACCAGCACTAATGCACCGGATCCCATCAGGTTACACGGTGCTTGCACATGATTTTCAACGCATGACCATGCCTTGCCGCAGCGTACCATTCAGTACTTCCGTGATTGTGCCCCGTTACGGAAGGCCATGCATCATAACGAGGTTTGGCGCGTTGCATGCCCCTGTGCATGACCATGCCTCGCTGCAGCGTACTATTTGGTACTGCCGTGATTGTGCCCCGTTACGGAGGACCATGCCTCATAACGGTGTTTGGCGCGTTGCATGTCCCTGTGCATCACCATGCCTTGCTACGGCGTACGATTCGCTACCTCTAGCAATGGAGTCCATTCCTATCAACCAGCAACGGTACGATGGAGATCTTCCGAGGCTGCAAGTTATGGTATTCAGACAGGTATAAAAGACACATACTCACGCTGTAAGTGGGATCTGAACCCTGGTTTTTCTGAGCTTTCTTCCTCCCAGCAAAAAACCCTAACCGCCTCAGCTCCTCTTCGCTGGAGCGGTTCTTTGTCTGAGCCCAAGCAACTGACTTGATCGTCGGAGGGTCCCCACCGGCGCCACCAGTCCCCGGGGACTTTTCTTGCAGGACTCCGAGGAGGGAGACGTCCGTCGTCCCCGACGTTCGAGGAGGGTTTCTTGGCGTCATCAGATTGGCGCGCCAGGAAGGGGAATGTAAGAAAGACTTCGAACCAGCGGCCTTCTTCTTTCTCTTTTCTTCAAGACCTCAAAGCCATGATGATGACTCGAATGAAAGGAGTTTCAGCCAGTCGCGCTAGGGGGCAGCGCTGCGGGGCCGATCCACCCGCGGAGGCCCCCCCATCTCTCGCATCCTGTTTCCCAGAGCCTCCAAATCTCCAGGGGGCAGGGCCTTCCGCTCCGCAAAATGAAGTTCCGCAGCAACCCCAGGAGGATCGATTCGCCGCCTTGGCCGCGCAAGTCCAGTCGTTGACAGCGATGGTCAGCATCAGCAAGCAGCCTTGCGACAACCGGAGCCGAACCCGTCTGTCCCTGGGGTGATGCAGCCTAGCCAGGCACAAAGCCCAGTGTACCACTGGCAGAGCAGTGTGCCACTGGCTCTCAACAACAAAAGCCCGGCGCCCCGTCGGCACTCAAAGCCCTGCACTAGCCAAGCACAAAGCCCAGTGTACCACTGGCAGAGCAGTGTGCCACTGGCTCTCAACAACAAAAGCCCGGCGCCCCGTCGGCGCTCAAAGCCCTGCACTAGCCAGGCACAAAGCCCAGTGTACCACTCGCAGAGCAGTGTGCCACTGGCTCTCAACAACAAAGCCCGGCGCCCCGTCGGCACTCAAAGCCCTGCACTAGCCAGGCACAAAGCCTAGTGTACCACTGGCAGAGCAGTGTGCCACTGGCTCTCAACAACAAAAGCCCGGTGCCCCGTCGGCACTCAAAGCCCTGCACTAGCCAGGCACAAAGCCTAGTGTACCACTGGCAGAGCCGTGTGCCACTGGCTCTCAACAACAAAAGCCCGGCGCCCCGTCGGCACTCAAAGCCCTGCACTAGCCAGGCACAAAGCCCAGTGTACCACTGGCAGAGCAGTGTGCCACTGGCTCTCAACAACAAAAGCCCGGCGCCCCGCCGGCACTCAAAGCCCTGCACTAGCCAGGCACAAAGCCCAGTGTACCACTGGCAGAGCAGTGTGCCACTGGCTCTCAACAACAAAAGCCCGGCGCCCCGTCGGCACTCAAGCCCTGCACTAGCCAGGCACAAAGCCCAGTGTACCACTGGCAGAGCAGTGTGCCACTGGCTCTCAACAACAAAAGCCCGGCGCCCCGTCGGCACTCAAAGCCCTGCACTAGCCAGGCACAAAGCCCAGTGTACCACTGGCAGAGCAGTGTGCCACTGGCTCTCAACAACAAAAGCCTGGCGCCCCGTCGGCACTCAAAGCCCTGCACTAGCCAGGCACAAAGCCCAGTGTACCACTGGCAGAGCAGTGTGCCACTGGCTCTCAACAATAAAAGCCCGGCGCCCCGTCGGCACTCAAAGCCCTGCACTAACCAGGCACAAAGCCCAGTGTACCACTGGCAGAGCAGTGTGCCACTGGCTCTCAACAACAAAAGCCCAGCGCCCCGTCGGCACTCAAAGCCCTGCACTAGCCAAGCACAAAGCCCAGTGTACCACTGGCAGAGCAGTGTGCCACTGGCTCTCAACAACAAAAGCCCGGCGCCCCGTCGGCACTCAAAGCCCTGCACTAGCCAGGCACAAAGCCCAGTGTACCACTGGCAGAGCAGTGTGCCACTGGCTCTCAACAACAAAAGCCCGGCGCCCCGTCGGCACTCAAAGCCCTGCACTAGCCAGGCACAAAGCCCAGTGTACCACTGGCAGAGCAGTGTGCCACTGGCTCTCAACAACAAAAGCCCGGCACCCCGTCGGCACTCAAAGCCCTGCACTAGCCAGGCACAAAGCCCAGTGTACCACTGGTAGAGCAGTGTGCCACTGGCTCTCAACAACAAAAGCCCGGCGCCCCGCCGGCACTCAAAGCCCTGCACTAGCCAGGCACAAAGCCCAGTGTACCACTGGCAGAGCAGTGTGCCACTGGCTCTCAACAACAAAAGCCCGGTGCCCCGCCGGCACTCAAAGCCCTGCACTAGCCAGGAACAAAGCCCAGTGTACCACTGGCAGAGCAGTGTGCCACTGGCTCTCAACAACAAAAGCCCGGCGCCCCGTCGGCACTCAAAGCCCTGCACTAGCCAGGCACAAAGCCCAGTGTACCACTGGCAGTGCAGTGTGCCACTGGCTCTCAACAATAAAAGCCCGGCGCCCCGTCGGCACTCAAAGCCCTGCACTAGCCAGGCACAAAGCCCAGTGTACCACTGGCAGAGCAGTGTGCCACTAGCTCTCAACAACAAAAGCCCGGCGCCCCGTCGGCACTCAAAGCCCTGCACTAGCCAGGCACAAAGCCCAGTGTACCACTGGCAGAGCAGTGTGCCACTGGCTCTCAACAACAAAAGCCCGGCGCCCCGCCGGCACTCAAAGCCCTGCACTAGCCAGGCACAAAGCCCAGTGTACCACTGGCAGAGCAGTGTGCCACTGGCTCTCAACAACAAAAGTCCGGTGCCCCGTCGGCACTCAAAGCCCTGCACTAGCCAGGCACAAAGCTCAGTGTACCACTGGCAGAGCAGTGTGCCACTGGCTCTCAACAACAAAAGCCCGGTGCCCCGTCGGCAGTCAAAGCCCTGCACTAGCCAGGCACAAAGCCCAGTATACCACTGGCAGAGCAGTGTGCCACTGGCTCTCAACAACAAAAGCCCGGCGCCCCGTCGGCACTCAAAGCCCTGCACTAGCCAGGCACAAAGCCCAGTGTACCACTGGCAGAGCAGTGTGCCACTTGCTCTCAACAACAAAAGCCCGGCGCCCCATCGGCACTCAAAGCCCTGCACTAGCCAGGCACAAAGCCCAGTGTACCACTGGCAGAGCAGTGTGCCACTGGCTCTCAACAACAAAAGCCCAGCACCCCGTCGGCACTCAAAGCCCTGCACTAGCCAGGCACGAAGCCCCGCTGACCGCCGGAGGAGCGGTGCACCAACGATTCGTCACAGCCAAGGCCCGACACCCGGCCGGTCAAGTGAGAGCTAGGTCGCATCTAGCTGCGCGCCAGGCCAACACCCGTTCCAATACTTGACAAGGCGCTACGCCTATGGCCCCGAGGGGACCTACCAGCCTAATCTCCAATCGGCGGCGTTCTTGCTCCTAAAATTTAACTCTACCTAGTTCTAACTCTAGGATACATGCGACTAAGGCGGAGGGGCACGGGTGGGGAGGTGTCCCCCGGAATTATCAGAATGAATAAAGTCGTGGGGCCACATATCAATTGACGAAGTCAACAATTTGGAGATCATTGTGAAGAGTATTTTCATTAACTACAAAGCTCCGACGTAGTCGGGTTTACAAAAGCAAGAAAAGGAAAACAAAATCACGGGCGCGAACTCATGGCTCCGCCGGCGCAGGTTCGTCGTCGGAAGGGGCCTGGTCTGACGACTGATCCAATTCGACCTCCAGGGCCCGGGGGAAATTCAGATCCCTGGCCACCTTCTCCTTAGCGTACTGGAACCCGTCAAGGAATACCGCAGCCGAAGCTTCGGCCAGGTCGTCTGCGAAATGCTCGGACGCCTTGTATTCCTCGACAAGCCCGGCGGCCCGAGCCTTCTCCGCAGCGAGGGCCTCCGCCGCGATCCTCTCAGCCTCTCGAGTGTGGCTTATCTTCTCTCGAGCACGGCTCAACTCCTCCTCGCATCGGCAGGTCTCCTCCCTTGCCACTCTTGCTTCTTCCGCCGCTGCGCCCGCCCGGTCCTCAGCTTCCTGGAGAGCTGAGGTCAACTCAGAGATATGCATATCTCTGGCCATGACCGCGCTCTCAGCCTCCGTCATCTGAGAAAGCACCGCGCGGGTACGGGCGGCCTCCATTTTCGCCCGACTCATGGCGGCCCTCACCTCGCTTGCGCAGGTATCCTTAACCGCCTCCAGCGCCCTCTCTGCCTCTTCCGCGCGATGCTGGGCCTCCTCGACCTCCTTCTGCGTCTCCCGTAGAACACTCTTTCCCCCTTGGATTACCTCCCTGGCAGCCCTCAGGGAGTGCGCGATCTGCACGCATAAGCCCAGGTTAGCAAAACACATATATATATATAAAACAAAAACAACAACCCCGAACGAAAAGGTTGCTTACCTTGACCACGGCGGCGTAAGAGTCCCGGAAGAATGCGCCCGCCCCCTGATGGCTGAGATCCTTGATGATCCTAAGATCAAAGACTGGGCCTAGGACCCGCTCGGCCCAATGGCCGTCATCCAAGGAGTTTTGGGGCGGACTGGGCGCACCCTCGCCTCCCTCCGCCGTTTCGGACGTCCCCGGCTCTGTGTGCGGGCCACTCCCAAGCGGCCCCTCGGGAGGCGGGCTCGCGGGGCCGGATGGTCCCTCGCCCCAGTCCCTGGCAGCGTCTGGTGGGATCACTCCCCCTGGGATCGGGAGCTCTTCGGTGGGCACATGCACCCCCGCTGCCAGCTCTTCGGCGGTGGCTCACTATCACTCCCACCTCCGGGGGAGTGTCGGCCGTAAGGTCGACCTCCGGTACGGCTGGGACGTGTGGTAGAGCCGGGGGTGGGGAAACTGGTGTCGGGAGCGAGGCCCGAACCGCCGGGCGTTTCGGAGCCGGGGCCTGCGTTTCGGAGACGGCCCCTCCCGGCCCCTTTTCTTGGCGGCCTTTATCAATTTTGCTGTCAGAATTTTCATCGCTGCACGACACAGGTCAGATTTTTAGAACAAAAAAAAAAAAAAAAAAGAAGAAGGAAAAAGAAGAGGGGTAGAATTTCTGGCTAAGTGTGAAGCAAGCCTACCCCGATGGGAAACAAGGCCCGCCGACTCCAAGCGGTCCTCCGATAGCAGCAAGGTGTACCGGGGAATCTCGGTGGTCAGCAGCAACCCCATCGCCTCTCGGTCTCCAGGCTGAACAGCCACGGCGTTCCCTCGGAGGTCGGGGTCTCCCCACCGGGGCCGGACTTGGTCGACGTTGGCAAAAAAGAAGCGGGGTTTCCACCCCTTGATCGATGAAGGCAGGAGGAGCTTCAGAACCCTGTTGGGTCGGGGCTGGAACAGCCACCACCCTTTCTGGGCTCGGAGGGAATAGAAATTGCAGAACAAACTAATCCTAGGAGTGATACCTAGGCGGTGACAAAGAATGACAAAGGCGCTAATCACGCGACAGGAGTTCGGGACTAGCTGAGAGGGAGTCAAAGAGTAGAAATCGAGTAGGCTGCCAAAGAAAGGATGAAAGGGAGGGTGGAGACCTGCCTGCAGGCAGATCTCATAGAGGGCTACTCGACCGGGTCGGGAGGAGATGACCCGGTCGTCAGGTGTTGGCAGGAATAACTCGACCTCCCGAGGGATCCTGTAGCGGGCCCGGATCCTTTCCAGATCCGGTCGCTTCAGGACGGAGGTTGTCCCCTCTGGGGACTCCTCCACCCTCGAGGAGGTCCCGGCCCTTAGCCGGTGGCCCCTCGATGGGGCCCTACCGGTGGCCCGTCGCCGGGCCAGAGGGATGTGGTCCTCCGAATCAGAGGACCACTCATGTGTGGGAGAAGGAGTGGGGGAGGTCTGGCGCCTCACAGAGGGAGGACGGTCCTCAGAGCCGTCCTCCGAGGTCCAGGAAGGGGAACTCATGGATGAGAAAGGAGGAGCTAACCTGGGAGGCCAAAAGAAGACCGAGTGTGGGCTTGCAGATCGCAGAAAAACTGGGGAACAGAAGGAAGAAGACGATGGCGATGAGGCATCGGTCCGCCCCCCTTAGCTAGCTTTATTAAGTTTTCAAAATGTCCCGCCATGTCTCGTCGGCCACGCGGCTTCTTGCTATACGCCGGTTCGCCTCAAGGAGCGCCTCGGCGCGTGGTGCGGTATGCCCCCGGCCAGTGATGGGACCTTGCTGACGTCGCCGTAATGAGAGGAAATGATGATACGCCTTTTCGCGCGGACTCCGAAGAGCCCGTCCTCGTTCTCGAGGGTGATCATGGCTGGCGCAGTGTACGGAGGGCCGCCTCCTTACATTCCCCGCACCGTCCGCATAAAGGTCAAGGATAGGGATCAGCCACGTGGAGAACGCCCCTTGAGCCTCAGCGGTGGGACCCGCTTCGCCCCAGGGGCGAGGAGGCATCTGATATGACTGATCTCAGCGTCGTCAGAAAAGGTAACGACAGCCATCGTCATTCCCCCACCCCCGGTACCCCCTCGGGGTCGGGGGGTTGGGTCATCATTTCTTAACCCCGAGGCCCCCACTGGTCTCGGGGTGCACCATCGCTCCCCCACCCCCGGCACCCCCTCGGGGTCGGGGGGTGGGGTCATCATTTCTTAACCCCGAGGCCCCCACTGGTCTCGGGGTGCACCGTCGCTCCCCCACCCCCGGCACCCCCTCGGGGTCGGGGGGTGGGGTCATCATTTCTTAACCCCGAGGCCCCCACTGGTCTCGGGGTGCACCGTCGCTCCCCCACCCCCGGCACCCCCTCGGGGTCGGGGGGTGGGGTCGTTATTTCTTAACCCCGAGGCCCCCATCGGTCTTGGGGTGCACCATCGCTCCCCCACCCCGGCACCCCCTCGGGGTCGGGGGGTGGGGTCATCATTTCTTAACCCCGAGGCCCCCACCGGTCTCGGGGTGCACCGTCGCTCCCCCACCCCCGGCACCCCCTCGGGGTCGGGGGTGGGGTCATCATTTCTTAACCCCGGGACCCCCGCCGGTCTCGGGGTGCATCGTCATTCCCCCACCCCCGGCACCCCCTCGAGGTCGGGGGTGGGGTCATCATTTCTTAACCCCGAGGCCTCCACCGGTCTCGGGGTGCGCCGTCGCTCCCCCACCCCCGGCACCCCCTCGGGGTCGGGGGGTGGGGTCATCATTTCTTAACCCCGGGGCCTCCATCGGTCTCGGGGTACACCGTCATTCCCCACCTCCGATATCCCTTCGGGGTGTGGTCATTAGCGATCATACCAGCACTAATGCACCGGATCCCATCAGGTTACGCGGTGCTTGCACATGATTTTCAGCGCATGACCATGCCTTGCCGCAGCGTACCATTCAGTACTTCCGTGATTGTGCCCCGTTACGGAAGGCCATGCCTCATAACGAGGTTTGGCGCGTTGCATGCCCCTGTGCATGACCATGCCTCGCCGTAGCGTACCATTCGGTACTGCCGTGATTGTGCCCCGTTACGGAGGACCATGCCTCATAACGGTGTTTGGCGCGTTGCATGTCCCTGTGCATCACCATGCCTCGCTACGGCGTACGATTCGCTACCTCTAGCAATGGAGTCCATTCCTATCAACCAGCAACGGTACGATGGAGATC
Organism: Calamus simplicifolius; assembly: GCA_900491605.1. Classification (NCBI taxonomy): domain Eukaryota; kingdom Viridiplantae; phylum Streptophyta; class Magnoliopsida; order Arecales; family Arecaceae; genus Calamus; species Calamus simplicifolius. Next base: position 317,431 of record UESW01004915.1, on the reverse strand, counting down.
TTCCGAGGCTGCAAGTTATGGTATTCGGACAGGTATAAAAGACACATAAGTGGGATCTGAACCCTGGTTTTTCTGAGCTTTCTTTCTCCCAGCAAAAAACCCTAACCGCCTCAGCTCCTCTTCGCTGGAGCGGTTCTTTGTCTGAGCCCAAGCAACTGACTTGATCGTCGGAGGGTCCCCACCGGCGCCACCGGTCCCCGGGGACTTTTCTTGCAGGACTCCGAGGAGGGAGACGTCCGTCGTCCCCGACGTTCGAGGAGGGTTTCTTGGCGTCATCAGGTATAAATATAAAATTTTATACAATAATAGATATAAAACAGATATAGGCATAAATTTCTCTAAAGGATATAGATATGAAGGTACTTTTCTTCGTATATTCACTCCGTCCAATTACCAAGCAATTAGATGAAGGCTTCAAACAGGCAGCTAGATGAACTATAGTCAATAAGAGAGGAATTCTTTTGAATCTGAGAAGAATTCTCTCGATGAATAGTTATTCTAGAGTAGAATAAGGGTGAGATAGTTATTCCATTTATTCCCATATTATTCTAGCATTATTCTCATATTATTCCAAGTATAAAGGCTGGCTGAAGAAATAGGGTGTCTAGCCTTTAATGCAAATAAGGTTGGAGATGTTTGAGATATCTAGAAGGCAATTCGCTTCTCAAATAAAGGCCTTTTGATGAGAAAGATGATCAAACAATTGATCTCAAAAGGTATCTTTAAATGGCTAAGATTGGTGGGAGTTTAGATTCTTCTAGGCTAAGATTGATGGGAGTTTAGATTCACCCAGGTTGAGGTAGACAAGCCTTCCTTCCCGAAAAAAGGTCTCATCTTTATAGGATGGGCAAAACTGGTGATGAACTATTTAGGAACATTGAATTCAAATGGGGCCAAATAAAAGACAGCAGGATTCAAAGATTAGTATCTGAAGAATGAAGTGTTTAAAACCCTATGATGATGGAGTGTTTCATATTTATTTTCAGCTAAACACACCAATAAAGAGGAAATGGGGGAGAGCTTGGATTTACCGGGAACCTGGTTAGTGGAGAAATGAAGAGAGGAACGGAAGGTCTATGGGAAGAAGATGATGATCACATTCACAAAATATTGCTATAATGTGATGGGATTAAAGAAAAAAGATTTAAAATGATTGTCAAATTTCCAAAAAGGTCAGGAATGGCATTCAGAAAAGTCTTTGTACATCGCCTTCAATACAGGATGACCTACACCGGATGCGATGATTCGTCCATGCACACTGGGTGCGATGATTCATGCACACTGGGTGCGATGATTCATCCATGCACAAATCTATGCCGGGGTTAACTCGTCCCATACCACAGACGGGCAAGCCCATGCGCAGGCAAATCAAAGTGCAGCAGTGGGATAAGAAAATTAAGGTAGTGTTTGATAGAAAAAATATTATTCATGGATAAGTGTACGGGATAGAGTTTGTCTCCTAGCTATCCCTAGGGATATCCCTTGACTATCCCATTGATCATATCAAATGCAAAAAGGTAAATCCATAGGATAACTTTTTTTTACTTTTATTTGGAGGGATAACCAGCTATTCTTGCATTCTCTAGGGAATAAATTGAGGGGATATCCCATGGTTAACCATGGATTATCCCTCTGGTTAACTTTATTCCCAGCTATCCCTTATAGTTATGGCTTTTGGGAATAAAAAGGGATATCCAGGAGATATCTCCTCTTATCCTCTATTTCAAACACTACCTAAGGTAGTGTTTGATAGAAAAAAATTATCCATGGATAAGTGTATGGGATAGAGTTTGTCCCCTAACTATCCCTAGGGATATCCCTTGGCTATCCTATTGATCATATCAAATGTAAAAAGGTAAATTCATAGGATTACTTTTTTTTTACTCTTATTTGGAGGGATAACCAGCTATTCCTGCATTCTCTAGGGAATAAATTGAGGGGATATCCCTTGGTTAACCATGAATTATCCTTTTGATTAACTTTATTCCCAGCTATCCCTTGTAGTTATGGCTTTTGGGAATAAGAGGGGATATCCAGGAGATATCCCCTCTTATCCTCTATTTCAAACACTACCTAAGGTAGTGTTTGATAGAAAAAATATTATCCATGGATAAGTGTATGGGATAGAGTTTGTTCCCTAACTATCCCTAGGGATATCCCTTGGCTATCCTATTGATCATATCAAATGTAAAAAGGTAAATTCATAGGATAACTTTTTTTTACTCTTATTTGGAGGGATAACCAGCTATTCCTGCATTCTCTAGGGAATAAATTGAGGGGATATCCCATGGTTAACTATGGATTATCTTTTTGGTTAACTTTATTCCCAGCTATCCCTTATAGTTATGGCTTTTGAAAATAAGAGGGAGATATCCCCTCTTATCCCCTATTTCAAATACTACCTAAATGATTAGATTGTTGAGGTATTTCGGTAGTTTCTACGGCGATCACAGAAAAACGGGATAGAAATGGTTGCCAAGCTACACATCAGAACCATGTCAGTGGAATAAAAGATGCCTAAATGAATGAAAATTGGGTCCACTGGTGGATTAAGCATCATGTTTGCATGCATTAAACGATAGTTGTAATTCCCAAATATGAATCCAGAAATTCAAATTCTTACCGTAAAGCCGCTAATAACAACCTTTTGAAACTCGGATCAACTAAATAGTCACCATTAGGTCCTCCAATGGTTCTTCGAATACAAAGCTTCCTCAACTAGCACCCATACGAATCTCCATTCGCAAAAAACCACTGGATATAGAAATAATGCCAAAACAAGAAAAATGGGACACATCCCATATATTAAGATTGGTTGCATTTTTAACTGTGAATAATAAACAAGGATCTCGCCAAGCACACAAAGGAATGAACCTTGTGCATAAATATGGAACACATACGTCTTGCATGTCCTTTCCCTCTTATTATGCGCTTTTATTTCTTGGGCAGGTTTGAAGAAAAAAACCCAAGAACACAACGTTATATCATATGCCTAAGGGCATTGTACTGAGAAAACTGGGACAAATAAAACTGTCATACAAGATGGACTCCCCTCACATTCATGTCCAGACATCATCCGATCTAATTCTTGGTGCTGATCAGATTCCTAATGACAAATGGCAGAATTCCACCATGATTGTAATATGCCAGTTCCACCTGTAGCAATAAGTAGCTTTGTGAATAGATGCACAACATTCAAATATGGTAGCAACTGGCAAACAGATTAAAAACATATAGTTTCACTAGTAATTCTCTCCGTACCTCGGTATCAAAGCGGACAGTGCATGTAAATGACTTGCCAGTATCTGTCACAACTGTGACATCTTGACCAGGTTTGATGTCACCAACAGTGTTTGGAAGGTTGATGGTGTATCGTTCATAGCCTGTTAAGCCAAGGGTCTCTGCATCTTCTCCAGACTTGAAACATAGAGGAATTATTCCCATGCCCACAAGATTGCTACGGTGGATCCTCTCGAAGCTCTTGGCAATAACTGCTTTCACACCCTGCAACCAACCATATTTATAAATATGCTGATGGCATGAATGATGGGTAAATACAAGCACCCAGAAAAGACTGTCGTTGCTGCTGATAAAGAAAGATATATATAAAATATTTACCAGCAGCATTGGTCCCTTTGCAGCCCAATCACGAGAACTTCCACTTCCATATTCCGCTCCAGCCAAGATGACCGTATCATGCCCCTCACTTTTGTACCTCTGTTCACAAAGCATAATTATTTAAATAGAGCGTTCTGGAAAAATTAGAATTAGAGCAACAAACATATAAGTCAATATTAAAAGTAACATCAAATTCTACAAATTAAGGTTTAAGAGATTTTGTGTAAGTTACCACAGCGGCTTCAAATACAGAGAGTTTCTTCCCTGAAGGAATGTGAATTGTTTTAGGCCCAACTTCTCCCTTCAAAAACTTGTTCACAAGGCGAATGTTGGCAAATGTTCCCCTTGCCATCACTTCATCATTACCACGGCGGCTACCATATGAGTTGAAGTCTCTCCTTTCAACGCTACGCTCCATCAAATACTTGGCAGCAGGGCTATCTTTGTGAATGCTTCCAGCTGGTGAGATGTGGTCAGTTGTGATGCTATCACCAAAGTTCAGCAAGCAATATGCATCCTTCACAGGATGTGGACCAGGAGGAGACATTGTCATGTCCTTGAAGTAAGGAGGCTCGTGAATGTAAGTTGATGAAGGATCCCATGTGTAGAGTGTGCTCGATGGCACCGATAGCTGATTCCACATAGGATTGCCTTTGGTAATTGCTTCATATGTAGCTTTGAACATGTCTGGAAGCACACTGGATTGCACAACCTGAAGAAAATCAAATCAAAATAACTTTGAAGCCCGTGTTACATGGTTTCAGAAAAGACATCCAGCAATAAATGGGTAGCAATGGCTGAATAACTTACATCTGCTATCTCTTCATTGGATGGCCAAATATCCTTGAAGTAAACCTTCTTTCCATCTTTTGACGTACCTATAGGCTCTGTTTCAAAATCAATGTCGACCTGCAAGGTAACTCTTCCTCAGTTAAGCCACACGTATCTGAAATTGAGGATCTTGAAAACCTAGCACTAGCAATCCTACCACCAAGGAGTTCAATTAGAATCACAAAAGAGACAGGACTGTCTAAAGAGACAAGGAAACAGCATCAGCCAGAATAAAAGCATAGACAATTTAGAAACAAAGGTCGAATTTATAATTCCTCTAAGTATAGATCAAAATTCCTCTTAGTATATATTACCACTGGCCAAAGAACAACTGTTACACTGCCTATCAAATTCACATGCTGTAACAAAATGGTTTTGAAAATCAATACCACGATTATTAGCCAGCAATTAACTATGATTGTTTAGAGAAGACAAATCCTTTCTTCTCATCGACAAATCTAAGTTCTTGGAAGAATGAAAGCCAAAGCCAAATGTCAGATCATGTGTTAAAAAAACAAGCAACTAATACATTGGCTCATAGCTATGCTAATGTACATTCATGTTATAAATGATTTAGGAGGTAGCAAGTAGTTTTGCTTTATGTAAATTACAGGTTAAGATTTGCTTGCGCATTCAGGTTTAGTTCCCACTACAATTAATCTGAGCTCACTCCACTAAGACTCCATCAAATGATGTCTTTTATACATTTTTCCTTTGAATGCCTGACTGGATTTAAGAAACCAAAAAGTAAAACCTTCAAGACTCTCCACTGTATGCTTAAAACACAAAAAATCAGCCTATCTTCTTCCTCAAGCAGTAATGGAGACCTTGATGTCTCTTTGCGTGCACATCTTCCTATCTTTTTCCTCTCAAATATTCTTTATCATAGCCATAGACAACTGAAAATTGTCTTCCCCACCTGAATTCCTCAATATGAGCATTAAGGAGAGCAAATACCTTTCCAACTGCTTCAATTTTTCCAAATGTGCTAAAAAAATCTCGCTAGAACATGTGATGTTATCCTATACAAGAGCAAGGCGTGTTGCGTTTGCCTTATAGACTTTATTCTGGTGATCATAGTTTTAGTTACTATCAGGTAATGTTGATGCATCTATTTGTACCTTTATTCTTTCACATTTTCAGATCCATACCACATCTTGGATACATAATGGTAGACTACCATGTCATAATCTCTTGAAATACAATATGACATATGTTTGACGCCATTCTTCATTTTTAAGCCAGCTAAATGATTTGATTCCATGATGCAGAAATGTTTACAATATAAAGGTAGAGTTAGCTACATTGCCTACATTCGATCACCTTCCCACCTCTTGAATCCACACAATTCACATATCCCAAAGATAGAGAAGGTGACCGAATCCAAGCCTATATCTCACCTCCCCATCCCTTGAATCCACATAGTTCATAGGTCCCAAAGATGAAAAAGGTAAAAAAGGTGGGCGGCTTTGAGATCCGTGTGGATCCAAAGATGGGGAACATAACCGGATCCTAAGCTTGACTATATTCGAATGTAGCCAAGTCTACCTCTAATTCTCAGCTCATATGACATAATTCTTAAATAGATAATTTATCATTAAGAAACCTACTCTCCCTCCCCCCCCCCCCAAAAAAAAAAAAAAAAAACAAAACAAAACAAAAAAAAAAAAAAACAAAACCCAAAAAAAGATGTGAATCCTACTCCATCCTCATAAAATGCCATTCAAAACACTTGAAAAACAAGTTTTGTGACCTAAATATTTCCTAACCCAATCTAGACTTAAAATAGGAGCTTAGGACAATAATTATACTCATATTAGGACCTAAAAACTAACTAGAAGGGAGGGCAAAGCCTAAAAATTAATATGAAAACTGCATCAAGTTTAAGAATACTAAAAACAGAAAATAAATTCAGCCATCTAGCTTCTTGGTTTTATAGGTCAATGAATGAACAATTGGCCCCCAATGGTGATCGATGTCTCTATTGGTATTAAGTAATTCCTATAGTGCTTATAAAGAGGAGTATTTGGTAATCCTAATCGCTAGGAATATAAATAACAGTACCATATCTGTGGGGCATAAAATATGAAATCAAAACACTCAAGAATGTTAAACAGGTCTTCAGTTGATAACATATCCAGAAAACGCTGCCAATTAAATGATCCATCAAATTAAACATTACTTTTGCAGCTCCCTTTTTTTCGATTTTCTTTAGCAATACCAGAATGTGAGACAACCAGGATACCGTAAATGGTGAAAATGCCAGTCAAACTTCTTCATAACAGCTATAAATATGCAAGCATTCAAGCAATCAACATACTAGCACAAAAGGGCACAACTACTTCTATGATTGCATACCGTGCCAGCAAGAGAATAAGCTACCACCAAAGGAGGGGAAGCAAGATAATTTGCTCTAGTTAAAGGATGTACACGTCCCTCGAAATTTCTATTCCCAGATAACACAGCTGCAGCAACAATGTCTGAAAATGCACGACCAACTTGAGAACTACATATGCATGAACGTCTTCTACTAAATAAAGAAAGGGCAATGAACTATGTCAATTAATAAAGAGAAATCTTACCATTCTCAGAAATTGAAGCTGATACTGTTTCATCAAGGTCACCAGAATTCCCAATACAAGTTGTGCACCCATACCCGACAATATGAAAACCAAGCTGATTTAAATACTTCTGCAAGCCACTGCAAAGACAGAGCCCAGCATGAAAGGTTACGGAGAAATTTAGAATTTAAAATGTAATTCTTTGCTCTGCAACGTTCAAAAGATACCTCTTTGCCAGGTATTTGGTCACAACTCCAGAACCTGGAGCAAGACTTGTCTTAATCCATGGCTTTACCTGATCCACAATGACAAGATTGAATTTAGTATGGGAAACATATCCTGCACCAACTGTCAATAGATATTTGTAATTTAAGAATGCTGGAAAACCTTCACCTATTTAACAAATTACTTTTTGAGCCATAGCATTAATGACCTGCCAACTTTTCTTTTTCCATTTAATATGCTACATACGAAGCAACCTACCTACATACCCAGTTGTGTTCCCAATAATACGGGGTCTTGGGAGGGGTGAAATGGGGACAGATCTGAACTTTGGCATTTTCTTTACACAGTGTGGCTGCCCCAGCCCTAGAAACCATGCCATGGCACTAGTCAGCCAAAGCCTTTACTATTGTGCCAAGCAATGGCCCCTTATATACGTAGCAACAATTAATAAAAGAGAAAAAAATCTTATTTGGCATAAATATATAATCAAATATGTGAAGAAAAGCAAATAACCAGGAAGTATAAGGAGAAAAAACCAGGATGACGCAACATTTTCACCAATGGCAGCTAAATTAATTGTTAAAAGCATAGTAACTGGAAGGTGGACAAATAATGATGACCATGTTCAATTTATTTTAGCTGTCTGCCAACATATGATATGTTAGATCAGAAATGTTTTCATTCTCCTTTTTTCATTCTTTTTATGGCATGAACACATATATGAGTTGTATCATGTACCCATCCTGCAGAAGGGTTGATACACCTTTAATGCACCATTATATTGACAGGCTGGGATGCATGAGGGATTTTTCATGGTTAATTACAAATAACAATTGGCTAATCAGTACAATCATAATATAACTGATCAGCCTTAAACATGAAATTGCGGGCCAAAGAACTCCTGTGCCACTAGACACTAATTGATACTGTCAGCACATAATTTAGTAATGAGAACAATGTTCTTACCTATTGGGCTCTTAAAATGTGCAAGAAATAGATTGTAATGACATCAAAGGAAAAAATTTTGTTAATACATATCTGAGATAGGTGATCTTGAAAAGATGACTAATGTATCTATATGTTGTAGTTGTTTTCCCGTTAAAGCAAATGGAAGAAAATATGCATGTTCTCTCATTGTTAAGAGGTGTTTTGGCCATTACCATAGCATGCTTTTTCTGTCTGAATAAAAATAAATGATATGTTTATTACATAGTGTATTGTCAAGAATACTTTGACATTGGATTCACAATCACCTGAAGAAACATGCGCAAAAACTATAAGATATATAATGTGAAGGGTATTGTTCAACCTCAAGGCCCAGTTCACAAGCCTTCTTTGCAACCAAAGCAGCTCCAAGCATTACACTAGGGTTTGATGTGTTTGTACAACTGGTAATAGCTGCTATGACAACATCACCATGCTTTATCTGTGCTGGCGTCCCATGGAAAGAAAATTCTGCAACTTTACTTTGGGCTTCTTTTGGCACTGCAAAACCCTGCAATCCCACATCAGATTAATGTTACAAAAACAAGAAAAAATTTTCCAAACTAAGTTAGAATTATTGTGCATATCTCTGTCAAAAGAAACTTAAAATAGATATTTCATACTAAGTGCTTGATAACAAGAAGGCAAAGTATACATGGGCCATTAGCTAGCCAATTGACATAAAATAAACAACTCTCAATTGTGCACATGAATGCATGCATGCATGCACACACTCACACAGTCACACACAGGAAAAAAGCCTTCAAAGAATGTCTATCCCACCCATAGGTTCCTGTTAACATTTGTGTGCATGTAATGAACAAAGCAAGTTTGTCGAAACATATTGAGTGAAAACCACACTAGTAATCCAGTACGGTCAGTGCAGTAAAAATTAGGACAAGTTGATATCGATGCTTTCTAGACAGCCAAAATGGAGATAATGACATCCGCTAACAATTAAAGCAAGTTTCTCTGCTGTATCCATGAAAACATAAAAGAAAAGGCATCAGTTGCATTACCTTGAATCCTACTTTATTGTCTAAGCATGAATGCCAATCCGCTTTCATTCCCTTCAAGGGAACTCGATCATGAGGTCTGCCAAGGAGAACAAATTAACTTAAGCTTGCATGGTGGTAACTCTAATCTAGCCAAAAAATTCCAAATTTATAACAAAAATTCCTTACCTTTTAGGCCCTGATACACATGGTTCTACGTCTTCCAGATTCAACTCTAGATAAGATGAGTACACTCTTTCTGTTTGGGGCTGAGTTCAGGAATGAGAACTCGTTCAGAAGGTATGCATTACAAAAATAAATAAATAGAAAAAATCACAAAGCAAGTTACATGCACTATCAATTTAATATCAGAATGGGAGAGGTACCTGGCTGTAGTCAACGAACATTTTATTAGCCCGCAAATACGACTCTATCATTGCCACCTAAAAGTTGCCAAGAAAATTACATCCCTCAAACAAAACAAATAATCATAATAGCAATTGCAGATGGTAACAATGACTTACAGTATCATCACTTCTACCAGTCAGTTTCAAGTACTGCAGTGTAACATGATCTACTGGGAAGAAACCCATTGTTGCTCCATATTCAGGTGACATATTTGCAATAGTGGCACGATCTGCCAGTGACAGCTCACTCATGCCTTCCCCTATATACAGTTATAATAAGCCACATGCTTGATTAATAGAAAAGCGAAATAAGTACAATACATTGAGTAATGCAGAAAACATTAGAAATGAATGTAAAAACAATTTTAATCCGAAAAAGATACTAGAAAAAGTGGGGAAAAGATTGGTCCACCCATTTACCATAAAATTCCACAAACTTTCCGACAACACCATGCTTCCGAAGCATCTGTGTTACTGTCAAAACCAAGTCAGTGGCTGTCACACCATTCCTCAACTTTCCAGTCAATTTGAAACCAACAACTCCCGGCAGCACCATACTCATTGGCTGCAGTAAGATGAAAATAAAAATTATAGTGAGAGACTCAGCAAGATTGTTGGTGATCATCACATCAGCTGGGGGAAAAGAAAAAAGAAAAAGCATACATCCATAAACAAAAACGGATAAAAAAGTTGACCAAGACATTGCTTAACCTGAAAAGTTCCGGTTTCCAGAGTGAGGTGAGACACTAACTTTCACGCACAAGAATGATGACAGAAAATGTGCAAACAAGTACTAATTTAGGAATCATACTGGTAGGGATGTGGTTCCACCATGGTTCAATTTGTAGATGGATGAAAGTTACCATCCTTGACATAATTGGGGAAGATTGATAACCATATCAAGCAAACCTTTGACCACACTTATCAGGCTGTTTGCTAAAAAAAAAAAACCTTTACAACACTTTGTTAACCCATTCATGTATTGTTTATGACCACATTAGAAATTGAAGGTAAATATTTTGCAAATGAGGGAATTCCAATCTGAACCAATCAATCATGTGGTTGTTCGTTGGTTTAAGACTCTTGCTTTCACTCTCTTGGACCTCCCTCAATTCTTTGGGCATGCTTTAACTAATCCTTCATTTTAACAATTCATAAGAAATTGACAAAGAATGGACACCAATGTATTTACACATTAATAAAGCTATGAATATAATTGTCCACTATTTTTGTCTCCACATCATGAAATCCTTGTAAATAACAAAAAACTTACATTTTCAGACATGATAATAATTATTTACTGTCAAACTACTGGCAAAAGGAAGTAAATGGTTGAAGAAGTATAGCAAGCAGAAAAAAGAATGGTTGGGCATTTAAAATATAGAGGTTCCACAAAGATAAGAAATCTTTATGCATGCGCAAACACAAAAACAGACCAACAAAGATAAAAGAAAAAATAATATGATTTATCAAGAACATTAAGGCAAAAGAAAAGTGATTGCAAGCATAGACCAAGCTGAGAGGCGTTCAATGGACAAAAAATAACTTTATTTACCTGGCCAAGCATTGCAGCTTCTGCTTCTATTCCTCCAACTCCCCAGCCAGCAACACCTAATCCATCAATCATAGTCGTGTGTGAGTCAGTGCCTACCACACTGTCAGGGTATAGCATCCCTCCATTGTTGAACACAACACGGCCAAGGTATTCCAAGTTCACCTACAGAACATCATTTCAGAACTTGATGCAAGTAGTAGAAACAATGAATTATCATGTTAAGATGAATTTCATAAACCCAACTCCAGAGTCTCAAGACAGCATCAAAATTAAATCAGCTTCTCCACAATCTTCATGATCAATAAAATCCAATTACCTGGTGAACAATACCAGATCCTGGTGGAACAACAAGCATATTATGGAATGCATTGGATCCCCACTTCAAAAATCCAAATCTTTCTTTATTGCGATAAAATTCAAGTTCCATATTTGCCTGAACTGCATTTTCTGATCTCGCCACATCAACCTGCACTGAGTGATCGATAACAAGATCTACTGGAACCTGCATGCAAAAAGTTTCAAGTCTTATACTGTACCTGAAGAAAGAGATGAGACCGAAAAGTAAAGTATATCAATAAATTCATAAGTGCCACCAAACTACACCTTCACCTTCTTGCCACTGCTCTTGGAACATCTTTTTCACACAAATCACTAGTCAAATGAAAGAAGTGCTATCAAACTGATCTTTATTTTGTTCACCCATTATTTGACTTTTCTTGTTGATACAAATCACTAACAGCATGTGTCAGTATACCCAATAGACTGAAAATTTCTTTCAATTCGGCAATTTTGTACAGACAATTTCAGGCCAGATGAATGAGTTGGCATGATTGACAAATCAAAGGCTTCAGATTCACCATAATAGGCAGGGCTGTATAGGCCTGATGAAATCAGTGACCATGTAACCACATACAACAGCAATTGTCCCACAAACACAAGGTCATTCGAGTATATGAACTCATTGCATAGAATAGTGTTTCTCGTGCACCAGGCCTTAATTTTGCTCCAAATATATTATTGTTTGAGACTCAACATCTAAAGAACCTTTCCAGTTACATAGTTTAGATATGGTCAAAATGAGTATTCACACAGTTTGGAGACTTTTATGAGGTTCTTAGACTTTAAATCAAGCATGTAGTTATGTAAAGTTCTCTGTATATAAAAGGGTTCTCTAGATTATAAAATCTTACAGTTATGGAATACTAAAGTAAGTAGGGTCCTATCTTTCACTTAAAATCCATCCCATTCTAGCCTTAAAATAGTTTGAAGTAGAATCCTTTTCTGGTAAAGGAGACAACTTCAGGATAACTTCTTTAAAAAGATAAATGCAGGTAGGTTAGTTTAAAAGTTCAATTGGAGATAACATGAGTATCCCCCCTCATTGCACACACAGAATATTATATGGTAGCATTAAACATTTAAGTTAATAAAGTCGATGTGTGGTATCCTAGAGACTTAAGCATGGAGAATCAAGCAACTAACTTAAATGTTTTCTTACAATTTCAGTTTTCAACAGTTCAACAACTTAGGTATGTGATGCAGTTTAGTTCATTTGAGTTTTCATAAATATTGAAACATGTTGAAGGGGGGAATTCAAAGATTTGGGTCCATAATATTAATTTTCCATAAATATTTTACAATTTTTGCATTTCAATGATTCCACAGACTTGTGGCTTAAACAGTTCTAACAGTTGATCAATGATTATTGGAGTACAAGATAACACACTTCCAACCCCCATGTCCTACATTTCATATAGTAAGATGAAGCTCTGCAGAACCAACATGCATCTAGGGCCAACCTCACCATGTTGCCAAGTAACCATTCTTTCTTAACAGAAATCTTAGCCTTCACATAGGAACTAGCAGAAGTAGTCAGTTAGTTATAAAACAAAAACAATTATGAACATCTACCTATGGAAAAGATGAAAGGAAGGTTCAGCAATGGATAAAACCTCCTTCATTAATGAAAACAAAGTATCAAAATAAAGTATCTTTCAACCTAAGAAACAGATACATCATATTAGAATAGACAAGCCCAAGAAAAAAAACAAAATGTGAAGCAAATTTCTAATTTAAATATCTGGATTTATTGGAATTACTTTTAGAATATCGATGTGAAGCAGAGAAAAATAACTTACCAATGGATTGATTTTGTTTGGATCACTGCCAAGTCTTTTCATAGCATCCCGCATACACGCAAGATCAACAACAGCAGGAACACCAGTGAAATCCTGACAGAAACGTTAAAGAAACACCAGAGCAAACTTGTTTAGTTACAGAAAGGAAGTGGTATAACAGAAACCAACCAAGAATTTCAAATGAAATAACAGTGGAGCACCGTCACAAATCCTTTATTAAGAAACAAAACAAGAATTTCCCTACAAACGAAATAAATTTGCTGAATTGAGCAAAACACAATAAGATGGATACAAAAGAAAGAAAAATATTAGATATAGCACTAAACGAAGCATGAGCATACCCCCGCAAGGTGAGAGTTTAGCGTTTTATAGAATCTCCGTCATTTTTTTTTTTTATGTTTTTCCTTCGAAAACACATTGAAGCTCCATAAGAGATAGGATATGGGACTTGGAACAAGAAAAAGAGAACTTAACAAACAGTAATAAATCTCATTTGAAAGAGTGCAAAATTCAAATTGAAGCAAAGTACTACAATGACCATCTAATAAACTAGTGAAAATTAAGAGTACTCTCCATTGAAAGTGTTATATCATTTGAAACAGGGAAAAAGGGAAGATCAAGTGGAGAGGGATACGTACCTGAAGCAGAACACGAGCAGGCTTGAAGGGGATCTCGACTTGCTTGGGGGAAGTGTTCTCCCAGTCCAAGATCTTCTCCACATCCTTCGCTGTGACCTGGAACTCATCACAGTTCCGGATAGCCGATTCCAAAAGAATCCTTATCGAATACGGAAGCCGATCTAGAACGCCAGCACCACCATTTCCCAAATTAGACCAACCACAGCATCAGAAGAATTGTGTTCACAATCGAAAGAATATAAAAGTTCAGAACGCATCAGATTCCACCAAAATTCATCAAAATACCCACCGATCCGAGGATCATTCAGCGCCGGCAAGCTGTAGTACTTCCCGAACTCGCCTCCCCCAGGCTTGGAGAGGGAGGTCAAGATGCTCTCGTACGAGTTCCTAGCAGCTATCGTTCAAGCAAAACATTAGCAACCAAGGAAGCATCGAAACATATCAGATCTAGCGCTGATCAGAGGCAGGCAAGAAAGAGCTCCAAAAGAGAAAGAGTGATCCAATACCCATGGTGGCGAAGCGGCGCTCGAAGCGCTGGGCGACGGCGCCGGCGACGGCAACGGATAAGTGGATCGGAGCCCGGTGGCTGATCGGGGATCGCCAGTCACGGGGCCGCCAAGCGAACGACGAGAACGGCTCCGGCGAATGCGGAGAACGGGGACTAGGCGATCTAGGGTTAGGATTTGGGCGGAGGGAGGGAGGAAGGACGGGGCGAGGAGACTTGGCGGCAGCGGAGATGGAAGAGGAGAGGCGAGCGGACGATGATCGGGTGAGGAACCCGGGTGCCAGAATCAGGAGGCCATTTTATAGACGGCACGGTGGGATGGACCGCGGGAGGTACTGGACGCTGATAATAACGGCAATAAATTAAAAACCGCAGCAGAAGCAAGGAGTAGGTGTGAGAGCGGAGACGAGGACGAGGAATCGTGGAGGCGCCGCTGGGCTTGGGACGAGGAGTGGGTGGAATAGATAAGGGGAGGCGCCGCGTGGAGGCAGCGCGCCTTTACCCTGACTCGCCGCAAAGGTCAGCGCGACGGCAGTGTTGCTGTTAAAAAAAGTGACGTCGAAACCTTGGCGAACAAACGCACCCAGGGGACATACACGTTGATCGTGATGCCTGGGTCCCGGCCTCACCGTTAGAGTGCATATCTGGGTGACTATGTTGGTGTGTTTGGAGTTGTCGTGCTGGGATCTTGTCACCACAGGTAATTTTAGTGGATAACGCTTCACGGAATGGGATGACAGTTGTGTGAATTATCAATCAATCAATAGGTGCCACGTGGCCTCCTGGTATCTGACGTGGCCATCTGTGATACGTCGTTGGCTGGTTTTCGTTTTCCGGTGCATCTCGCTGACAGGATCGAGCAGATTGATAAATTAAAAATGCGCCGCTTTCTGCACGTGCGAAAAAGGGTGAGCTAAAGAAGCGAAGTTCAAAAGAGCCGGCTGAGTATCAGAGACCTTGTTGAGATTTACGGCCCTCAGATTGATTTGAAATGAATCTGGCATCTTTTCATTCATCTTAGAATGCAGCTTTTTATATAAAAATTTACTGAAACATACTTTCTATTTATTTCATGCTCTCTGTGAAAGGCATGAGCATTCTATCTACTTGCCCATTATATGGTAGAAAGGACGAGACGATTGATCATACTATTTTCAGTTGCTCCCAGGCACGATAGATCTGGCAAATTTCAGATGATGGTCCTTGGGATCAAGGGTCTGAATCCCTGTGCAGTTACTTTTTGAGTATCATCAGGGAGAATATAGAAAGAGGACTCCACCTTCTGGTTTCGAGGAAGGCTTACACTGCTTATCAGATTTAGTTATCTCGGAATCGACTTCTGTTTGCTGATCAGATTATTCATCCTCGCAGGATTGTTAGGGTTGCCTTCTCCTTAGCTGCTGAGTATACCTTCCATCAGAGATTTTGTTTTTCTGCTACCTCTGGCCACTAAGACTCCCTGCTGCTTCGGTAGCGTACCGGCGTACGGTTTTCATTTCTTGGGAGCCTCTACCTCCAGGGTTTGTTAAAATCAACTTCGATGGTAGTGTTCGCGGCAGATGTGCAGGCTCAGCGTTTGTGATTCGTGGGCCTGACGGTGAGATGCTGGCGTCTGGTGGATTTGGTCTTCTGGATTTCACAGTGCCTCTTACGGAGTTGTGTGCTGCTTGGGCTGGTATCTGTTGTGCTATTCGCTGTCTTGAAGCTCGCAGCATTATAGTTGAAGGGGATTCCATTACGGTTATCCGCTGGATTAGGCAGGACTCCCGCGCCCGTGTGCCTATCATCCCTTTGCTTGGAGATATTCATTCTATCCTTCAGGATCTCTCTTGTGCCAGGATTAGGCACATCTACCGGGAAGCCAACTCTACGGCAGATTGGATTGCTGCTAGGATGGCGTCTCATGCTGGTTCTTGGAGCTGGAAGCCGGGTGAACCTTGCCCCCTTATTCTTTCCTAAATTTTGTACTCTGATATCTCGAGTTTGACTCACTCTATATTAATGTGATCATCCGTTTGTACAAAAAAAAAAAAAAAAAAAAAAAAAAAAAAAAAAAAAGAACCGGCTGAGTGGATTTGGAGAGGGATTTGCTGCCAGTAAAGTAAGCATTGATGATTTCGGTGACACGTTGATTTCTAACTCCGAATCAAGCGCCCGGATGCCTCTTCTGAAGAAAATTATAGATTTTTTTTTTTTTTTCTAAGAAAGACTCTGGTCAAGGATGGAACCAGAGAGTTAATTACTTCATTTGTATATATTGAATAGCTTCTAAATATTGTTTAAATGTAGAAATAAAGTCTTAGGTAGTGTTTGATAGGAAAAATATTATTCATAAATAAGTGTACGGGATAGAGTTTATTTCCTGGCTATTCCTAGGGATATCCCTTGGCTATCCCATTGATCATATCAAATGCAAAAAGGTAAATCCATAGGATAACCTTTTTTACTCTTATTTGGAGGGATAACCAGCTATTCCTGCATTCTCTAGAAAATAAATTGAGGGGATATCCCATGGTTAACCATGGTTAACCATGGATTATCCCTTTGGTTAACTTTATTCTCTGCTATCCCTTATAGTTATGGCTTTTGGGAATAAGAAGGGATATCCAGGGGATATCTCCTCTTATCTCCTATTTCAAACACAACCTTAGGGGAAGAAAAAACCATAGGATTTTAAGGGACATTTGGTTCGCCAAAATGAGTCCCTTGCCATGCATATCCGCTGTTGATTCTGTTTCTAAGTTTCTATTTGAATATAATTTAAATCTAATATATATATATATATATAGATATATATAATTTAAATAATAATTATTATTTGATATCCCTTGCAAATGGCATATTATTATTTATATTACAATTTAAATGATTTAATACTATAAATATTATATTTAATATTATTAAATATATTTTATTAAGTAATACAAAACACTATTAAATATAATATACAATATATTGTATATTAATATATATTGTATTATATAATATATTTATAGTATTTATATATAATATTTTTAAAATAATTTCATAAATTATTCTTTTTATTATAAAATATTAAAAAATATTATAATAAAATATAAATAAAATTTAAGAACATAATAATTTAATTATGAATTAAATGTGATAAATATTATGCTTATGAGGGAGGAGTTTGAAATATTACGTATTTGTAATTTTTTTTTGGTACAGAAGAATGATCACACTATTCTAATATGAATTATAGATCAAAAAATAGGATTTGTTTAATTTCTGTTTTGAAATTTAAAGTTAGCATAATGGGCTATAGATGTCGCTATCTAGTCAACTGTAGAATTGATTTTTTGATAGATATGATGGATTTAAACTCTATATACATTCTGAAGAATAGATCTGATATTCATAGCAATGAATTGACAAAAACTTGACTATAATTTTTTTTTTTAATGATAATAAGAAAGCCTCCCTCGATGAGAAAAAATATGAGCATGAAAAATTGAGTAGCTTACAAAATACCGCCCGAGTCATTTGATGATGCCCTTTTACCTCGTGACGTCTCTTCGTAAGAATATAAGGTAGTATTTGATAGAAAAAATATTATCTATGGATAAGTGTACGGGATAGAGTTTGTCCCCTGACTATCCTTAGGGATATCCTTTGACTATCCCATTGATCATATCAATACAAAAAGGTAAATTCATAGGATAACTTTTTTTTACTCTTATTTGGAGGGATAACCAGCTATTCCTGTATTTTCTAGGAAATAAATTGAGGGGATATTCCATGATTAACCATGGATTATCCCTTTGGTTAACTTTATTCTCAGCTATCCCTTAGGTAGTGTTTGATATGGGGGATAAGGAAGGATATCCAGGGGATATCCCTCCTTATTTCCAAATGCTATAGCTAGAAGGGATAGGTCTGAAAAAATTTAACTAGAGGGGATAACCCATGGTTAACCATGGTTAACCATGGGTTATCCCTTGAACTTATTCCCTAGGGAACCCAGGAACAACTAATGTTATCCCTTGATGGCAAACTTGTAATTTTAAAAAATGCTTATTCCCTCAGCTATCCTCTGGATAAATGCTATCCCGTACATTTATCCAGAGATAGCTTTTAGGCTATCAAACACTACCTTATAGTTATGATTTTTGAGAATAAAAGGGATATGAATATCTTCTCTTATTTTTTATTTTAAACACTACCTAAATTCCTTTGGGACCGCAGGCGAGGGAACGAGCCAAAGTTGACTCGAAATGACGATGACGATGTTGACCTTTTTATGTTTCTTTAATAAAAAAGTTTTGATTAAAAAAAATTTATTTAACGCCCATCAGCAATAGCATAGGGAGCATAAAGCGTTTCGCTTCGTCAGCCAGCGTTATTGGAACACCTGCTCGCGCGAGCATTTCACGAATGCTCGTGCGACCGCACCATGAGCATAGATAACGATCCAAATACTTTAATTTTCAAACCATATAAGTTTAGCTCAAGCATCCAGGTTGTAAGTATTCTAATTCAAGGGGAATCTTTTCTTTTCTTTTTCATCAAAGTTGTGTGTAAGATAAAAAGGTTTAAAAGCGCTCGTTTTTTCAAAAGTCCTATATTTTTTAATTATTTTTATTGTTATTTTATTATTATTAATTTTAAATATTTTATAGAATTATTAAATTATATTTTTATGCGATCTTATTCATGATATGAGATTCAAATCGAACCAAATTGTTATATTTTAAGGATAGATTAGCTACAACTTGCGTGAGTGAACAAAAATTGATTCTGATGATAATGCTTAACATGTTTCAATTATATATTTTTTTAATTTAAATATTTACATTTAAATTTTTATATTTAAGTTTCTAATAATTTTTAAGATGATTTTTTAAAATAATTAATGCTCAACAATCAAGAATCAACAATGTCATAACCATGTTATATAACTCATTTTCCAAACTACTACTATTCATTATCATGTAGCATATGTCATTAGATTATATTTCCTTGAATTAGGATTGTCATGCCCCAGTCCTAAAATTCGAGCTAGGGTGACAACCCGCCGCATACCAGGCATGTAAGGCGTCTCGAACTTCATCACATAAATCAATATAAAGCAAAAATTTAAATCCTTGATTTATTACAAACCATAATTATCAGTCTTGGGCTACCTGCCCTACACACAAGCGAATATGAACTAAATCAAAATAATGGAACTAAGTTTATTTAATAGAAGCTCCGTCTATCCCAATTATCCTTCTTCATTCTTGAGGCTATGAAAAACATTGTGAGAATTCTATGAGCTCACACTCAATAAGTAAGCCTAATATAATTCCAAATTTCATTTATCATGCTATCAGCATATTCATGTCATCATATCAAAATAATTTTGGAAGCTTAATTAAATAAACAATACTAGAATATGCGATGTAAACCAAACATTGTTTATACTGTCATCGTTTTTCTTTATGTGTCCCACGGCCCTACAACACACATCTTGTATATCACTCTTAAATATCCCCTAAGAAGAAGGGTCCTGGTACCAGTATTTTGTCATATCATAATCGGTCATATAATAATCTGTCATGTAATAATCTATCATGTGATAATCTGTCATATCATAATTTGTCATATGAGAACCGTGGTGACACATAAAGTTTTACTGTCATTATCATAATTACATATTATCATAGTAACAACATAATTTTGCAAGATTAATATAATTATATTTAACTGTAAGTTAACAGTTTATAAATTAAATAATTAAAAAAAATTATAATACTTGACTTACTTACCACAGTACATAAATTCAAATTGATGACCCAGCTAATTGGATACCTGGGAACCTACAGTATCATTTTTCAATATTAAATTTCTAAAATCTGAATTATAAAATGATTCTTAAACTCTACCCAAACCACTTCACGGGCCCAACTTTGAGCTCGAATATCTCTCAATGTATACACCCAAATAGGGAAACAAAATTATCACTAGAAACTAGATTCAATCATGATTTGGGCCATATATTTACTTTGCCATTCTCGGCCCGATACAGGGCCCAAAACGCTACTCAAACAGGGCTCCTGAACCGACCCAATAGGCCCAAGTCAAAACAGCCCAGCCGGCCCAGCTTCTCTCTTTCTTTCTTTTTTTTTTTTACAATCGTTCCCCTATTTCAACCGAAATAGGGGCATGCCATGCCGGCGGCCAGGGCAGCCGCCGGCCAAAATTAGGGGCAGTCCAGCCATCGGTGGCCGGACCAGAGCCGGCCGCCGCCACGGTCGGCCCCCCTTCCTTCTCTCTCTTTTCAATTTCTTCCGATTCCCTTTTTCCTCTCTCTCTATCCGCGGCGGCTTGGATTCACGCCGGCGACATGGCCGGCCCAATCCGGGGTGGTCCGGCCACCGGTGGCCGGGCTAGAGCCGACTGCTCTCTCTCTCTCTAATTCCTCTCTCTTTCCCTCTTTCTTTCTCACGGTCTGCCGTGGCCAAGAAGCGTGCCGGCGGCACGGCCGGCCACCATGGCCGGCCGGACCTCCATCGAACGCACGCCAGGCGCCGGTGGAGGTCGCCGACCAAGGCTCAAGCCCGGCGAAGCGGCGGGCACGCCACCGAGCCCGAACGGAGGATCAACCAGCACCATGGAATCTCCCTGCCTCTGCTTCTCTCTCTCCCTCTTTCTTCCTTGATTCTCTCTCTCTCTCACCCTGGCATGGACAGAGAGACTCACCGGGAGCAAGGCGCGCACAAGGATGATGGGGAAGAAACGTCTGCACAAGAAGATGATGAGAAGAAGGCGTTCACGTATGATGGGAAGGAGGTTTCCACATGATCCTTTATAGGCAATGCAGAGTCCTCAAATCAAGGGATTTGGGACTCTGTTAGTTAGAGATATTTGAAATTCAAATCTTTAGAGTCTATCTTCCTGATCTCGTGATAACTCTCATGAGCAGTTAACGAAATCCAGGGATTACATTCTCCCCTCCTTATAAAAATTTCGGCCTCGAAATTGATAACTTTCATTAGAGAAATTAAAATTCCAATTTTGTCCCAAGGACTAACAATCAACTAAATCTTTATTCAAAAGTCAATAGTCATAGCTCTATCATTAACTATACTAAGATTCAAATAGTTGTGGATATTTCTTTTTCATTTCCTCCTCAAGTTCCCAAGTAGCCTCCCTCTCAGAATGATTACTCCATTGCACCTTGACATAGGGAATGGTACGCCGTCTCAGAACCTGATCTTTGCGGTCCATAATACGCACAGGATGCTCCTCATATGATAAATCTTTCCTCAACTGTATAGGCTCATACGCTATGACATGGCTGGGGTCAGAGATATACTTCCTCAACATAGAGACATGAAAAACATTGTGTACCCCAGATAGAATCGGAGGCAGTGCCAGGCTGTAAGCAACCTCTCCGACTCTGCTCAAGATCTCAAAAGGTCCAATATAACGTGGACTCAGCTTTCCTCTAATCCCAAATCTCATCACATCTTTGGTTGGTGATACCCTTAAGAAGACATGGTCCCCAACCTGGAATTCAATTCCCTTCTTCTGACATCAGCATAGCTCTTTTGCCTGCTCTGAGCTGTACGAAGACGCTCCCTGATCAAATGCACCTTATCTACTGTTTGCTGAATCAGCTCAGGGCCTAGCAATTTCTTTCCCCCACGTCATCCCAACATATAGGAGATCTGCACCTCCTACCATACAGAGCTTCAAATGGAGCCATCTGGATGCTGGCTTGGTAACTATTATTATATGCAAACTCCACCAAAGGTAAGTGGTTATCCCAAGCTCCACCCAAGTCCATCACACAGGCTCGCAACATGTCCTCCAGAATCTGTATGGTCCTCTCTGATTGTCCATCTGACTGGGGATGATAGGTTGTACTGAAGTTTAGTTTGGTTCCCATGGCCTTATGAAGACTCTTCCAAAACTGGGA
Source organism: Calamus simplicifolius (assembly GCA_900491605.1). NCBI lineage: Eukaryota > Viridiplantae > Streptophyta > Magnoliopsida > Arecales > Arecaceae > Calamus > Calamus simplicifolius. Next base: position 295,050 of record UESW01004915.1, on the reverse strand, counting down.
CACAAACCTGGTATCTCTATCTGATACAATAGATACCGGAACACCATGGAGTCTCACGATCTGCTCAATATACAAATTAGCCAATCTTTCACTAGAGACCCCAACTCTGAAAGGTAGGAAATGAGCTGATTTTGTTAGTCTGTCCACAATGACCCAAACTGCATCGTTACTCTTAGGAGTTTTGGGCAGACCAGTCACAAAGTCCATTGTAATCTTTTCCCATTTCCACTGTGGAATCATCAGAGACTGAAGAGGTCCCGCAGGCCTTTGATGCTCGGCCTTCACTCGCTGACACACCAAGCACTTGGCCACATACTGAGCAATCTCCCTCTTCATACCTTTCCACCAAAAATTTTCCTTTAAGTCTCTGTACATCTTAGTGCCACCTGGATGCACAGTATAAGGAGAGTAGTGAGCCTCCTTCAAAATTTCAGCCTTTAGCTCCTCAATGTTTGGCACACAAAGTCTTCCTTCAAATTTCAGGATCCATCTCCATTACATAAAATTCATTCTGAACTCCTGACTGCACACTTCTTTAATCCTTTGTAGATCTGGATCTTCATCTGGGAGGACTTGATTCTGTCAACTAAGGTCGGCTGGAGTACAAGTGCTGCAACAAGCCCATCAGACTGCTGTACTCTCAGACCAACCTCCCACTTCTCAGATCTCTCAATACGTGAGGCTGGGAAGTAATCATAGCAGCTAACTCAGAAGAGGATTTTCTGCTCAAGGCATCAGCCTACTACATTGGCCTTCCCAGGATGATATGTAGATTCAGGTCATAATCCTTCAATAGTTCCAACCACCTCCTCTGCCTTAAATTCAGCTCCTTCTGTGTGAAGATGTATTTTAGACTCTTATGATCTGTATACACATCACACGACACTCCATATAGATAATGCCGCCAAATCTTCAGAGCAAAAACCACAGCAGCCAATTCCAGATCATGAGTAGGATAATTCTGCTCATAAGGTTTCAGTTGTCTGGAGGCATAAGCTATCACCTTTCATTCTGCATCAAAACACATCCCAATCCTTTCCGAGAGGCATCAGTATATATAGTAAAACCTTCAGATCCTGTCGAAGAACAAGAATGGGAGCTGACACCAGGCGCTGCTTTAACTCCTGGAAACTTTTCTCACACTCCACTGTCCAGTCAAACTTCACTCGCTTTTGGGTTAAGCGAGTTAGGGGTAGAGCAATGCGAGAGAAATTCTCCACAAATTTACGGTAATACCCGGCTAACCCCAAGAAGCTTCTGACTTCTGCCACATTGGAAGGTCGGCTCCAGCTAATGATAGCTTCAATCTTTTTCGGGTCCACAGATACACCATCTTTAGAGATTATATGACCCAAGAAAGATACTTGATCCAACCAAAATTCACACTTCTGCAGCTTGGCATAAAGCTTCTTCTCTCGAAGAATCTGCAGCACAATCCTCAGGTGGTCCTCATGCTCCTTATGGCTCTTGGAATATATCAGAATATCATCAATGAAAACCACCACAAACTGATCCAGATATGGCTTAAAAATTCTGTTCATCAAGTCCATGAATGCTGCTGGGGCATTAGTTAACCCAAACGGCATCACCAAGAACTCATAGTGGCCATATCTGGTTTGAATGCTGTTTTAGGCACATCCCCTCCTTGACTTTGAGTTGATGGTACCCTGACCTGAGATCAATCTTTGAGAATATCCGGGCTCCTTGGAGTTGATCAAACAAGTCGTCAATCCTTGGCAGAGGGTACTTATTCGCACTGTTACCTTATTGATTTCCCGGTAATCAATGCAGAGTCGAAGACTGCCATCCTTCTTCTTAACAAATAGAACTGGAGCACCCCAAGGAGAAGCACTGGGTCTAATAAATCCCCGATCTAGGAGCTCCTGCAGTTGATCCTTCAGTTCGCTCAGCCGGGGCCATACGGTAAGGGGCCTTTGATATAGGTCCAGTTCCAGGAACTAGATCAATAGAGAACTCGACTTCCCGATCAGGAGGTAAATTAGTCAAATCCTCAGGGAAGACATCAAGGAATTCTCGAGCTATGGGAATATCCTCCAACTTGGTCTCTTCCTGCTGAAGGTCCTTGACTACAGCAAGAAATCCTTGACCACCACTCATCAGATACTTTCCAGCCTGCATTGCTGATATGAACACTGAGGCTAGGTGTTTCTGACCACCAATAAAACTGAATTCAGGCTGACTTGGAATTTTGAAGTTGACAATCTTCCTGAAGCAGTCTACTGAAGCATGATAGGAGGCCAACCAATCCATTCCAAGGATAACATCGAAAAACTTCAGTGGAAGGACAATGAGATCAGCATTCAACCTCCTATTCTCCAAGATAATTGGGCAAGATTTGCATACTGTGTCAACTTTCATAACATCTCCATTTGGAAGCGCAATATGCAACTCTTGCTCCAGAGGAATAGGTGTCAATGATGCATTCTTGTCAAGATAGATGTCAGATATGAAAGAATGCGTGGCACCCGGGTCAATTAAAGTTTGAGCATAAGCAGTACCTACTTTAATCATTCCTGGACATAAGTGTAATTTGTTTTAACATTAAGGATTGAACCTAACTTTTAATTAACTGTCAATGCATTGCACTAGATAAGAATGTAATACTAGATATAACATTAAAGGGTATACCTGTCACCACAGAATTAGAGGCAGCGTCCTGCTGAGTGAGGTTGAAGACCCTTCCCTGGGTCCTCGGTGGCTGCTGCTGATACTGCTGGCTCATTCCTTGACTTGAAGAAGGCTGTTGATCCTTCCGAAAGGGACAGGTAGCAATCTTGTGATCAGTTTTCCACAGACAAAGCAGGCACCAGTCACTCTGCGGCAAGGCTTTCCAGGGTGGGAGTTACCACAATGAATGCAACGAGTCTCCTTATTCTGTGGTTCAGCTGGGGCCTGATGTGCACCCTTCTTCTTGGCCTGAGCAGAGGATTGGCCAGAAGTAGGCCCTTTTCTCTTCTTCCGCAGCTCCCAATCCTTTTGAACAGCATTCATATCCCTCTCAATCACAAGGCCTTATTCACTACAGCACTGTAAGTGAGGAGCTCAAATGCATTGACCGCTTGCCTCAGTCTGGGTCGCAGTCCCTCAGTGAATCTGGTGACCTTGGCCATTTCATTGGTCACAATATTTGGAGCAAAACGGGCCAACCTGGTGAATTCAGCTTCATACTGGGCCACAGAAAGATCCTTTTGCTCCAATTTGATAAACTCTGATTCCATCTGTCTCTGTACACTCCTGGGGAAGTTGTCGAAGAATATCTCTCTAAACTCTCCCCAAGAAATAATCTGTCCATTCCGACGCTGCTCCTCAACTAACCACCAATCATAAGCTTCTCCCTGGAGAAGGTAGGTGGCAAATCTGATCCGCTCCATATCCTGACTACCATGGGCCATAAAAGCCTTCTCCATGTCTCGCACCCACCGCTCAGCATCAACAGGGTTGGTGGATAGAGGGGCAGGGGCAAACTTCTTGAAGTCTGCAAAGCTGCGGCCAACCCCTATCCAGGATTGAGATGGAGTAGGCTGGGTCTGTGGAGCAGTAGAGTCAGGCTGAGTCTGTGGAACAGGAGGGGCAGGCTGTGTCTGGGGCAGTGTGAGCAGGCTGAGTGGACAAGGCCTGCAGAATCTGATGCTGCAAGTCCCGCATCGACTGCGCCATACCCGAGAGAACCTGAAGCATCTCGGTCTGGAGTTGCTGCTGATCAGTCCCGACTGAATTGGCAGGGGCAGCAGCTCCGGTGGCTTCCAGACCTCCCGGTTGGCCAGCATTACCAACCTGGGAACCCTCATCATTTTGTTGACTTCTAGTGCGACGTGCCATTCTTATCTCCTGATAAATTAGTTGTAATTAATATCATTGTAAACATTAATTGTTAGGCTTTCAAAGCATAATATCTGAAATTTCTTTAAATTTATAATTGTCTCAATGTCATTCTAGTGTTTTGCCTAAAGTGTCATCATGTATATGTCCCTAATGTCATAACCTGGCTCTGATACCACTAAAGCTGTCACGCCCCAGTCCCAAAATTGAGCTAGGGTGACAACCCGCCGCATGCCAGGCATGCAAGGCGTCTCGAACTTCATCACATAAATCAATATAAAGCAAAATTTTAAATCCATGATTTATTACAAACCATAATTATCAGTCTTGGGCTACCTGCCCTACACACAAGCAAATCTGAACTAAATCAAAATAATGAAACTAAGTTTATTTAATAGAAGCTCCGTCTATCCCAATTATCCTTCTTCATTCCTGAGGCTCTGAAAAACATTGTGAGAATTCTATGAGCTCACACTCAATAAGTAAGCCTAATATAATTTCAAATTTCATTTATCATGCTATCAGCATATTCATGTCATCATATCAAAATAATTTGGAAGCTTAATTAAATAAACAATACTAGAATATGCGATGTAAACCAAACATTGTTTATACTATCATCGTTTTTCTTTATGTGTCCCACGGCCCTACAACACACATCTTGCATATCACTCTTAAATATCCCCTAAGAGGAAGGGTCCTGGTACCAGTATTCTGTCATATCATAATCGGTCATAATAATCTGTCATGTAATAATCTATCATGTAATAATATGTCATATCATAATCTATCATATGAGAACCGCAGCGACACATAAAGTTTTACTGTCATTATCATAATTAAATATTATCATAGTAACAACATAATTTTGCAAGATTAATATAATTACATTTAACTGTAAGTTTACAGTTTACAAATTAAATAATTAAAAAAATTATAATACTTGACTTACTTACCACAGTATGCAAATTTCAATTGACCCAGCTAATTGGACACCTGGAACCTACAGTATCATTTTTCATATTAAATTTCTAAAATCTGAATTATAAAATGATTCTTAAACTCTACCCAAACCACTTCACGGGCCCAACTTTGGGCTCGAATATCTCTCAATGTATACACCCAAATAGGGAAACAAAATTATCCTTAGAAACTAGATTCAATCATGATTTGGGCCATATATTTACTTTACCATTCTCGGCCCGATACAGGGCCCAAAATGCTGCTCAAACAGGGCTCCTGAACCGGCCCAATAGGCCCAAGTCAAAATAGCCCAGCCGGCCCAGCTTCTCTCTTTCTTTTTTTTTTTTACTATCGTTCCCCTATTTCAACCGAAACAGGGGCATGCCGTGCCGGCGGCTAGGGCCGCCGTCGATCAAAATTAGGGGCGGTTCGGCCGCCGGTGGCCGGACCAGAGCCGGCCGCCGCCACGGCCGGCCCCCCTTCCTTCTCTCTCTTTTCAATTTCTCCTAATTCCCTTTTTCCTCTCTCTCTATCCACGGCGGCTTGGATTCATGCCGGCGATATGGCCGGCCCAATCCGGGGCGGTCCGGCCACCGGTGGCCGGGCCAGAGTCGGCCGCCGCAGCGGCCGGCCTCCCTCTCTCTCTCTCTCTAATTCCTCTATCTTTCACTCTTTCTTTCTCACAGTCTGCCGTGGCCAAGAAGCGTGCCGGCGGCACGGCCGGCCACAATGGCCGGTCGGACCTCTATCGGACGCACGCCCGGCACCGGTGGAGATCGCCGACCAAGGCTCAGGCCTAGCGAAGCGGCGGGCATGCCGTCGGGCCCGAACCAAGAATCAGCCGGCACCATGGAATCTCCCCGCCTCTGCTTCTCTCTCTCCCTCTTTCTTCCTTGATTCTCTCTCTCACCCTGGCATGGACAGAGAGACTCACTGGGAGCAAGGCGCGCACAAGGATGATGGGGAAGAAACGTCTGCACCAGAAGATGATGAGAAGAAGGTGTTCACGTATGATGGGAAGGAGGTTTTCAATCCTTTAAAGGCAATGCAAAGTCCTTAAATTAAGAGATTTGGGACTCTGTTAGTTAGAGATATTTGAAATTCAAATCTTTAGAGTCTATCTTCCCGATCTTATGATAACTCTCACGAGCAATTAACGAAATCCAGGGGATTACAAGGATTTTAAAAGCAATAACGCTAGGATAACTAGTTCGAGAAAAAATGTTTTACCATGGAGGGCTCTCTAATTATTTAAAAGATTTTTAAATAAACCTGATTTACCACATGCAACCAATAAGCGTACACTTTTTCATTGCCTCTCTTAAAGTGTTGTCTTTTTAAACTAACCTAATCATTAAATTGTTGACTATTTAATAATAGGTATAAGAATGTGACGCTTATTGATTAGTTTGATATATATGTTATAGGATGCATGGGATTTATCTAAGAATTTTTTTTGATAAATGATAATTTCGATATGGGATCGATAAGGGTGTTCTGGTGAGAGATGTGCAAGGTGCGGTACGCATCCAAACCCTTGTTCACTGAGGCCGGCCCACCCAACTTGACCCATGATTTTCACGGGCCGTGCTGGCTTGGAACAATACTGTAAGAAAAAAAGTCTTTTGCATCGTCCGTGATGCATAATAAATATATTGCGCCTAATGATTGACATATAGCAATGCATGCATGCACTAAAAGTAAAAATGTTTTTATCACCTTTGGCACATCATGTGCATGCATATGCACTATATGGTAATCATCGTGAGCGATGCAGTTTCTTCTGCACCACATGCGATACAGCAAGACATTTTCATAATAGAAGAAACATGAACCATGGCCCATTGCTCATGAGTTGGTGCCGGTCCGCTGGCCTGTGGGGTCATACTGAGCCATGTTTTTTTTTTTTGGATTTTTTGACACAAGATGGCCTTTTTTTGATTTTCTAACAATTTTAATTAAATTGATAATAATAATTGATCATTTAATTAATAAATAAATAAATTTGATTTCAAAAAATAATAAAAAATAGTGCTTTTATTATTTTTATTGATAAATTATAATATATGCAAAATTATAAATAGTAAAATAAAATCAATTGAGATTTTATTTGAAAAATGATTGTCCGTCAAATTATGCATGATCACAAAATTATTCTTGATGATTATAGCTTATAAATTTTAATTAGTTTAAAAAATTTATAAAAAAATAATTACAATTAATTTGAACAAAATTATTCGTTATTCTTGTGGACTTGTGTCTTCTTCTACTTGCCTATGGTTTTATTATCTTTTTTTAGTATCTAACTAATTTTTCACACACGAACATCTCCATCACTTCAGTTGGCTCTTATCATCTTATAGCAATTTGTTTCCTATAAAAAAAAGTAGACTCCAATACCATTGTAAATATTAAAGGTGTTAGAACTTAGAAGATCACCGGCCATGATGCTAAGTATAAGATAATTATTTTCGTGTGCTTTCCACATGACTAAAACATCAAGAGTTTCTAACTTCCGAAGGTGAAAAAGCTAGTAAAGCTATTTCATAAATAATTCATTAGAAAAAGAAAAAAAATTATAGCTATATGTTTTTGTTTTGTTTAATTTATAATAATTACATAAGATCTTTAGTATTAATGCTACTACTTTAGGATGATCCATCAATAGCGAGCCTTCTACTTCCTAATTATAATTCATATATAGTATACATTTCATGCAATAATTTTTATTTTTTTCTTTTAAAAAGTCTAAATCTATACTATTTTACATATTCTTATGATATGAATCGAAAATAATTTCTAAATTATTTAATTTAATCCTAGAATCCGTTATTATAGTAAGTAATTTATTGATGCAATATCTTCAAAATATTTTGAAATTCTTTCCATTATTAAAACTATACTTTGAAATTTATATGTTAAATTAATAAAAATATACCTAAAGTATAGTTTGTTGACCCAACTGAGGATTTTGATGATTAACAAAACTATTTGAGTATAACATTTGATGTTACTAATGATTTTGATTAAGTTTTTCAGATTATAAGTCTATTTGATGATCAAAATCAAGAAGGAAATTAAGTTCTGGTTTGAATCTAATGTCAAGGTAAGACTGCAGACATTAGAATCGACATATGGAATCACAGAGCCGACTCCGAAAAACGGCACAGACTTAGAGTTGACTCCGGGACTGTGAGAGCCGACTCTATCAGAAACAACAGAACGATGGATTTTCTGGCCACGACTTAGAGTCGACTCCAGAAGAATTTTGTGTCGACCCCAGAAAAGTCAGAGACGACTCCAGATCGAGCGGATTAAATAATTTCGAGTTAGAGCCGACTCCAGAAAAGTTAGAGCCGACTCCAGAATGTCAGACACGGCTCCAGAACGGTCAGAACGACTCTAAACTTTATCTTTATCTATTTTAATCCCAACGGCTATTGTTATTTATGGATCTAATCCTTTTTACACTTGCTTCTAATGGATAGTTTCACACTATTTATGGATTAATCAGATCTATAAGAAGAGGGTTGATTGCATCCCAAAAGATAGAGAAGAAATCTCAAAAGAGAAGAAAGAGGCAAAAAGAAAAGAATAGAGAAAATCCTTGAGATCCATCAGAAAAGAAAAGAGGAAAAACCTGTAAGGAAAGATCATACTCATTCCCCAAAAGAAGAGAAAAAGATTCCAAGCCTTTGCTGTTCTATTTAGAAGAAATCTCAAGAGAAGGAAGAAGCCCTAGTTTTTCTGATCTTCTGAGTCTCAAGAGCATATTCAAAGGAAGATTCATTCAAAGGAAGAGAAGGAAGAAGCCACCAAGATCTTCGAATCAGGCTTTGGTTCCTAATCTCTATTTATTGTTTCATTATTGTATATTTGCTCATTGAAGGAGCAGTTTGCTTTTGTAAAATCAAATACTGTTTGCTGGGTCAATCTGGTGATTGATTCAGTTGAGGCCGTTAGCCTTGTGCAAGCATTAGCTTGTGATTTTAGGTTTTGTGCTGGTGAGCCTTGAAAACCAGCTGGGTTCATTGTACACCCGGGAAAACAATAAGTTTGAGTTGTGAGCTTGCAAAACAACTCTGCTGTAATCAGTTTGATTATAGTGTGGACCCAAGAGGTACTTGGGAGTGGACGTAGGTGTAGGTACACCGAACCACTATAAAATCTCTTGTGTTTGCCGTGATTGTCTCTTTATCTTCAACTCTCTATTTATAGTTGCTTAGTTCTAAACCTGTGAATCTAAGTTTTTATTTCCGCTGGGGGTTATCTTTCGAAAGAGTTTAATTTTTTGAAAAACCCAATTCACCCCCCCTCTTGGGTTGCTATCTGGACCAACAATTGGTATCAGAGCCAGTGCTCATTTGATTTGATCTAATGATCAAGAGTCAAAGATCCACATGGCAACTCAAGCTGGTTCATCTTTTTTCGAAGGTCAATCTACTAATAGACCACCCTTATTTAATGGTTCTAACTATGGTTATTGGAAGGCTAGAATGAAAATATTCATTCAAGCACTTGACTATGATCTATGGAGTATTATAGTCAATGGACCACACACACCCACTGCTAGAGTTAATGGCATGGAGATTCCTAAACCGGAAACGGAATGGGATGAACATGATAAAAAATTGGCACAACTCAATGCCAAAGCAATGAATGTCTTATACTGCTCATTAGATGCTAATGAATTCAATCGCATATCTATTTGCATTTCTGCTAAGAAAATCTGGGATAGACTTGAGGTTACCCATGAGGGAACAAATCAAGTCAAGGAATCCAAGATTAACATGCTAGTTCATAAATATGAATTGTTTAAAATGGATGCATGTGAGTCTATTGCTGATATGTTCACAAGATTTACTGACATAGTTAATGGTTTGAAAAGTCTTGGTAAATCTTATGATAATTCTGATCTTGTGAGAAAGGTCTTGCATTCCTTGCCTAGGACTTGGGAAGCTAAGGTGACAGCAATACAAGAGGCAAAGGATCTAAGTACACTACCCCTAGAAGAACTGCTGGGATCCTTAATGACTCATGAGCTTCAAATCAAGCAACATGTTGATGATGATGAGTCAAAGAAGAAGAAAACTATGGCTCTTAAGATTTCTGAATATATGGAAGAGCCTCATGAATCTGAAGATGAAAGTGATGATGAGGACATGGCACTCATCATAAGAAAATTTAAAAGATTCATGAAGAAGAAGAAGTTTGAAAAGAAAAAGCCCTTTGCAAAAAAAGATGAGGACAAGGGCAAAGAAAATGAAGTTATTTGCTTTGAATGCAAGAAGTCGGATCACTTTAAATCTGAATGCCCTCAACTAAAGAAAGGCACCCAGAGGTTCAAAAAGAAGGCAATGATGGTCACATGGAGCGATTCGGAAAGCACAAGTTCCGAAAAAGAAGAAAAGAGTGAAATGGCAAATCTATGCTTCATGGCAGACAATGATGAGGTAAGTCCGAGTTTTCTTGATGACTTCACTTTTGATGAATTGCATAGTGCTTTTTATGAATTAATGGATGATTTTGCAAACCTAAGTTCAAAGAACAAAGATTTGAAAACTCAAATGCAAAAACTATCATTAGAAAATGAAAAGCATGTTGTTGATAAAGAACTTTTGATAAAAGAAAAAGAAAGTTTGAAAAATGAAGTTGATAGACTTAAGCCTATAGTTGATAAATTTACTCTAAGCTCTATCAAACTTAATATGATTTTGAAAAATCAAAAGGCTATTTTTGATAAAGCTGGATTAGGATATAATCCACTTAAAAAGCAAAAATCTTTGAAGAACATTTTTGTACATGCTGAAAAATCATTAAACATTACTTGTTTTAAATGTGGAAACAAAGGACATAAATCATATATGTGTAAATCTTCACATAAAAAGAAAAAGATAATTTGGGTTCCCAAAGGAACAATGTTTAATCCATCTAACCATGAAGGACCCAAGAAGGCTTGGGTACCTAAAATTAAGATATAAATATTTTGCAGGAGTGTCTTGCAGCCATCAGACTAAAAGAAAATGGTACCTGGACAGTAGTTGCTCAAGACACATGACGGGTGACAAAGATCAATTCATCACCCTTGAATCAAAAAGAGGTGGAGTAGTTACTTTTGGTGATAATGGTCAAGGCCATATCATGGGTATTGGTAAGATTCAAATTACTCCATCTACTCATATTGATAATGTTTTATATGTTGATGGACTTAAACATAATCTAATAAGTATTAGCCAACTGTGTGACAAAGGGTTCAAGGTTTCCTTTGAAGCTTCTGTTTGCACTGTTACTAATCCCATTGATAATAGCATTATTCTTATTGGTAAACGCTATGGCAATGTATACTTAATTGATTTGAGTAATTTATCTTCAAGTAATCATTGCTTAGTTGCTAATAATGCTAAAATGAATGAGATTGGTTGGCTATGGCATCGTAGATTAGGTCATGCAAGCACACACCTAATTTCTAAATTATTAAAAATGGATTTAGTTAAAGGTATTCCTAGTCTAAATTTTGAAAATAATCGAATATGTGATGCATGTCAATTTGAAAAACAGACAAGAACTTCTTTCAAATCTAAGAATGTTGTTTCAACTACTAGGCCACTAAAGCTACTACACATGGACCTTTTTGGACCTACTAGAACCACAAGTCTAGGAGGAAAGAAATATGGTCTAGTGATAGTAGATGATTACTCTAGATTCACTTGGGTAATGTTTTTGGCTCACAAAGATGAGACTTTCTCAATATTCATGAAATTTGTTAAGAAAGTCACTAATGAGAAAAACACTACCATAGTGTCTATTAGAAGTGATCATGGAACTGAATTTGAAAATCACTTATTTGAAAAATTTTGTTTTGAAAAAGGCATACATCATAACTTCTCTGCACCTAAAACACCACAACAAAATGGAGTTGTAGAAAGGAAGAATAGGACTTTAGAAGACATGGCCCGTACCATGCTATGTGAAAGCCAACTTCCAAAATATTTTTGGGCGGAAGCTATAAACACAGCTTGTTACATTCTAAATAGAGCCCTAATTAGACCTATCCTTAAGAAAACTCCCTATGAACTTTGGATCAATAGGAAACCAAATTTAAGTTATTTTCGTGCATTTGGTTGTAAATGTTTTATTCATAACAATGGTAAGGATAATCTTGGGAAGTTTGACGCAAAGTCTGATGAAGGTATCTTCCTAGGATATTCTACATCTAGCAAAGCATATAGAGTATTTAATAAGAAAAGCTTAGTTGTAGAAGAATCCATTCATATAGTGTTTGATGAGTCTTTAGCATCAAGTTCAGATAAAATTGATGATGAGGAAGATACATCTTTGATTGAAAGAGATATTGAAAAATTAAATGTATCTTCAGATCAAGAACCTAAAGTTAAGGATGATGACTCACCTAAGGATGATGGTATTGATACTGTTCAAAATGATCAAGATCTACCTAGAGATTGGAGATATGCTTATGGTCATCCTAAGGACCTAATCATAGGTGATCCATCTCAAGGTGTAAGGACTAGATCATCAATGAGAGATATCAATAATCATCTTGCATTTGTATCTCATATAGAACCTAAGACTATAGAGGAAGCCGAGAAAGATAGTTATTGGATGTTAGCAATGCAGGAAGAGTTAAACCAATTCACTAGAAATCAAGTCTGGACCCTAGTTGAAAGACCTAAAAATCACCCTATAATAGGATCTAAATGGGTATTTAGAAATAAATTAGATGAAAATGGCATAGTAATTAGAAACAAAGCTAGACTAGTTGCAAAAGGGTATAATCAAGAAGAAGGTATAGATTTTGATGAAACTTTTGCACCTGTTGCTAGATTAGAAGCCATTAGGCTACTACTTGCATTTGCATGTCATATGAATTTCAACTGATTTCAAATGGATGTTAAAAGTGCATTTCTAAATGGTTTTATAAATGAGGAAGTTTATGTTGAACAACCTCCTGGTTTTGAAGATCATGAATTTTCAAACCACGTCTTCAAACTACACAAAGCACTTTATGGTTTAAAGCAAGCACCTAGAGCTTGGTATGATAGATTAAGTAAATTTTTAATTGAAAATGACTTTTCTAGAGGAAATGTTGATAAAACCTTATTTTTAAAAAGAAAAGGAAAGGATTTATTAATTGTTCAAATTTATGTTGATGACATTATATTTGGTGCTACTAACAATCTCCTTTGTCAAGAATTTGCTAAGCTAATGCAGGGAGAATTCGAGATGAGCATGATGGGAGAACTAAACTTCTTCCTTGGACTTCAAATCAAACAAGAGAAAGCGGGAATTTTCATCAACCAAACAAAGTATACAAAGGAAATACTCAAGAAATTTGGTATGGAATCTGCTAAACCTCTTGGTACGCCAATGAGTCCCTCATGCAAACTGGACAAGGATGAAGTAGGTAAGAAAGTAGATCAGAAGCATTACAGAGGTATGCTTGGATCACTTCTTTATCTAACCGCAAGTAGGCCAGATATCATGTTTTCTGTCTGCTTATGTGCAAGATATCAATCTAATCCTAAAGAATCACATTTACTTGTTGTTAAAAGAATCTTTAGATACTTAAATGGAACTAAAAATGTAGGATTATGGTATTCTAGAGACTCAACCTTAAAAGTGATTGCTTATTCTGATTCTGACTATGCTGGTTGTAAATTAGATAGAAAGAGTGCAAGTGGGGTATGCCAATTTTTAGGAAGTAACTTAATCTCTTGGTTTAGCAAGAAGCAAAATTCGGTTGCATTATCCACTGCTGAGGCAGAGTATGTTGCAGCTGGAAGTTGCTGTGCTCAAATCCTTTGGATTAAGCGACAACTTGAAAATTATGGTATCACACTTGATAAAATACCTATTAAATGTGATAATACAAGTGCTATCAATCTAACTAAAAATTCAATTCAACATTCAAGAACTAAACACATTGAAATTAGACATCACTTTATTAGAGAACATATAACTAACAAAGATGTTTGTCTTGAATATATTAATACTAATGATCAATTAGCTGATATTTTTACCAAACCTTTGAGTAAGGAGAGATTTTGCTATCTTAGAGGAGAATTAGGAGTTTGTGATCCTTTAGAATAATTTTTTGAAACTCTTAAGGACAACAACTATCTAGACTTCTATAATTTCTTGAAAATCTCCTTTGTCCAATAAGAAAATCTATCTAGAAATTTGATTCATTGTTTTCCCAATTATTAAGGAACACTTATCTAGAATTTGATGATTAATTTGATCAGTTTCAGATCCTTGAAATTTAATTTTTTCTCTGAAACTATTGTCGAGTCGACACCTGCAGTTTGTGAAGTCGACACCTTCTTATTTTGATGTTCTGTCTGGGCAATTAGAGCCGACTCTGGCTTCTGTAGAGCCGACTCTAATTCGGGCGCTGACAGATTCTCTGGTTCAGAGCTGACACCTCATTTTCGGGAGTCGACTCTAAGTGGAACTAGGTCAAAATAAAAAGGGCGGAGTCGACCCCAAACGATTTCAATCGTCTCCTAAACCATTTTCAAGCTGTTCCAAACTGATTCCAAACCCTCCAAATCCCTCAAAACCCTTGATTACTCATTCCAATCGAATCCAATGGCTCCCAAAAGGCGTGCTATCATTGGTGGTTCGACTGTTCCGACGAAGCGCCGTTCAAATCAGAGGCAACCTTCGTCATCTTCTTCATCTGCCACTCAAGTTGACTCTCCACCCTCACCATCTTCTCCTCGAGTCGACCAATTAGCTGGTAAGGCCATTACTACCGGAAGAAAAGTTGATTTTAACTTCTTTATTTCGGAGGGCTTTGCTATTGGGCGGTTGTTGAAAGAAATGGGATGGGAGAAGGTTTGTTCTTTGGATATCCCTACTTACCCTGCTCTAGTAAGAGAGTTTTATAATGATTTATGTAGAGGAGAGGGAGGCTTAGTGAGTGTTGTAAGAGGAACAAAGGTAATCATCACAGCCGAATCCCTTGGTAATCTATTGGAAATGCCTACCGTTGGCCTTGTTGAGTATCATCATGAAGATAGAGGAGGTGCACTGTCAAGGATGTTAGGGAGAGAAGTTTCTGAGTTTGAGAAATCTTGGCAAATTAACTTAATTTGGAACTCAGATTACTTCATAATATCTGTGGAAGGATTCTATTTCCTAAAATCGGAAGGTTTGAATATGTCTCGGAGCGAGACGTCTTATTGATGGACTGCATACTCACTGGTAGACCTATAAATCTTGCTGAAATGATGATAGGATATATGGCAGAGGCAGCTACTAAAAAGAGATCTACATTGCCTTATGGTATGGTTTTAACATTGGTATTCAGAAGCCAAGGTGTACTTATAATGGACAATGAGCCACTAAGAAAATTAAGACATACAGATTACTATAGTGTCTCTACAATTCACCGAATGGGCTTTAGAAAAGAAAATGGAAACTGGATTAAAAGAGGACATGAGGCCAGAGCTGAAGAGGTTAGAGTTGAGGAAGTCAGAGGAGAAGACATTCCTGAATCATCTACTGGACCTTCTTCTGCTGGACCTTCTGCTGGACCATCTGCTGGACCCTCAGAAGCTGGACCTAGCTCTCAACTTCCACATCAGTCAGCATTGGCATCTGAAAGATTTTCTGAGGAACAAATAGGTCAGCTTAGAGCTTTACTGGCTGAGTATGACAGTCAAATATCAAATGATATGTGTAAATTAAGAGAGGAGTTCAATCAATTAAAGGATGAGATTAATTCAAGACTTGACATGATTTCTTTTTCAATTAGCAATTTCGTCGAATCCTTTAGCACTAATCTTCATAAAATTTTTGAAAGGATGGAGGCATTGCAGATGGTTCTGAAACTTATCTTCATGCTACCAGTCAACTGAAGAAAGATATCGACCTCGCCGTCTCTCAAATTGAAGCTTGTCTTGAAAGTTTTAAGAAGACCCAAAAAGATGATGTTATGGAAATGATTGGACATTTAAAGAAAATTATGTATAAGCATATTTGATTTTGATATTCAATCCTAGGTTGTATCTTAGGATTTCTTGTTTTCTTTCTTAGCATGTATCTAGGATTTACATACTTAAATCTGTCATTTTAGAATACATGTAATGGATCTTGCTTTGGAATACAAATGTTTGAATGAATGTTACACTTTTATTACAAATTTATCTTTGATTGAATGTCAATGAATAAGTTTCCCATCCTTATGTTTATTCGAATCAACATTCTCGCTCTAATTACATTCTTTATTACTTTTAAATTCACCTTATTGTTGATAACAAAAAAGGGGGAGAGATAAGTGTATATGCATATAAGAAAGACATATATAAGAAAGAGAATGAAGAGAAAGAAAATGAAGAGAAAGACATATATAAGAAAGAGAATGAAGAGAAAGAAAATGAAAAACAATTCTGAGAATTTTTAGAAAGAATTCAGATTATCTATATATGGGGAGCTATTCAATGCAGGGGGGCTTAATAAATTTCTCCATATAAAAGTTAAATCACTTTGATTGATGTCAAGTTTTATTTATTGTTATTCATTTTGAATATTGGCATCAAATTCTCTATTAGGAAGTCTCTAAGCTTTAACAATATCTATAATTCTCAATTCAAATAAATTTCTAATGCATATACTCAAAGTTTTTTCATCATCAAAAAGGGAGAGATTGTTGACCCAATTGAGGATTTTGATGATTAACAAAACTATTTGAGTATAACATTTGATGTTACTAATGATTTTGATTAAGTTTTTCAGATTATAAGTCTATTTGATGATCAAAATCAAGAAGGAAATCAAGTTCTGGTTTGAATCTAATGTCAAGGTAAGACTGCAGACATTAGAGTCGACACATGAAATCACAGAGCCGACTCCGGAAGACGGAACAGACTTAGAGTCGACTCCGGGACTGTGAGAGCCGACTCTATCAGAAACAACAGAACGATGGATTTTCTGGCCACGACTTAGAGTCGACTCCCAGACTGCTAGAGTCGACTCCAGAAGAATTTTGTGTTGACCCCAGAAAAGTCAGAGACGACTCCAGATCGAGCGGATTAAATAATTTTGAGTTAGAGCCAACTCCAAAAAAGTTAGAGCCGACTCCAGAATGTCAGACACGGCTCCAGAACTGTCAGAACGACTCTAAACTTTATCTTTATCTATTTTAATCCCAACGTGTTGAGAAATTATTGAATCATAATTGCCCCAACTTTATTGATTTTGATGATTTCCAAAAGCCATGAGTATTTTAAAGAAAACAATGTGTTTATTATCAAAAACCTTGAGCTTATTCAAATTGAAAAATGAACTATAAATGGTTTAATTAATGAGTTTTTGAATCAATTTGAAAAGATGTTTCAAGCTCTATTTTGAGATTTAAAAGAATTTTACATAATATATTTTAATCGATGAATTCTTGAAACATGTCTTGAATCCATGCTTAATGTCATATTTATGTATTCAAGTCAAATTTATATTTTAATTAATTGGGACGAGTTTTAAAGTCAATCAGAATGTTTTCTGATTTTTGTATCGTCCCGAGCCGACTCAAGGGTTTCCGAGTCGACTCCCCAACTGAGTTTCTCGAGTCGACCTTGGTTTTCAAGAGTCGACCCCTGAAACCTTGCGAGCCGACTCTGACTGTGCGAGCCGACTCGACTCAGACACAGAAAGACTCATTTTTGAGCACTTCTCGAGTCGACTCCCCATTTTCCTCGAGTCGACTCCCAACTTTCACGAGCCGACACTTTGTTTTCGCGAGTCGACCCTTCAATTTTTAAAATGTTTCTATTTTTGGTAATCGACCTCGAGCCGACTCCCTCAAGCTCGAGTCGACTCCGCGAATTCTGGGCGCGATTTTTAACGATGACACATCAGCCCCAACGGTAAGATTTTTGAATAACGGCTATTTTTCCTTGTCTCTAACGGATATATTTTTGCAGATTCTATAAATAGAGGAGTTCTTTTCAAATCAAAACAAAAGAGAAAATCAAAAAGAGAGAAAAGAATATCATTTGAAAAGAGGGAAAAACAGAGCATATTGAAAAATCATTTAGCTCAAAGAAGAGTGATTCAAAAGGAGTGAAATCCAAGTGAAAGATTCGTCTACTCCTTCTCATCAATCCACAAAGCCAAAAGAAAATCCAAAGCATTTCAAAGGTCAAATCTGCGGATTTTCAAAAGAGGAAAAAGCTTCATCTCAACTCCAAAGTCTTCAACGGTCAAGAATCTAGCTGAGGCGTGATTCAACACTTCTAGAGGAGTTGAAGAGAAGAAGGGAGAAAGCCCAAGCATCTACCATCTGCAAATACATCAGGCTTTTCTAACCCTATATTATTTTGTACTTCATTTGTATATTTGCTCAAGGGGAGCACTTTATTGTTCAAACACTATCATTATTATTTGTTTGCTGATTCAATCAGTGGATTGAATTAGTGGAGGTTGGTATACCTCGTTGCAAGCCGGAGTGCTTGTGTTGGGTTAGTTGTGAGCCCTAGAAAAACAACGTGTAGGGTTTTGTGCTGGTAAGCCCGAGTTAAAACCAGCTGGGTTCGTTGTGCACCCGGTAAAACAACAAGTTTGAGTTGTGAGCTTGGAAAACAACTCGGCTGTAATCTAGAGAGATTATAGTGTGGACCCAAGTGAATCTTGGGAGTGGACGTAGGTGTTGGTTGCACCGAACCACTATAAAATTATCTTGTGTTTGCCGTGCCTTATTTTCTCTTCTCTATCTCTCTTTATTTGCTTGTTATTGCTTATTAGTTAATCTCACTTGCACATCTTGCTAACTAATCAATTAAAGTTAAAAAGTCTTAAATTTTTAAGAACCCAATTCACCCCCCCCCTCTTGGGTTGCCATCTGGGCCAACAATTGGTATCAGAGCAAGTGCTCATTTAGAATTTGATCTCACGATCAAGGGCTAAAGATCCATATGGCAACACAAATTGGTTCAAGTTTTGCTGAAGGTCATTCTACGAATAGACCTCCACTTTTTAATGGCTCAAACTATTCTTATTGGAAAGCTAGAATGAGGATATTCATTCAAGCTTCTGATTATGAGCTTTGGGGTGTTATAATTAAATGGACCTAGTACACCCACACACCTTATTGATGGCACTATTGTTCCTAAACCCGAAAGGGATTGGAATGATAATGATAGGAGAATGGCACAACTTAAATGCTAAGCCATTAATATTTTATATTGTTCCTTAGATTCAAATGAATTCAACCGAATCTCAACTTGTAATTCCGCAAAAGAAATTTGGGATAGGTTGGAAATTACTCATGAAGGAACAAACCAAGTAAAAGAATCAAAGATAAATATTTTGGTTCATAAATATGAATTGTTTACAATGGAACAAACTGAAACCATCACATGCATGTTCACTAGATTCACTGATATTGTGAATGGTTTGAAAAGTCTTGGTAGAAGTTTATACTAATGCTGATCTTGTGCGCAAAATTCTTAGGTCACTACCAAGATCGTGGGAAGCAAAAGTCACTGCAATCCAAGAAGCAAAGGACCTCAATGCACTACCCTTAGAGGAGCTTCTAGGATCCTTAATGACCCACGATTAACAATGAAGCAGCATGTTGAGGAGGAAACAAAAAGAAGGAAAACTTTGCCCTCAAGACTGCAGAAATGGAAGAGAGCAGCAGTGAAAGTAATGATGAAGATGATGAGGAAACTGCTCTCTTGGCCAAAAAGTTCAGAAGGTTTATGAGAAAAAGGCCTTCCATAAAAAGAAATTTGGAGCAAGATTTGAAGGAGAAAAGGATAAGAAAAAGGACAAGGAGAAAGAAAAAGAAAAAGAGCCCTTAGTATGTTATGAGTGCAAAAAGCCAGGGCACTTCAAGTATGATTGTCCTTTGCTGAAAAAGGCCTACAAGAAAAAGAAGAAAGCATACATGGCAACATGGTCTGATGAATCTTCCTCGTCCGAAGAAGATGAGCAAAAGGAAGTTGCCAATATTTGTTTCATGGCCAACGACGACGACAACGACAATGAGGTAAGTTCTGAAAACTCAAATGATGATTTTACATTTGATGAAATGTTTGAGGCTTTCAATGAACTTATGATTGATTTTAAATCCTTAAAAAAAAGTATAAGTTTTTGAAAAATGATAATATTAGTTTAGCTAAAAGTAAAAATGAATTAGCTTTAGAAGTTAAGAACTTAACTAATGAAAAAGAAGAACTTAGGAAAGAAAGAGATAATCTTAATCAAGAAAAAGATTTATTAAAATCTGAAACTAAAAACTCAACTAAAGATTTAAAAGATCAATAGAAACTTTAGCTTTAGATAAAGAACAGCAAGCTAAAGAAATTGACTCTCTTAAGAAAGATGTTAAAAAATATAAAGACATTGTTGAGAAATTCACTTTAAGTTCAACTAAACTTAACATGATCCTAGATAGTCAAAAAGCTGTTTTTGACAAAGCTGGTTTAGGATATAACACATTAAGAAAACAGAAATCACTAAAGAATATTTTTATAAAAGCCAACCAAAGTAATATAACTTGTTTTAAATGTAATGAAAAAGGTCACAAATCCTTTGAATGCAAAACGTTAAAAATAACAACAAGTTAAATATTAAAGCTAAGAAAATATGGGTTCCGAAAGGAACAATTTTTATTGCTGCTAACCATGAAGGACCCAAGAAAGCTTGGGTACCTAAGCATAAAGTTTGATGATATTGCAGGAATGTCTTGTAGCCAAAAGATCAAAGAAAAAGTGGTACCTTGATAGTGGCTGCTCAAGACATATGACGGGTGACAAAGATGAATTCATCACCCTAGAAGAAAAGAAAGGTGGAGTTGTGACGTTTGGCGATAACGGTAAAGGTCAAATTATGGGCCTTGGTAAAGTTCGCATAACTCCATCTATAGTTATTGATAATGTACTTTATGTTAATGGTTTGAAGCATAATCTTTATAAGTCAATTATGTGATAAAAACTTTAATGTTTCATTTAAATCTTCTTATGCACTGTAACTAATTCTATTGATGATAGCATTGTATTTACTGGTTATAGACATGGCAATGTTTACTTAGTTGACTTAGAAAAACTATCTTTGAGTGATCATTGCTTAATTGCTGACAATGCTAACATAAATGAAATTAGTTGGTTGTGGCATCGTAGATTAGGTCATGCAAGCACACACCTTATTTCAAAACTAATTAAAATGGATTTAGTTAAAGGATTACCTAAATTAGATTTTGAAAATAATAAAATATGTGATGCATGTCAATTTGGAAAACAAACTAGAAGTTCTTTTAAATCTAAAAATATTGTTTCAACTTCTAGGGACTAGAGCTACTTCACATGGATCTTTTGGACCAACTAGAACCACAAGTCTAGGAGGAAAGAAATATGGTCTAGTGATTGTAGATGATTATTCTAGATATACTTGGGTAATGTTTTTAGCTCACAAAGATGAGACTTTCTCGATGTTCCTGAAATTCTTTCAAGAAAGTCACAAATGAGAAAAACACTACTATAGTATCTCTAAGAAGTGATCATGGAACAGAATTTGAAAATCACTTATTTGAAATTTCTGCACTGAAAATGGAATTAATCATAATTTTTCAGCCCCTAGGACTCCACAACAAAACGGTGTAGTTGAAAGAAAAATAGGACTCTAGAAGACATGGCCCGTACCATGCTATGTGAAAGCAACTTACCAAAGTATTTTTGGGCGGAAGCAATTAACACAGCATGTTACATCTTAAACAGAGCTTTAATAAGACCAATATTAAAGAAAACACCTTATGAATTATGGAATGAAAGAAAACCAAATATAAAATACTTTCATGCATTTGGATGTAAATGTTTCATTCATAATAATGGTAAAAACAACTTAGGAAAATTTGATGCTAAATCTGATGAAGGAATTTTTCTAGGTTATTCAACAACTAGTAAGGCATATAGAATCTTTAACAAGAAAACCTTAGTAGTTGAAGAATCCATTCATGTAGTTTTTGATGAATCTTTAGCAACTAGATCTGAAAAGATTGATGATGAGGAAGATACAAACATAATTGAAAAAGATCTTGAAAAACTTAATATTGAAGTATCTTCTGATCATGAACAAGAAGCTAAAGATGATGATTCACATAAGGACGATGATGTCAATATTGATCATAATGATGTAGATCTTCCAAGAGACTGGAGATATGCTCATAGTCATCCTAAGGAATTGATTATAGGCGATCCATCTCAAGGAATAAGGACTAGATCATACATGAGAAATATTAGTAATCATCTTGCATTTGTATCACAAATTGAACCTAAAACTATAGAAGAAGCTGAAAAAGATAATAATTGGATGTTAGCAATGCAAGAAGAACTAAATCAATTTACTAGAAATAATGTTTGGACCTTAGTTGAAAGACCTAAAAACCATTCAGTAATAGGATCAAAATGGATTTATAGAAATAAACTAGATGAAAATGGCATTGTAATTAGAAACAAAGCTAGATTGGTTGCTAAAGGATATAATCAAGAAGAAGGTATTGATTTTGATGAAACCTTTGCACCTGTAGCTAGATTAGAAGCCATTAGGCTATTACTTGCATTTGCATGTCATATGAACATTAACTTATTTCAAATGGATGTAAAAAGCGCATTTTTAAATGGATTTATTAATGAAGAAGTTTATGTAGAACAACCACCAGGTTTTGAAGATCACGAGTTTTCAAATCACGTTTTTAAATTGCACAAAGCTTTATATGGTTTGAAACAAGCACCTAGAGCTTGGTATGATAGGTTAAGTAAATTCTTAATAGAAAATGATTTTACAAGAGGAAATGTTGATAAAACTTTGTTTTTGAAAAGAAAAAGTAAAGATTTACTTGTAGTACAAATATACGTAGATGACATTATTTTTGGTGCTACTAACGATTCTCTTTGTCAAGAATTTGCAAAGTTGATGCAGGGAGAATTCGAGATGAGCATGATGGGAGAACTCAACTTCTTCCTTGGACTCCAGATCAAACAATGCAAAGAGGGAATCTTTATCAACCAAACCAAATACACAAGAGAACTACTCAAAAAGTTTGGTATGGAAACAATGAAACCCCTCGGAACTCCAATGAGTCCTTCATGCAAGCTGGACAAAGATGAAGAAGGTAAAAAGGTTGATCAAAAGTATTATCGAGGTATAATCGGATCCCTTCTTTATTTAACAGCAAGTAGACCAGATATATGTTTTCAGTATGTTTATGTGCTAGATTTCAATCTGAACCTAAAGAATCACATTTAATAGCTGTTAAAAGAATTTTAAGATATCTAAATGGAACTAAAAATGTAGGTTTATGGTATTCTAGAGACTCCACATTAAACCTAATTGCATATTCAGATTCTGATTATGCTGGATGTAAATTAGATAGAAAAAGCACAAGTGGTGCATGCCAATTCTTAGGTAGTAACTTAATCACATGGTTTAGCAAAAAGCAAAATTCAGTTGCATTATCAACTACTGAAGCTGAATATGTAGCAGCTGGAAGTTGCTGTGCGCAAATCCTATGGATTAAGCGACAACTTGAAGACTATGGTATCACACTTAATAAAACACCCATAAGATGTGATAACACTAGCGCAATCAACTTAACTAAAAATCCAATTCAACACTCAAGAACAAAACACATAGAAATTAGATATCATTTTATAAGGGAACATGTAGCTAATGATGAAATTTGTTTAGATTATGTAAACACTGAAGAACAATTAGCTGACATATTCACTAAACCTTTAAATGAAGAAAGATTTTGTTATCTTAGAGGAGAATTAGGAATTTGTAATCCTTTTGAATAAATTTTGAAACCTCTAAGGAAATATATCTAGAATTCTTTCAAATTCTCAAAATCTTAAGGAAATTTATCTAGAACTCATATCAATTTGATCTCTCAAAGTCCATGATTTTTAATCATACTCAAAGATCAAATTCCGGGATTTCGATTTCAATTTTAATTTTTTTCTGAAATTCTCGGAGCCGACTCGAGAGTATCGGAGTCGACTCGAGTTTCTGCTGAAACTCAGGAGTCGACCCCTCCTCTGAGCGAGTCGACTCGAGATCGTGTCCGTGCTCTGTGACTTAGCGAGCCGACTCACACTTTGCGCGAGTCGACTCGACGTGGTCCCAGTCGATTATTTAGGGCACGAGTCGACCCACGATTCCAATCTTCCAAATCTCTCAAAACCCTCCAAAACCTCCAAACTCCAAAATCTTCCAAAAACCTTAACAAAATTCCACCTTATCAATGGCACCCAAAACCCGTGGAGCAAGAGTAGCGCCGGGATGAAGAGGAAGAAGACCGTGCGACGACCCGTCCGCGAGCCGACTCCGGATCTTCTCTGCTTCCCTTCGGATGATCCTCCTGCTCCACTGCTCTACTCCTCAGGTAGACCTTAGCAGTAGGATTGTACCACTGGAAGGAAGTTGATTTTGAATTGTTTGAGAATGAAGGATTCTTGTAGGACAGTTAAGAGATGGGATTTGAGAAAATTGTTCATTGGACTGTCCACTACCCTGCATTGGTAAAGAGTTTTAAAAATTTCTAGAGGAGACATGGCTTAGGTTAGAGGGGTTTGAATTACTCCTCATTCTTTCTAGCTATTGAATTACCCTTGTCTGGACCCTCCACCTTTGCCCTGAGATAGGTCTCCTGCCCTCACCAGATTATTGAATAGAAACTTTGAGGGATTTGAAGAAGTTTTTGCTAGTCAACTGCCATTGGAATTAAGATTGCTTCACAATATTTGCAGCAGGATTCTATTTCCCAAGACGGCCGGTTTGACTATGTTTCTGAGAGAGATAT
The DNA here is from genome assembly GCA_900491605.1 of Calamus simplicifolius. Classification (NCBI taxonomy): domain Eukaryota; kingdom Viridiplantae; phylum Streptophyta; class Magnoliopsida; order Arecales; family Arecaceae; genus Calamus; species Calamus simplicifolius. The sequence continues at coordinate 270,425 of UESW01004915.1, read as the reverse complement.
TTTGTCATGGATGCTGTTGTTTCTGGGAAGCCAATCAATTACCCCATGATTTATGGTATATGCAGATTGTGGAAGAAAAGGAAATCCAGTCTTCCCTATGGCATGGTTCTTGACTCATTATTTCAGAAGCCAAGGGATTGTGTTTAGTGATAGTGAGCCCAAGAAAATTAAGACATACTGATTATTATCTTTGGCCACTATTCATCGCATGGGTTTAAGAAATGGAATTGGGAAAGAAAAGGAGATGAGTTAGAGATGAGGACAGATGAGACATTCTGAGGTCCTGGACCTTCTGTTCCTCCTCTCCCTGCTGCTTATTCTCCTCCACCTCAGGCTTCATCTACTTCTGTAGTTTTTCTGATACAGTTAGATCAACTTAGATCTTTTTCTGAGTTTGATAATCAAAAAAGATGAAAGGAATTTAAGAAAGAATTGAGAATTAAAGAAGTATCATTTCAAGATTGACATTTTCATTCTCAGTACTCAGTTCCTTAAGTGAGCTTAAAGAATATCTTTGAGACTTAAGGGATGTGATCCAATACTTGATAGAACCAATTTAAGAAGAGATATTGATCAGCTTGAGAGTTGATGAAAAACTCAAAAGATGATGTCATGGAGATGAAACTTAAAGAGAATTTTCAAAAATGAATTGAAATCTTGTAGACTAGATTGTAAGAAATTTTTTTTATGAATGTTTTTTTGATGAATCAAGTTTTTAAATTTGCATGAGCTGTTTACATTTTGATGTATTTCACTTTGAAGTAATGAGAAAGTTATGAATTTGAATATCCTTATGAATTTGAATGATACTCAATTGATAACTTAAATGCTGAATGAATTGAATGAATTAATTTGATGAATGCTTTCAACCTTTTTGTTGATTACAAAAAAGGGGGAGAGATTTTATATTTTCGTATATTGTCTTTTTAATTGATTAAATAAGGGGGAGAGAATTAAATAAGAAAAAATTTGGCTTAAGTTTTTAAATTTAAATTAATTAAAATTAAGGTTCATAGGGGGAGCTACCTCATTGAGGGGGAGCCTTTCCATGAACACAAAAGTTGATTTTGGAATCACAAATCTTTCAATGTTATAATGCATATACTCAATGTTTTTGTCATCATCAAAAAGGGGGAGATTGTTGAGAAATTATTGAAACATAATTGCCCCAACTTTATTGATTTTGATGATTTCCAAAAGCCATGAGTATTTTAAAGAAAACAATGAGTTTATTATCAAAAACCTTGAGCTTATTCAAATTGAAAAATGAACTTAAATGGTTTAATTAATGATTTTTGAATCAATTTGAAAAGAGTTTCAAACTCTATTTTGAGATTTAAAAGAATTTTACATAATATATTTTAATCGATGAATTCTTGAAACATGTCTTGAATCCATGCTTAATGTCATATTTATGTATTCAAGTCAAATTTATATTTTAATTAATTGGGACGAGTTTTAAAGTCAATCAGAACATTTTTCTGATTTTTGTATCGTCCCGAGCCGACTCAAGGGTTTCCGAGTCGACTCCCCAATGTCTGAGTTTCTCGAGTCGACCCTTGGTTTTCAAGAGTCGACCCCTGACCTTGCGAGCCGACTCTGACTGTGCGAGCCGACTCCGCTCAGACACAGAAAGCATTTTTGAGCACTTCTCGAGTCGACTCCCCATTTTCCTCGAGTCGACTCCCGACTTTCGGAGCCGACACTTTGTTTTCGCGAGTCGACCCTTCAATGTTAAAATGTTTCTATTTTTGGTAATCGACCTCGAGCCGACTCCCTCAAGCTCGAGTCGACTCCGCGAATCTGGGCGCGATTTTTAACGATGACACATCAGCCCCAACGGTAAGATTTTTGAATAACGGCTATTTTTCCTTGTCTCTAACGGATATATTTTTGCAGATTCTATAAATAGAGGAGTTCTTTTCAAATCAAAACAACCAGAGAAAATCAAAAAGAGAGAAAAGAATATCATTTGAAAAGAGGGAAAAACAGAGCATATTGAAAAATCATTTAGCTCAAAGAAGAGTGATTCAAAAGGAGTGAAATCCAAGTGAAAGTTTCGTCTACTCCTTCTCATCAATCCACAAGAGCCAAAAGAAAATCCAAAGCATTTCAAAGGTCAAATCGGCGGATTTTCAAAAGAGGAAAAAGCTTCATCTCAACTCCAAAGTCTTCAACGGTCAAGAATCTAGCTGAGGCGTGATTCAACACTTCTAGAGGAGTTAAAGAGAAGAAGGGAGAAAGCCCAAGCATCTACCATCTGCAAATACATCAGGCTTTTCTAACCTTATATTATTTTGTACTTCATTTGTATATTTGCTCAAGGGGAGCACTTTATTGTTCAAACACTATCATTATTATTTGTTTGCTGATTCAATCAGTGGATTGAATTAGTGGAGGTTGGTATACCTCGTTGCAAGCCGGAGTGCTTGTGTTGGGTTAGTTGTGAGCCCTAGAAAAACAACGTGTAGGGTTTTGTGCTGGTAAGCCCGAGTTAAAACCAGCTGGGTTCGTTGTGCACCCGGTAAAACAACAAGTTTGAGTTGTGAGCTTGGAAAACAACTCGGCTGTAATCTAGAGAGATTATAGTGTGGACCCAAGTGAATCTTGGGAGTGGACGTAGGTGCTGGTTGCACCGAACCACTATAAAATTATCTTGTGTTTGCCGTGCCTTATTTTCTCTATCTCTATCTCTCTTTATTTGCTTGTTATTGCTTATTAGTTAATCTCACTTGCACATCTTGCTAACTAATCAATTAAAGTTAAAAAGTCTTAAATTTTTAAGAACCCAATTCACCCCCCCCCCTCTTGGGTTGCCATCTGGGCCAACACAACGGCTATTGTTATTTATGGATCTAATCCTTTTTACACTTGCTTCTAACGGATAGTTTCACACTATTTGTGGATTAATCGGATCTATAAGAAGAGGGTTGATTGCATCCCAAAAGATAGAGAAGAAATCTCAAAAGAGAAGAAAGAGGCAAAAAGAAAAGAATAGAGAAAATCCTTGAGATCCATCAGAAAAGAAAAGAGGGAAAACATGTAAGGAAAGATCATACTCATTCCCCAAAAGAAGAGAAAAAGATTCCAAGCCTTTGCTGTTCTATTTAGAAGAAATCTCAAGAGAAGGAAGAAGCCCTAGTTTTTCTGATCTTCTGAGTCTCAAGAGCATATTCAAAGGAAGATCCATTCAAGGAAGAGAAGGAAGAAGCCACCAAGATCTTCGAATTAGGCTTTGGTTCCTAATCTCTATTTATTGTTTCATTATTGTATATTTGCTCATTGAAGGAGCAGTTTGCTTTTGTAAAATCAAATACTGTTTGCTGGGTCAATCTGGTGATTGATTCAGTTGAGGCTGTTAGCCTTGTGCAAGCATTAGCTTGTGATTTTAGGTTTTGTGCTGGTGAGCCTTGAAAACCAGCTGGGTTCGTTGTGCATCCGAAAAAATAACAAGTTCGAGTTGTGAGCTTGCAAAACAACTCTGCTGTAATCAGTTTGATTATAGTGTGGACCCAAGAGGTACTTGGGAGTGGACGTAGGTGTAGGTACACCGAACCATTATAAAATCTCTTGTGTTTGCCGTGATTGTCTCTTTATCTTCAACTCTCTATTTATAGTTGCTTAGTTCTAAACCTGTGAATCTAAGTTTTTATTTTCGCTGGGGGTTATCTTTCGAAAGAGTTTAATTTTTTGAAAAACCCAATTCACCCCCCCTCTTGGGTTGCTATCTGGACCAACATAGTTGTTTATAGTTGTGGGACGAGTATTTTGATAAAAAAAATTTCCTCTCAAATGGTTATTGGGCTGTATTGTGCCTGCTTGTTATAGACCTGTATGCCTCCAACTTGTAGCTCAACATAGCTCAAGGGTTCAAGAAAGTTTTTCTGCATTGCATGCGATGCAGGAATTTACGTATTACGCGCATTAATTGGCTGCGTGTGCATGCGACCGTGTATGCCAAAAATAATTTTATTCTTTTGAGCACTGCATGCATGATCCGTATGCGCACACGATCAATTAGTGCATGCAATGCATGCACTTTTGCATTGTAAGCGATACAGAAAAACTTTTTTTCAAGGGTCTAAGCCATGTCGAGCATGATCTGATACTATTTATTATAGGTCATGCCTAGTATGATCCATATCATGCCTGGTTGTACCCTAACATAACTTATTTTACACCGCTACTTGACAGAGGTATGAAATTGGGCAAAGGATTTTGCCATCAAAGTCCTTGAACAGTGATAACCTATCATCAGAGGAGTTTTATTTTCTTTTCAAAATCTCAACCTTTTTTATTATTTTTAAAGAGCTGGAAACCATTATCCATTGTCATGGACTCCTTGGCAGCTTAAGTGAAACCCTTAAAAGAGTTGAGAGCAAATTGTAGTTGCCAAGGTCGAGTCCACATCGAGTCTTTGTTTGTTTGTTTTTTTTCTTTTTCATTTTTTTTTCTCCGCTCTTTTTCAGACTGTTACGAAACAGGGGCTAAAATAGGAAAGCTCATATTCTTCTTGTAGCTGGGATGGAGCCGCCCTTGTAGAATATAGGTATCATGCTCCTCCCTCCGAGGCTTCGACCGAAGAAAACGTCCACCCATAACCCATAAATGGGTTGTCTCCTGGACGAGCAGAATAAAAAGAGGAGACAAGCTCTCAATTTGGAACATAGAGAGAAAACCAGCTTCTTCTCTTCCATCTTCCTCCCATTGCCTTCTCCCTCTTCGGCACCGTAGTCCAGAGGTGTGGACATCTCCGGGGACTCTTGTAGCCCCCCGACGACCGACAATCCTCGTCGGAAGCCTTCGCTACGCTGCCGTGAAACAGGTGAGTCGATCCCTGTTCCATGGCTTTATTCCCCTGTTCTACGGCTTCACTGATACCAACATTGGTATCAGAGCCTCCCCGACCGTAACCACGCTTCGGACGATGGCCGGCAAGGGGGACGAGGCGGAGGAGTAGGCAGCGGTGGCCGCGTGCGGCCGCCTGCCCCTCAGTTGCGGCCACGGGAGCCGTAGTTCAAAAAAAAAAAAACAACAGTGGTCGGACCCCGAACGGCCATCGGCGTCGTCTTCGCCAATGCCGGAGGACCTCCCCCTCTCTTCCCCGGCCGCCGGAGGGCCGGGACGGCCCTGCATCGCAGCTCGCGCATGGCTGCGTTCGCGAGTTTACAGGTGGCACCACTCGTAAATTCGAAAACTTATCAGGAGCAATTTCATCCTTTTGTACCATGGAGTTTAAAAAAAAGAGAAAATTGACTATGACATGGCAACTTACGTGGCTGTGGGCCCCACCGACGTGGCAGTCCACATGTCGGGTCCGGCTGACGTCAGTACCTGCATGGCATTTAAATTGTTTTTCAGATTTTTTGGGTATTTTAAAATTACATAAAATCTAAAAAAATTAGAAAAAATTACAGAAAAATATAGAAAATCATAGAAAATTGTAGAAAATTCATAGAATATCGTAGAAAATTTATTGAAAATTTTATTGATGTGGCATAGGGGTTTATGCTCTATGCATGAATATTTTGTTGCCATTCTGTCTGATTTTTTCTGTGAAATTTTTTTCTAGTTGCATAATTATTTATTCTTAGTGTATAAATATGATTTATGCATATTTCTACATCTTATTATTGTTGACATAATAATTTATGCTTAGTATATGAGGGGCATTAATATAAATTATTATGTATTTTCTACAAGCATGTTTATTTATGCTTGGTGCATAAATAATATATATTGATTTATGTCTTTAGTTGACATGAAATATATGCTTAATATAGCATATGTGGATTTGTTCCAATGCCGATTTTGTGGACAACATAGATATGTTCTATCTTATTAAATGAGTGATGATTATGAGCTTAGCAAAATTTTCGATCTCATTTATAAGTAAGATTATTTAAAATTTGAATATTTTTCAAATAGAGATATACACTGATTATGTGCCTGATGTCCATATTTTGCTTGACCAAATGTAGTGATGGCCTCCCGATCTGGTGTAGCTGGCCTCGATAGAGGCAAAAAACTAGAAGGATAAAATTATAATGTGTGGCAGCGAAAGATCCAATATCTACTCAATGAGCAAGAAGTCTTGGAAACCCTGACACACAGTATGATACCACCAGAACCTGGTACCTTTGAATAGAACCGTCAGGATCATGAAGTCTATGAAAAATGGGTAAATAAGGATCGTTGTGCACGCTTCACTATGTTAAGCTATATGCACAATGACCTGAATAAAGATTTTGAGGGATTTTCAATAGCCCAGGATATGTGGAACCAGCTCAAGATTCGGTTTGGTCAGACCTTAGCAACAAGGCTGCGGGCCTTGAACCTCAAATTTATGAAACATATTAAAGATCCCAATCATTCAATGTTTGAACATCTTCGTGTGATAAGTGGCATGATTAGGGATCTAAGGGAGGCTGGGGTTGATCTCACTGAGGAACAGAAGGTCCTTGCAATGATTTGTTCGCTGCCTGACCCTCAGTGGAGTCAGATGAAGCTCTTGATGACTCATAGTGAGCACATTAAGACTTTTGAGGATATATCTTGTCATCTCGAGCTGGAGGCTAAGCGCATAGAGACTTCCCACTCCTCTGCCTATGTGGCTCACTCTAGAGCTTCGTGTTCCAGAGGTAGAAGGAATAAATCCAGTGACAAGAAAGGTTCACAGAGTTTCAAGGAAAAGAAGGTAGCCAAGCCTAAAAAAGGCCAACCAAAGGGTAAGAAAAATGTGGCAAAGATCAAATGCTACAACTGTGGTATGAAAGGCCACTTCGCTCGTGAATGCACAGAACCAAAGAAGGTATATTCCACATTAACCTCTTTCTATGTTTGTTCATATGCATTAGTTGCTGACACTATCTTTGATTGGATCGTAGACACAGGAGCGAACAAACACGTAGTTCGAGATTGAGCTAGTTTTGTAGATTTTCACCGGATTTCTGCAGGCACCCAATATGTTGTTCTTGGGAATGGTCTGCATGAGCAGGTATTGGGTGTAGGAGCATATCGCATTATGTTGCAAGGAGGACATGTATTGCTCCTACATGATGTTTTGTATGTCCCAACTATCCGGTGTAATATGTGCTCTGTACTTGCCCTGTTAGCTCTTGGCTATACCTTTTATTTTTCTGGTGATCGTATGTCTATATATTTGAATGGTGTGTTATCCTTTTATGGCTATTTATCGTATGTGTTTTTCAGACTTGATGTGGAAATATCTGACTCTTACTCTTCATATGCTTGTGCTTCTTTTCCTGCATGTGATAATGCTTCATTATGGCATGCCAGACTTGGTCATGTGGGCCAAGATAGGATGGCACGGATGGCTAGAGAAGGGCTATTGGGCCCTCTCAGCAAAATAAGCCTCCCTGTGTATGAGTCTTGTTTGGCAGGAAAGGCATCAAGAAAGCCTTTTGGTAAGGCTTCTAGGGCCTCTCAGCCATTAGAGCTAGTACACTCAGATATCTGTGGACCCATGAGTGTCAGAGCACGTCATGGCACATCTTATTTTCTCATATTTATCGATGATTATTCATGATTTTGGTATGTGTACCTAATCTCCCACCGCTATGAAGTGCTAGATTGTTTCCGACGCTTCTTAGCTGAGGTAGAAAATCAAAAGGAGAAGACTTTGAAGTCTCTCCAGACTGATAGAGGTCGTGAATATTTATCTGATCAATTTTAGAAGCTTTGTGAGGAGAAAGGGATACGCAGGCAGCTCACCATTCTTGGGACGCTGCAGCAAAATGGTATTGCAGAGCATCGAAACAGGACTTTACTAGATATGGTTAGGTCAATGATGGTGTAGGCAAATCTCCCGATTAGTTTCTTGGGTGATGCACTTTTGACTGCTGCCTACATCCTTAACCGCATACCCAGTAAATCGGTATCCTCCACACCATATGAGTTATGGTATGGCGCCAGACCTTATGTAGATCATTTGCGCCCATGGGGTTCAGCAGGATACATTCACAATACCTCCCATAAGTTGGGAAAGCTAGGTCTTAAGGCCAGCAAAAAGGTGTTCATTAGGTACCCTCAAAATTCTAAGGGTTACGTGATGTATGGTAAACATCCTGATGGAGGACTGACTGAAATAGAGTCCAGAGATGTGGAATTCATAGAGAATGAATTTTTAAGCATTGGTGAGATCAAGAAGGACCTAACCCTGTATGAGTTACAGGAGGACCTTCCTACTATCTCTAGCGAGGGAGGGGCATTACGGCATGTTCCAGATATCGCTACAGATATTGGGGGTGCTAGACCCAGTGGGAGTGATGCACCAGATAGTGGGAGCGCACAAGCTGAGTCCAGTGGGAGTTCACCCATGAGGGTTAATGTACCTTTAGGGAGTAGCTCTCAAAGTCTAGATCCATTGTTACAAAAAAGTACACGTAGAATAGTTCCATGGCGATACTTTGAGGTCGAAGGAAATGTGTTTCTCTGTGCCCCGTTGAATCCAGATGAGCCAGTCTCTGTTCATGAGGTACTTGATTCATCAGTTCGTAAAGAGTGGCTAGCTGCTATGGAAGATGACATGGAGTCTATGAACAGGAACCATGTGTGGGACCTGGTATACTTACCACCTGGGTGCAAATCTATAGGAAATAAGTAGATCCTAAAGATAAAGCGCAAGGCTGATGGGTCAATCGATAAGTACAAGGCTCAACTTGTAGCGAAGGGCTATACCCAGATGGAGGGTGTAGACTATGAGGAGACATTTTCTCCTATGGTGAGATTTGCCTCCATTCGCCTGATCTTAGCTATGGTAGCTCAGTTAGATTTGGAGCTGCATCAGATGGATGTTAAGACAACATTTCTTAATGGAAGCCTGGATGAAGAAATCTACATGGATCAACCTTTGGGCTTTGTGGCTAAAGGAAAGAGGGTAAAGTGTGCCACCTTAAAAGATCCATATATGGTCTCAAATAATCATCCAGATAGTGGTACTTCAAATTTCATGAAGCCATTACATCGATTGGCTTAACCATGATTGAGGAGGACCACTGTGTATACATTAAGAAATCAGACAATGGGATTCTGTTTTTAGCGCTGTATGTGGATGATATCCTAATAGCTGGGAGTTCTATAGGGGTGATCAATGCCACTAAGGAGTGGTTGTCCTCCATTTTTGAGACGAATGATATGGGTGAGGCGAATTTTGTGCTAGGAGTGAGGATCCTAAGGAATTGTGCTAAGAAGTTTCTTGGTCTATCTTAAGAAACTTATATTCAAAAAATCTTGGAACGATTCCGAATGCACTATTCAAAACCCGTTGATACCTCAATAGAGAAGGGTTGTATTTTGAGTATTGACCAGTGCCCTAAAATGGATGAGGAGAAAGAGAAGATGAGCAGGATTCCCTATGCGAGTGCTGTGGGAAGTTTGATGTATGCTATGTTGTGTACACGTCCTGACATTAGCTTTGCGGTAGGCTTGGTCAGTCGGTACCAAAGCAACCCAGGGCTTGCTCATTGGGAAGTAGTAAAGAGGATTTTTTGCTACCTTCGTGGTACTGATAATCTCGCCCTATGTTATCAAGAAGGGGATTTGAGATTAAAGGGTTTTTGTGACTCTGATTGGGATAGAGATGAGCGTAAATCCACTTCAGGATATGTGTTCATCTTTGGAGGTGGAGCTATCTCTTGGTGCAGTAAGAAACATAACTGCACAGTCCTGTCCACTATGGAAGCCGAATATATTGCATGTTTGACTGCTGTCCAGGAGGCCGTGTGGCTGAGGAGGTTCTTGAGATGACTTGAGATATCGGCCAGTGCTCATGAACTATTCTGATATGTTCCGATAGCATGGTAGCATTGCAATATGCTAAAGATTCCAAGTATTATGGAAGGTCTAAGCATATTAAAATTAGATATCACTTCATTCGAGATATGGTCAAGCAAGGAGAGGTTATCCTTAGACATATCCCTACTAGTAGGATGTTGGCTGATCCATTGACTAAGCTCATTGCTAGAGATGTCTTCCAGACTCATATGAGGAGTCGAAATCTGTATTGTATCTAATAGACAGGGATTGTTTGAACATTGTAGACTGTGTGTTATTTATGTTAAAATGAAATGCTTGTTTTCATTATTATCATGATGAGTTCATATTGGCAGGCACATATGTGTATAAATGTCAAAGGCTTTGATCAGCCCACTCACAGGGGTGATCAACCTTACATTTTTGTAGTGGGCAGGATGTAACTAAAGTAACCATGATAGATGCTTGAGTGAATGCATGGGTTAAATAAGATACTGTATGAGTTACAAACTGCATGAGTTGCAGATTGCATAAGTTGCAAAATGGGCAACATAAATTATTATAATAAGTCACCTTAGTTTGGACTGAGATGATACTCAGAGAGTCTGTTGACCCAATTGTTGATTTTGATGATTAACAAAACTATTTGAGTATAACATTTGAAGTTACTAATGATTTTGATTAAGTTTTTCAGTTTATGATATGATTTATTAGTCAAAATTATAAAACAAATCAAGTTCTAGTTCGAATCTAATGTCAAGGTAAGATTGCAGACATTAGAGTCGACACATGGAATCGCAGAGTCGACTCCGAAAATCGGCACAGACTTAGAGTCAACTCCTGGACTGTTAGAGCCGACTCCAACAGAAAAGACAGAACGATGATTTTTTCGACCACGACTTAGAGTCGACTCCCGAACTGTTAGAGTCGACTCCAGAAGATTTTTGTGTCGACCCTAGAAAAGTCAGAGACGACTCCAGTTCAAACGATTTGGGGATTTTTGATTTAGAGCCGACTCCAGAAAAGTTAGAGCCGACTCCAGAATATCAGACGCGACTCCAGAACTGTCAGAACGACTCTAAACTTTACTTTTATCTTTTTAATCCCAACGGCTATTGCTATTTTTGGTTCTAATCCTTCTTACATTGTTTCTAACGGATAGTTTTAACTATTTATGGATTAAACTGATCTATAAGAAGAGAGTTTGCTGCATCCGAAAAAGAAAGAGACAAAAAGACAAGAATAGAGAAAAATCTTAGAAACCCATCAGAAAATCAAAAGAGAAAAGAGAAAAATTCGAGAGGAAAGATTATACTGATTCTCCAAAAGAAAAGAGAGAGATTCCAAGCTTTCATAGCTCCATTTTGAAGAAATCTCAAGAAAAGAAGCAAGCCCTAGTTTTCTGATCTTCGGAGCTTCAAGAGCATTCTAAAGGAAGATCCACCCAAGAGAAGAGAAGAAGCAAGCCACCAAGATCTGCAAATCAGCTTTGATTCCTATCTCTTTATTTCATGTTCTATCATTGTATATTTGCTCATTGGAGGAGCCTTTGTTTTGTAAAAACAATTATTGTTTGCTGGGTCAATCGAAGGATTGATTCCATTGAGGCTGTTAGCCTTGTGCAAGCAGTTTGCTTGTGGTGTAAGGTTTTGTGCTGGTGAGCTTGAAAACTAGCTGGATTCGTTGTGCACCCAAGAAAACAACAAGTTCGAGTTGTGAGCTTGCAAAACAACTCTGCTGTAATCAGATTGATTATAGTGTGGACCCAAGAGATACTTGGGAGTGGACGTAGGTGTAGGTACACCGAACCACTATAAAATCTTCTGTGTTTGCCGTGATTGTCTCATTATCTTTAATTCTCTATTTGTGCATATTCTGTTTTAATTTGTGCAAATCTAAGTTTTTATTTCCGCTGGGGTTTATTTTCAAAAGAGTTTAAATTTTTGAAAAACCCAATTTAACCCCCCTCTTGGGTTGCTATCTGGACCAACAATTGGTATCAGAGCTAGTGCTCATTTGATTTGATCTAACGATCAAGAGTCAAAGATCCATGGCAGCTCAAGCTGGTTCATCTTTTTCCAAAGGTCAATCTACAAATAGACCACCCTTGTTTAATGGATTAAACTATGGTTATTGGAAGGCTAGAATAAAAATTTTCATTCAAGCACTTGACTATGATCTATGGAGCATTATAGTCAATGGATCACACATACCCACTGCTAGAGTTAATGGCATGGAGATTGCTAAACCAGAAACAGAATGGGATGAACATGATAAAAAATTGGTACAACTTAATGCCAAAGCAATGAATGTTTTATACTGCTCATTAGATGCAAATGAATTCAATCGTATATCTATTTGCATTTCTGCTAAGGAAATCTGGGATAGACTTGAGGTTACCCATGAGGGAACAAATCAAGTCAAGGAATCCAAGATTAACATGCTAGTTCATAAGTATGAATTGTTTAAGATGGATGCATGTGAATCTATTACTGATATGTTTACAAGATTTACTGATATAGTTAATGGTTTAAAAAGCCTTGGTAAATCTTATGATAATTCTGATCTTGTGAGGAAAGTTTTACATTCTTTGCCTAGGACTTGGGAAGCTAAAGTGACTGCATACAAGAGGCAAAGGATCTAAGTACCCTACCCCTAGAAGAATTATTGGGATCCTTGATGACTCATGAGCTTCAAATTAAGCAACATGTTGATGATGATGAGTCAAAGAAGAAGAGGACTATGGCTCTTAAGATTTCTGAATATATGGAAGAGCCTCATGAATCTGAAGATGAAAGTGATGATGAGGACATGGCACTCATCACAAGGAAATTTAAAAGATTCATGAAGAAGAAGAAGTTTGAAAAGAAAAAGCCCTTTGCAAGAAAAGATGAGGACAAGGGCAAAGAAAAAGAAGTTATTTGTTTTGAATGTAAGAAGCCGGGTCATTTTAAATCTGAATGCCCACAACTAAAGAAAGGCACCCGGAAATTCAAAAAGAAGGCAATGATGGCCACATGAGTGATTCGGAAAGCTCAAGTTCCGAAGAGGAAGAAAAGAGTGAAATGCCAATCTATGCTTCATGGCGGACAATGATGAGGTAAGTCCGAGTTTTCTTGATGATTTTACTTTCGATGAATTGCATAGTGCTTTTTATGAATTAATGGATGATTTTGCAAACTTAAGTTCAAAGAACAAAGATCTGAAAAATCAAATGCAAAAACTATCCTTAGAAAATGAAAAGCATGTTGTAGAAAAAGAAGTTTTGATGAAAGAAAATGAAAGCTTGAAAAATGAAGTTGATAGACTTAAACCTATAGTTGATAAATTTACTTTGAGCTCTATCAAACTTAATATGATTTTGGACAATCAAAAAGATGTCTTTGATAAAGCTGGATTAGGATATAATCCACTTAAAAAGCAAAAATCTTTGAAAAATATTTTTATACATGCTGAAAAATCATCAAATATTACTTGTTTTAAATGTGGAAACAAAGGACATAAATCTTATATGTGTAAATCTCCACATAATAAAAGAAAGATGATTTGGGTTCCCAAAGGAACAATATTTAATGCATCTAACCATGAAGGACCCAAGAAGGCTTGGGTACCTAAAATTAAGACATGAATATTTTGCAGGAGTGTCTTGCAGCCATCAGACTGAAAAGAAAATGGTACCTGGATAGTGGTTGCTCAAGACACATGACGGGTGACAAAGATCAATTCATCACCCTTGAATCAAAAAGAGGTGGAGTAGTTACTTTTGGTGATAATGGTCAAGGCCATATCATGGGTATTGGTAAGATTCAAATTACTCCATCTACTCATATTGATAATGTTTTATATGTCGATGGACTTAAACATAATTTGATAAGTATTAGCCAACTGTGTGATAAAGGTTTCAAAGTTTCCTTTGAAGCTTCTGTTTGCACTGTTACTAATCCCATTGATAATAGCATTATTCTTGTTGGTAAACGTTATGGCAATGTGTACTTAATTGATTTGAGTAATTTATCTAAGTAATCATTGCTTAGTTGCTAATAATGCTAAGATGAATGAGATTGGTTGGCTATGGCACCGTAGATTAGGTCATGCAAGCACACACCTAATTTCTAAACTATTGAAAATGGATATAGTTAAAGGTATTCCTAGCTTAAATTTTGAAAATAATCGAATATGTGATGCATGTCAGTTTGGAAAACAAACAAGAACTTCTTTCAAATCTAAGAATATTGTTTTAACTACTAGGCCACTAGAGCTACTACACATGGACCTTTTTGGACCTACTAGAACCACAAGTCTAGGAGGAAAGAAATATGGTCTAGTGATAGTAGATGATTACTCTAGATTCACTTGGGTAATGTTTTTGGCTCACAAAGATGAGACTTTCTCAATATTCCTGAAATTCGTTAAGAAAGTCACAAATGAGAAAAACACTACCATAGTGTCTATTAGAAGTGATCATGGAACTGAATTTGAAAATCACTTATTTGAAAAATTCTGTTTTGAAAAAGGCATACATCATAACTTTTCAGCACCTAGGACATCAACAAAATGGAGTTGTAGAAAGAAAGAATATGACTTTAGAAGACATGGCCCGTACCATGCTATGTGAAAGCCAACTTCCAAAATATTTTTGGGCGGAAGCTATAAACACAGCATGTTACATCCTAAATAGAGCCCTGATTAGACCTATCCTTAAGAAGACTCCCTATGAACTATGGCATAATAGGAAACCAAATTTAGGTTATTTTCATGCATTTGGTTGTAAATGCTTTATTCATAATAATGGAAAGGACAATCTTGGGAAGTTTGATGCAAAGTCTGATGAAGGTATTTTCCTAGGATATTCTACATCTGGCAAGGCATATAGAGTATTTAATAAGAGAAGCTTAGTTGTAGAAGAATCCATTCATATAGTGTTTGATGAGTCTTTAGCATCAAGTTCAGATAAAATTGATGATGAGGAAGATACATCTTTGATTGAAAGAGGTATTGAAAAATTAAATGTATCTTCAGATCAAGAACCTGAAGCTAAGAATGATGACTCACCTAAGGATGATGGTATTGATACTGCTCATAATGATAAAGATCTACCTAGAGATTGGAGATATGCTTATGGTCATCCTAAAGACCTAATCATAGGTGATCCATCTCAAGGTGTAAGGACTAGATCATCAATGAGAAATATCAATAATCATCTTGCATTTGTATCTCATATAGAACCTAAAACTATAGAGGAAGCTGAGAAAGATAGTTATTGGATGTTAGCAATGCAGGAAGAGTTAAACCAATTCACTAGGAACCAAGTTTGGACCCTAGTAGATAGACCTAAAAACCACCCTATAATAGGATCTAAATGGGTTTTTAGAAATAAATTGGATGAAAATGGCTTGGTAATTAGAAATAAGGCTAGATTAGTTGCAAAGGGATATAATCAGGAAGAAGGTATAGATTTTGATGAAACCTTTGCACCTGTTGCTAGATTAGAAGCCATTAGGCTACTACTTGCATTTGCATGTCATATGAATTTCAACTTATTTCAAATGGATGTTAAAAGTATATTTTTAAATGTTTTATAAATGAGGAAGTTTATGTTGAACAACCTCCTGGTTTTGAAGATCACAAATTTTCAAACCACATTTTCAAATTACACAAAGCACTTTATGGTTTAAAGCAAGCACCTAGAGCTTGGTATGATAGATTAAGTAAATTTTTAATTGAAAATAATTTTTCGAGAGGAAACGTTGATAAAACTTTGTTTTTAAAAAGAAAAGAAAAGGATTTATTAATTGTTCAAATTTACGTTGATGACATTATATTTGGTGCTACTAACAATCTCCTTTGTCAAGAATTTGCTAAGTTAATGCAGGGAGAATTCGAGATGAGCATGATGGGAGAACTCAACTTCTTCCTTGGACTTCAAATCAAACAAGAGAAAGCGGGGATTTTCATCAACCAAACAAAGTACACAAAGGAAATACTCAAGAAGTTTGGTATGGAATCTGCTAAACCTCTTGGTACGCCAATGAGTCCCTCATGCAAGCTGGACAAGGATGAAGAAGGTAAGAAAGTAGATCAGAAGCATTACCGAGGTATGATCGGATCACTTCTTTACCTAACTGCAAGTAGGCCAGATATTATGTTTTCTGTTTGCCTATGTGCAAGATATCAATCTAATCCTAAGGAATCACATTTGATTGCTGTTAAAAGAATCTTTAGATACTTAAATGGAACTAAAAATGTAGGATTATGGTATTCTAGAGACTCAACCTTAAAATTGATTGCTTATTCTGATTCTGACTATGCTGGTTGTAAATTAGATAGAAAGAGTACAAGTGGGGCATGCCAACTTTTAGGAAGTAACTTAATCTCTTGGTTTAGCAAGAAGCAAAATTCAGTTGCATTATCCACTGCTGAGGCAGAGTATGTTGCAGCTGGAAGTTGCTGTGCTCAAATCCTTTGGATTAAGCGACAACTTGAAGATTATGGTATCACACTTGATAAAATTCCTATTAGATGTGATAACACTAGTGCCATCAATCTAACTAAGAATCCAATTCAACACTCTAGAACTAAACACATAGAAATTAGACATCACTTCATTAGAGAACATGTTTCCAACAATGATGTTTGTCTTGAATATGTTAATACTAATGATCAATTAGCTGATATTTTTACCAAACCATTAAGTGAGGAAAGATTCTGTTATCTTAGAGGAGAATTAGGAGTTTGTGATCCTTTAGAATGACTTACTGAAACTCTTAAGGACAACAACTATCTAGACTTCATTAATTTCTTGAGAATTCTCTATGTTCAATAAGGAAATTATCTAGAAATTTGATTCATTGTTTCCCCAATTGATAAGGAACAATTATCTAATTTATTGATCAATTTGATTAGTTTCAGATCCTTGAAATTTAAATTTTTGTCACTGAAACTATTGGAGTCGACACCTTCATATTTTGATGTTCTGTCTGGGCAATTAGAGCCGACACCTACTTCCGTAGAGCCGACTCTAATTCGGGCGCTGACAGTGTTCTAGTCCGGAGCCGACACTCACTTTGCGGGAGTCGACTCTAAGTGGAACTAGGTCAAAATAAAAAGGCGGAGTCGACACCCAAACGAACCTATCATCTCCTAATCCTTTTTAAAGCCATTCCAAACCGATTCCAACCCCTCCAAACCCCTCAAATCTCTTAATAACTCATTCCAATCAATTCCTATGGCTCCTAAGAAGCGTGCTATCGTTGGTGGATCGACCGTTCCCACGAAGCGTCGCTCGATTCATAGGCAACCATCACCGTCTTCATCATCTGCCACCCAAGATGCTTCTCCACCTTCACCATCTTCTCCACGGGTAGATCAATTAGCGGGTAAGGCCATTACAACTGGAAGAAAAGTAGATTTTGATTTCTTTGCTTTGGAGGGCTTCGCTATTGGCCGATTATTGAAGGAAATGGGATGGGAGAAAGTTTATTCTTTGGATGTTCCTACGTACCCTGCCCTTGTAAGAGTATTCTACAATGATTTATGTAGAGGAGAGGGAGATTTAGTGAGTTTTGTAAGAGGAACCAAAGTGATAATCACGCCGAGACTCTTGGAAATTTATTAGAGATGCCTACTATTGGACTAGTTGAGTATCAACATGATGATAGAGGAGGTGCCCTATCTAGGATGTTAGGGAGAGAAGTATCTGAGTTTGAAGAAATCATGGCTAATCAACTAAATTTGGAACTCAGGTTACTTCGTAATATTTGTGGAAGAATCTTGTTTCCTAAAATTGGAAGGTTTGAGTATGTCTCAGAGCGAGATATCTTGTTGATGGACTGTATCATTACTGGAAGGCCTGTTAATTTAGTTGGAATGATGATTGGCTATATGGCAGAAGCAGCAACCAAGAAGAGATCAACACTGCCATATGGTATGATTCTGACCTTAGTTTTTAGAAGCCAAGGTGTGCTAATAATGGATAATGAGCCACTAAGAAAATTAAGGCATACTGATTACTATAGTGTCTCTACAATTCACCGCATGGGCTTCAGAAAAGAGAATGATATTTGGATAAAAAGAGGACAAGAGACCAGAGCAGAGGAAGTTAGAGTTGAGGAGGCCAGAGCAGAGGATATTCCTGGACCATCTACTACTGGACCTTCAGAGGCTGGACCGAGCACTCATCCTTCACCTCCACATCAGTCAGCTTTGGTATCTGGAAGATTTTCAGAGGAGCAGCTTGATCAGCTTAGAGCCCTACTGACTGAGCATGATTCGGAAATGAGAAGTGAAATAAAATTGATATCTGCTAAGCTTGACATGATAGTTTCTACTTTGGATAAATCAGTGAATACCATGTCATCTGAACTTCTAAAGATTTTTGAAAGGCTAGAAGGGATAGCAGATGGATCAAGAGTCTATTTAGATGCTACTGGTCAGTTGAAGAAAGATATTAATGTTGCTGTCACTCAAATTGAAGCTTGTCTTAAAAAATTTAAGAAAGACCAAAAAGATGAGATTATGGAAATGATTGGTCATTTGAAGAAAATTATTTACAAGCATGTTTGATTTTGATACCTTATCTTATCCTAGTTTGTATCTTAGGATTTCTAGCTTTCTTTACTTTGATAGCTTGTATCTAGGAATTTTGGTTTACTGTGAATATACTTGAATATGTTACTTTACTGTGAATGTACTTGAATTAACATATGTAATGAATCTTGCATTGAAATACAATTATCCTTTTATTGCAAATTTGTCTATGAGAACCAATTACCATCTCTATGATTGAATGAACCAACAACCTCGCTCTGATAACCTTCTTTATTGTTTTTAAATTCACCTTATTGCTGATAACAAAAAAGGGGGAGAGAAAATTGTATATGCATAAAGGAAATAAGAATGGAAGAATATAAGGATAAAAGAATGGAAGATAAGGATAAAAGAATGGAAGAATATAAGATTAAAGGAATATAAGATTTCAATTAATTGGCATATCTAAAAAGGGGGAGAGAAATTTTGAGATTTATAAATTCTAATCAATTTGTATAAAAATGATCAATCGATTTCAGTTTATTTACATAGGGGGAGTTATTCAATGCAGGGGGAGCTTAATAATTTCCTACGTAAAGTTAAATCATCTTGATTGATGTTTATAATAGAACTCAAGTATCTTTTTTGGTTCATTTTGAAAATTGGCATCAAATTCTCTGTTAGGAAGTTTTAAAGCTTTAACAATGTCTATAACTCTTAATTCAAATGAATTTTTAATGCATATACTCAAAGTTTTTGTCATCATAAAAAAGGGGGAGATTGTTGACCCAATTGTTGATTTTGATGATTAACAAAACTATTTGAGTATAACATTTGAAGTTACTAATGATTTTGATTAAGTTTTTAGTTTATGATATAATTTATTAATCAAAATTATAAGACAAATCAAGTTCTAGTTCGAATCTAATGTCAAGGTAAGATTGCAAACATTAGAGTCGACACATGGAATCGCAGAGTCGACTCCAGAAATCGGCACAGACTTAGAGTCGACTCCTGGACTGTTAGAGCCGACTCCAACAGAAAAGACAGAACGATGGTTTTTTTGGCCATGACTTAGAGTCGACTCCCGGACTGTTAGAGTCGACTCCAGAAGATTTTTGTGTCGACCCCAGAAAAGTCAGAGACGACTCCAGTTCAAGCGATTTGGGGATTTTCGATTTAGAGCTGACTCCAGAAAAGTTAGAGCCGACTCCAGAATGTCAGATGCGACTCCAGAACTGTCAGAACGACTCTAAACTTTACTTTTATCTTTTTAATCCCAACGGCTATTGCTATTTTTGGTTCTAATCCTTCTTACACTTGTTTCTAACGGATAGTTTTAACTATTTATGGATTAAACTGATCTATAAGAAGAGGGTTTGCTGCATCCAAAAAGAAAGAGACAAAAAGACAAGAATAGAGAAAAATCTTAGAAACCCATCAGAAAATCAAAAGAGAAAAGATGGAAAATTCGAGAGGAAAGATTATACTGATTCCCCAAAAGAAAAGAGAGAGATTCCAAGCTTTCATAGCTCCATTTTGAAGAAATCTCAAGAAAAGAAGCAAGCCCTAGTTTTCTGATCTTCGGAGCTTCAAGAGCATTCTAAAGGAAGATCCACCCAAGAGAAGAGAAGAAGCAAGCCACCAAGATCTGCAAATCAGGCTTTGATTCCTATCTCTTTATTTCGTGTTCTATCATTGTATATTTGCTCATTGGAGGAACCTTTGTTTTGTAAAAACGATTATTGTTTGCTGGGTCAATCGGAGGATTGATTCCATTGAGGCTGTTAGCCTTGTGCAAGCAGTTTGCTTGTGGTTTAAGGTTTTGTACTGGTGAGCCTTGAAAACCAGCTGGGTTCATTGTGCATCCGGGAAAACAACAAGTTCGAGTTGTGAGCTTCCAAAATAACTCTGCTGTAATCAGATTGATTATAGTATGGACCCAAGAGATACTTGGGAGTGGACGTAGGTGTAGGTACACCGAACCACTATAAAATCTCCTATGTTTGTCGTGATTGTCTCATTATCTTTAATTCTCTATTTGTGCATATTTTGTTTTAATTTGTGCGAATCTAAGTTTTTATTTCCGCTGGGGTTTATTTTCAAAAGAGTTTAAATTTTTGAAAAATCCAATTCACCCCCCCCTCTTGGGTTGCTATCTGGACCAATAGAGTCGAGTATGGAGTATGTACATATATGTCCACAGATCCATGCTAAAGCCTATTGTAGCCGAACTGGGAGCATTGGTGTGTGCTCGAGTCAGGCAACTTTGTGTAGGGAAAAATAAACTCCGAGGCATACATATTTTTAAAATTTGATAACTATTATCAATGCGGAAGCTAAAAGATTACATATTAATCTATCTAATATGCATCAAGATCATATCTTTGCCTTATATATAGGATCTCTTGATCTAAAATATGCATATAAATAATCATCAAGATCATATCTTGATCTTCAAGATAAGAAGTCGTACTTCTTGCCTTGAATCATGCCTTAAGATTTAGGGATCATATCACTTACCTTAAGGGTAGTTGGTAAATCCTTTTGTGCTCTGCAGCCGTTCAATCGTCCGGCCTCTAGTATCGTCCACGCGAAGCCCCGAATGATCGGATTTTCGGAGTGCTAGCTCGCGGAAAAATGACTTTGCTGATCTTGAATCCTCCCACTTGAATCTTCCTCCAAGATCCACCAAGCTTTTGCTAACACCAGAATCACCAGGATTTTCTATTCTAACCTTTTTAGAATTACAATCCACGACATGTCGTGTGTTGTTGTTCTGTGTAATCTGGTGAGGGATGTCCTCTATTTATAGTCTCATTTTAGCGTGCCCATTAAATTCTGACATTAAGAATTCCGTCGTTTGGCAAAAAGCAAAGAGACGCCGAACCAAAGAGCCGCGACACTTGGTTAATTCTGACATTCAGTGAAAACCAAGGAGACATAGCGTTTTGTTAATTTCGACGTTTTGTTAATTCCGACGTTGGTGAAAACTAAAGATATGTGAATTCTAACACTTAGAATTCCATCGCCTGGTTGATTCAAAGAGGCACATTAATTTCACTTTAATTCTAACATTTAGAATTACGATGGAAATGGTTTGGAGAGGATTAAATTAATACATTAAATTCTAAATGAGAATTTAATCTCTCATTTAGTTATCTCATCATGTGAGATACTTATGCGAGAGGTTTAGGTTCAGGTGATGGTTTAATCTGATCTGAATTTATTGGACTGAACCCACATAGATCATGGTCCTAGCCCAAATCAAATTTGGCTAGTCCTGAATCTATTTAAATCCAAATCAAGTCTAATTTCAAATCAATATTTGAAATTGATTAGTCCTTCTAATAGACTTAAACCAAATTGAATCTTATTCACTTGTACTTAACCCAATTGAGATAATTCAATCAATCAAATTGATTAATTAAATCATATACGATTCTCAATCGTTGATCAGCAAATAGATCATCCTAGGAAACTTCTATGCGTGTGACTCTCTAGGTTCGAACCTAAGCCGGTAGCATAGAAACAACTTTCTATACTAATCGATGTGCCCATCTAGCAATGGAACCCGACGTCCGGATAGGTCGAAGAGTTGCCGAGCAAACTCCAAGAACCCTAAGAAACAGTTACCGTATAATTCATCCTCTTGACCACAAATGCTAAGGATGGCTTAAGAGCCTGTCAACTCTAAACAGCAAATCCATAAAGTGATTTCAATTTTAGTGATCATGTGACTTTCACATGAAGTGCCTTGGCCAAGGTCTTGCTAAATTGAAACACAAGCATTTCTCCTTTTAACGGGATAGGTCAAATTTCATCTTGATCCACAACTGACTACCATAAGTACTTGACTGCACCCAGTAACCTTTCGTAGCTGGATTAGAAATCCAGGTGGTCCGGCACCTAAGTACAATGAGTTGCTTGTAAGTCACGGTTGTGATCTTCAGGTCTGAAGGATACTTATACCCATATCTCTCGGATTAACTCTTGACAGCAGAGTATCCGGAAATGAGTCACGTTCGGTGAAATGTACTCCTACACTTTTACCTGTATGTCATACTAGTGTCTCTACACTCCTTG
This sequence comes from Calamus simplicifolius, assembly GCA_900491605.1. Classification (NCBI taxonomy): domain Eukaryota; kingdom Viridiplantae; phylum Streptophyta; class Magnoliopsida; order Arecales; family Arecaceae; genus Calamus; species Calamus simplicifolius. The sequence continues at coordinate 248,039 of UESW01004915.1, read as the reverse complement.
GTTAAGAGGACAACCAACAAATATGATATACAACGTCCTATAATTGATAGTACTATGGCCCTGTCATAGTATATCATTTGGTCGCGAACTCTTTTAAGGACCTTCAAAGATAAATCCTCCTTTATCGTGAAGGAAGATCCTGAGGGCTTCATTACTATTAGGAGTTTAAGAAGATGTTCTTGTAATGAATAAACTGCCAAATAACTTTTATTAATATATCAATTTATATACAATTTACATTAGCACAATCATCAAATGATTGGCTTTAGGATACAATTCCCAACAAACTCCCACTTAGCCTAAAGCCACTCATTACAGTATCTAATACCCATCTTCAATTTATAGTCATCAAACTCCTTGATGCTGAGTGCTTTAGTAAATGGGTCACCTAGGTTTTCCTTTCCATCAATCTTCTGAAGATTTATGTCACCTCGGTCTACAATCTCTCGTATAAGATGAAACCGACGCAGTATGTGCTTGGTGCGCTGATGTGCTCGTGGTTCCTTTGCTTGAGCTATGGCACCAGTGCTGTCACTGTACAACAGGACTGGTCCATCTATGGAAGGTGCCACTTCAAGCTCGGAGATAAACTTTCGCAGCCACACAGCTTCTTTCGTAGCATCTGATGCAGCGATGTACTCTGCCTCGCACACCGAATCTGCCACTGTATGTTGCTTGGAACTTTTCCAGCAAACAGCTCCACCATTTAGGATAAACACGAAACCCGATACACTTTTGCTATCATCATGATCTGATTGGAAACTGGAATCAGTATATCCAACAAGTTTCAAATCAGACTCTCCATAGACTAACCACTGGTCCTTAGTATTTCTCAAATACTTAAGGATTGTCTTAACAACTTGCCAGTATTTTTCTCCTGGATCAGATTGGTATCTACTCACTACTCCTAGTGAGTATGCCACATCTGGTCTTGTACATGTCATGGTGTACATAATCGATCCCACTGCCGAAGCATATGGAATTCGACTCATACATTCTCTTTCATTAGGAGTTGTCGGACAATCCTTCTTAGAAAGATGAATTCCATGGCCTATAGGAAGATAGCCTTTCTTGGAATTCTCCATGCTAAACCTCTTTAGCACGGTGTCAATGTACGTAGATTGGGATAAACCAAGCATCCTCTTAGATCTATCTCTATAGATCTTCATCCCTAGGATGTATGATGCTTCTTCCAGATCTTTCATGAGAATTGTGATGATAACCATGTCTTTATTCCTTGTAATGCAGGGATATCATTCCCGATTAAGAGAATATCATCCACATATAATACAAGAAATACAATAACGAAATCGTTAGCCCATTTATAAATGCAAGGTTCTTCTTTATTCTTAATAAAGCCATAAGATTTGATCACTTTATCAAATCGTATGTTCCAACTCCTAGATGCTTGCTTAAGTCCATAAATAGACTTCTGTAGCCTGCACACTTTAGACTTGTCTTCAGATATAAAACCTTCAGGCTGTATCATATACACCTGTTCTTCTAAATCACCATTTAGAAAAGCGGTTTTAACATCCATCTGCCAAATCTCATAATCGAAGTGTGCTGCTATAGCTAGCATAATCCGAATGGATTTCAGCATTGCCACAGGAGAAAATGTTTCATCATAGTCAATACCATAACGTTGACGATACCCCTTAGCAACCAGACGTGCTTTATAGGTCTCAACCTTTCCATCTATGCCTCTTTTCCTCTTGAAAACCCACTTACACCCTATGGGTTTTATCCCTTCGGGTGGGTCAACTAATGTCCATACATTATTGTCCTTCATGGAATCAAGTTTGGATTTCATGGCATCAAGCCATTTATTAGAGTCAGTCCTTTGCATAGCATCCATATAGGTGATCGGATCCTCGTTGTTCTCATCGAGTTCAACAGGATCTTCATTCTGGACCAAGAAACCTAAGTATCTATCCGGTTGATGTGGTACTCTACCAGATCACCTTAATGGTGCATCTAAAATGGGTTTTGAGTTTGATCTAATCAACTCAGATTCTAAGGGTTCACTGGTTTGTGTTGTTCCTTCTACTTGATGAACTTCCTCAAGTTCAATATTAGAGCTATTTGTTCCTTCACTAAGGAACTCCTTTTCAAGAAAAACTGCTCTATTACTAATGAACAACTTTTGTTCTTCAGTATTGTAGAAGTAATATCCTTTTGGTTTCTTTCGGATAGCCGATGAAAAAATATTTGTCAGATTTGGGTTCAAGTTTGTCTGATTTTGCACGTTTCACATAAGCCGACACCCCCAGACTCTCAGATAGGTGATAACCGGTTTATGTCCATACCACATCTCATGTGGAGTTTTAGAAACAGACTTACTTGGAACCTTATTAAGAATATGACAAGCTGATTCTAATGCGTATCCCCAAAATGATATTGGCAAGCTTGCAAAACCCATCATGGACCGAACCATGTCTAACAGAGTTCGATTCCTTCTTTTCGACACACCGTTATGCTACGGTGTTCCAGGAGGAGTCCATTGGGAGAGAATCTCATTCTCTCTTAAATATGTCACAAAGTCATTGGAAAGGTATTCGCCTCCTCGATCTGATCGAAGGGTCTTAATACATTTTTCTGTTTGTTTTTCTACTTCTTTATGATATAGTTTGAACATTTCAAATGACTTAGATTTATGTCTCATAAGATAGACATAACCTAACCTAGAAAGGTCGTCTGTAAAAGTAATGAAGTAGTAATATCCACCTTTGGCACAAGTGCTCATTGGTCCACATACATCAGTATGTACTAGACTCAATAGCTCTTTGGCTCTTTCACCTTTTCAGTAAAAGATGACTTGGTCATTTTACCAAGAAGACAGGATTCATAATTATCAATTCGAAGGATGCCCTCCTGAGTTAACATGTTTAATCTGTTCTTATTGATATGACCCAGCCGATGGTGCCAAAGATAAATGTCTGTGACATCAGTTGTTCTAGGCGCTTACTTGATTGTACACTACATTCACAGGCTGTGATAATATATAAATGCCATTAGATAAATGCCAGTCATTACAGTGACTCCATTCATAATGATATTCAAAGTAACATCCTTTATTGAAATTTCATAATTACTTTTGGCCAGAAGGCCTACAGAAATTACGTTCAACAAGAACGTTGGGAAAAAATGACAATCATTTAGTATAATGACATTTCTATTGAAAACTATTTCAAGAACTCCTAATGCCAGTACTGGAACTAATCTTCCATCGCCGACATTAAGGAATCTTTCATTGTCCTCAAATCTTCTAGTGACCTGTAGTCCCTGCAATGAATTGCAAATGTTAAAAGGACTCCCGGTATCCAATACCCAGGTCTGATTATCATATACAGAAAAATTACAAGGTGTTATCATATAAATACCTTGTTGAGCAACATCTTGCCCCTTTTTCTTCTTTGGCCTGTTTGGATCAAGTGTGGCAATGTAAAGAGGACAGTTCCTCTTCCAGTGCCCTTGCATCTTGCAATGAAAGCATTCAGCTTGACTTTTATCAACTTTCTTCTTCTGCATCTGACCCTTATAGATGTCCTAGCATGTTGCACCTTTTTCTTATTCTTTTTCTTCTTCCCTTTCCCAAAGGGTTGACGCCCTACCTTAGATCCTTCAACCACATTAACCAAACCCTTAGAGAGCTGGTTATCCTTCTCAAAGTTCTGTAACAACCCCAACAAACCGTGGTAGTTGACTGCAGGCTTTGTCATTCGAAAATGAGTAAGGAAAGGTCGGAAGGATGGAGGCAAGGAATTCAGGATCGCATCTTTTCCCAACTGCTCATGTAGGGGAAAGCCGAGCTTGCTTAGGAGTTCTATCTTCTCGATCATGTACAATACATGATCAGTGACAGGAGATCCATCCCTCATTCGAGCATTAAAAATAGCACAACTAGTCTTGTGCCTTTCAACATCGTCGGTGTGCCGAAAGATTCATTCAACGCTTGAATGATTTCTTCTGGCTGAGCATTCTCGAACCGGCGACCGAATTCATCGTTCATTGCTGCTAGCATGATGCAACGTACGCTAGTTCTATCATTGAGCCACTTCTGATAAGTGTCTTTCTCAGAACTTTGGGTGTTTGCATCAGGTATCTTTGGTGCAGGATTTATCAGAATATATAGAATCCTCTCATGCTCAAGGACGATCTTAAGTTTTCTAAACCAGCTATTGAAATTTGAACCATTCAACTTGTCACTATCCAATAGGGACCTTAATGATAAATTAGTGGCCATTTTCTGCATAAGAAAAAACTAAAGTTTATTAGTATATAAATTGATTCAGTCTAAAGACTTGGACTTTAGTCTAAAGATTCTCCCACTATTTTGTTCAAATTGGCAGCCTCTACACCCCAATTCGAAGAATTATTCTTAATTCTTTAGTGGGCACTAAGATCTACATAGACTACATACAGGCCCAAGTGAAGCTTGGCCAACCCATATGCATCTAAGAGTAGGTTCAAAACCAATTGTTTCCCCAAACAATTCTTAGTGTTCAGTTTTGCCCCATGTACCTCTTCAGCAGGCATGGAGTGCCTCCACTGAAAGTTCTGGTTAGGTCCAACCATTAAATGATATAATCAGTGTAACCTATCAATAGACAACCAAGCCCGAGTGAAGCTCGGCTCACCTGACTGTCTATTTAATAGTTACGCTGACTTATCATATAATGAATGATAATTCCGATGGTTGACAAGCACCAGGCATGGAGTGCCTCCAATGATTATCAAGACATCGGACTCATTATCACCCACCTTAATGGGAGGCTATGATCTAGTTATCATATAACTATTTCATTTTAAGGACCTAATAATTTTAGAGGATTTAATAATATGAAGATAAATTGACTAATCAAGTTCTCCCACTGAATCTATGAAATCGGTAGAATGAAACAAGATTAAGTCAGGTTAAGTGGCACCTAAATCAGTCAGACTGATTTCCTTACAGGCATGGGTCAACCGAATCAGGTAAATGATCTGAATCATAAATGGTTCACCATATTGACCAGGTGAGTGAGATCGATGGGAGGGATATGCCATTAACTCGTTAAAGACGCATCAATACGAGTAGCTCCCAATTAAAAACCATTCGATCGTTGATCCTAGAGCAACTTGCCAACTCACCTTGACATCATATGGTTAACCAATTCTGATTTGACCATCTAAGAGATTCATGCTCAACCACGGAGCCTAATCTACTTCCATTTGGTTTAATCAAAGAGAAGGACATGATCAACTACAACTATTGTTTGATTTAGAGCATTCTTAACCTAATCTAATTAATTTAGATTTGATCAAATACTCTTTTAGTCCAGTTGATTTAAACCTTAGGGTCTAACCCTTTATGGACCCGATTTAGCTAACCCAAAAGATTAAATATATTTCATGTTTACATGTCATATATTTCAATCAAGCATCACTTGCATTATGTTACTACTCATAATTCCTATATTTAGATCATATCTAAAAAGATTATGAATTAATATTTGACATTCAAATAAAACTCTCATAAATATTTGTATGTTTCATAACATAGACACATGCCATCATATCTCATATCTATATTTTTTATACTAAACATGCAAATATCATGCTTTTATACAACATCAATATAAAATATTTTTGAGAGTGAGTGTAATCTATGTTTTGATGCCAAAGCTCAATTTAAATTTTCTTTAGACTAAGCATCGATGATAAAACAATCGCATGGCAATATGTCACAGAATACCTCATTGAATGGGTAATTTGATTTTTAATCCATCTGTGACCATATGGCCTTGTGATGTTTTAGCCATAATTACATAATTAATAAGAACATTAATTTACATGCAATAAATTAGATCAATACGAAACCATTGCTCTGATACCATTTGTAGGGAGAAATAAACTCCGAGGCATGCATATTTTTAAAAATTTGATAACTATTATCAATGCGGAATTAAAAGATTACATATTAATCTATCTAATATGCATCAAGATCATATCTTTGCCTTATATATAGGATCGTTTGATCTAAAATATGCATATAAATAATCATCAAGATCATATCTTGATCTTCAAGAAGAAGTCATACTTCTTCTTGAAGCCATGCCTTAAGATCTAGGGATCAATCACTTACCTTAAGAACAGTTGGTAAATCCTTTGTGCTCTGCAGCCGTTCAATCGTCCGGCCTCTAGTATCGTCCACGCGAAGCCCCGAATGATCGGATTTCGGGAGTGCTAGCTCGCGGAAAAATGACTTTGCTGATCTTGAATCCTCCCACTTGAATCTTCCTCCAAGATCCACCAAGCTTTTGCTAACACCAGAATCACCAGGATTTTCTATTCTAACCTTTTTAGAATTACAATCCATGACATGTCGTGTGTTGTTGTTCTGTATAATCTGGTGAGGGATGTCCTCTATTTATAGTCTCATTTAGTTGCCCATTGAATTCTGACATTAAGAATTCCATCGTTTGGCAAAAAGCAAAGAGACGCCGAACCAAAGAGCGCGGCGCTTGGTTAATTCCGACGTTCGGTGAAAACCAAAGAGACATGGTTAATTCCGACATCGGTGAAACAAAGAGATGTGAATTCTAACACTTAGAATTCCATCGCCTGGTTGATTTAAAGAGGCACATTAATTCCAAATTCTAACATTTAGAATTCGGTTTGGAAGATTAAATTATACATTAAATTCTACATGAGAATTTAATCTCTCAGACATTAGTTATCTCATCATGTGAGATCCTTATCGAGAGGTTTGGGTTCAGGTGATGGTTTAATCTGATCTGAATTTATTGGACTGAACCACATAGATCATGGTCCTAGCCCAAATCAAATTTGGCTAGTCCTGAATCTATTTAAATCCAAATCAAGTCTAATTTCAAATCAATATTTGAAATTGATTAGTCCTTCTAATAGACTTAAACCAAATTGAATCTTATTCACTTGTACTTAACCCAATTGAGATAATTCATCAATCAAATTGATTAATTAAATCATATACGATTCTCAATCGTTGATCAGCAAATAGATCATCCTAGGAAACTTCTATGCGTGTGACTCTCTAGGTTCGAACCTAAGCCGGTAGCATAGAAATAACTTTCTATACTAATCGATGTGCCCATCTAGCAATGGAACCCGACGTCCGGATAGGTCGAAGAGTTGCCGAGCAAACTCCAAGAACCCTAAGAAACAGTTACTGTATAATTCATCCTCTTGACCACAAATGCTAAGGATGGCTTTGTTGGATTACGGAATGGAAAATCCCAATCTAATTGGAATAAAATGGCAGTGGAAACAAAATAAATATATTGCATAACCCACCAAGTATCACATGCATTTCATAAAAAAATGAAAGAAGGATAAATAAAAACATTACCTTTTGTTGATCAGTATATAATCCGTATGTTCTTGTGTTAGATTTGCTCGGATCTTCAAAGGCACTACCTTCAGAAAGACGACCACCCTCTACAAGTATCCACACACGAATGTACACCAAAATAGTTTTTGAATGCTAGTTCAACAAGTCCATTTTTCACAAAAATGAACCATTGTTTCCAACTCTCTATTTATCTATTTTAAGGCAAATACATGACCCTTCAAATGCCCCAATAGACACGACCTTTCAAATGCCCCAATAGACATTAAAAACGTATATATCATTTATATACAATCTGTTAGGGGTTTTTGGTTAACTAGGATTTTAATTAATATTTATTTAAAACTCATTTTAAATAATGATAATTTAAACCCTAATCCTTACCAAATAAGGAATTTATATTTTTAACCAAAAACCTTTATGGATTATTTCCTTATCCAATAAGAAAATATAACAAATTAATTACTTATCATAATTTAAATTACAAATTTAAATTTTCTCAAAATTAAACTCGAATCACAACTAATTATTATTTGTAATTTAAAATAATCTCATCATTTTAAATTACTATAGAGAGTAACAAACCGTAACCATTATTGTCCGTTCTTAGTGTGCGACCCTATATGTTCAATTAACGTTGGCAGTAGGCCTAAATCACATTTTGATCCTACAAGTCATAAGCGGCCTCTAGCAAGACATTATGACTACTCAAGTTAAATGAAAAGCTCACGTTCCAAGACAACCTTAAAGTAGCTAATGACACAATCCTTTTGCCACATGATATCTTGATAGAATATAAGGCATGGAAAAAATCAACCTTATATCGCTCTATCTTTAATTTCTCGAAATCCAATTAGACTGACTAAACAAATGATATTGATCTCCATCAATTCATTTGAGCACGGTCATGCATTTCTCAGTCTCAATCATCGAGGGCCCCAGAGATATCTCTCTTATAATAAGAGGAATAAATTCCATCTTAATCACTCATATCTTACTACATGATTCGTATTATGTTCAAGCATAATCTTTATAATCATCCGGTTAAAGACAACGTTTGATTATGTCAAAACATAATATTCCTCATGTTGAGAACTATAGCAATCTCAGGTCTAAGGATTTAATGACACAACTACTAGAGATTAACTTATGACTTTGATCCATGTATTAATCTCAAGGTGGGTCTTGTCCAATATTTGTTCTCAACAAATACATATAAATTTGATTTGTATCTCATACACATATTCATCCCACGAATATCAATCAAATTTCATACCAATCTTAATTTATTATTATTCCCACAACAATAACCGATTATTGATATTTAGAATAATTAATAATATTATTCAAAGACATTATTATATAATAAACATGCAAATTATGATAATAGTAAATGCTCATAAATATTCAAAATACCATGTCCATACAATAGGCCTAGGGCACTATTACTAACAGGCTTAAGAGCCTGTCAACTCTAAACAGCGAATCCATAAAGTGATTTCAATTTTAGTGATCATGTGACTTTCACAAACAAGAAACTGAAATAATATTCCTACACATTATAGGAACATAAAAGCAATTGTTCAAAACTAACAAAAGCCCACTGGGCAAAGAAAGTTCATAACTTTCTACAGCTAAAGCAGCAACTTTTGCTCCATTGCCTACTCGAAGATCAACTTCGCCCTTCTTCAGTTGTCTACTCCTTTTAAGCCCCTGCACATTTGTGCAAATGTGAGATCCACATCCAGTATCTAATACCCAGGAACTAGAAGGAGAAAAATTAATCTCTATAACATAAATACTTGAAGAACCGGTCTCACCAGTCTTCTTCTTCTTCTTTAGATCCTCCAAATACAGCTTGCAGTTTCTCTTCCAATGACCAGGTTCATTGCAAAAGAAACATACACCCTCCTTTGGGGCTTTAGCCTTGGGTTTAAGATTGGGCTTGGGTTTAGCATTGGACTTTCCAGCCCTTCCCTTACCCTTTCCTTTTCCTTTCTTCATAAAACCCTTTCCCTTTTGAACCATCAAAACATGGCCAGGCTTGGACTTAATATTCTGTTCAGCAGTTTTAAGCATCGTATGCAGCTCAGAAATTGATTTGTCCATTTCATTCATGTTATAGTTCATGATAAACTGGTCATAACTATCAGGAAGTGAATTTAGGATCAAATCTGTTGCCAACTCTTGGCTCAATGGAAATCCAAGCCTATCAAGGTGCTCAATATAGCCTTTCATTTTCAATACATGAGCATTAACTGAAGCACCCTCAGCCATTTTGCAAGAGTGCAATGCCTTGGTAGTATCATACCTTTCTTGCCTTGCTTGTTGCTGGAACATTTCCTTTAGATTGACAATCATATCATAAGTTTTCATGTTTTCCAAATCTTTCTGAAGTTCAAAACTCATGGTAGCTAGCATCAAGCATGCAACATCAATAGAGTCATTATGATGCTTCTCATAAGCATTCTTTTCAGCTCTAGAAGCATTATTGGCTGGTTCTTCAGGGTGAGGTTGATCTAGGACATCAAGCTTCCTTTCTTGTTTGAGAACAATTCTCAAATTTCGAAACCAGTCAAGGAAGTTAGTCCCAGTAAGTTTGTCCTTCGCAAGGATTGATCGCTGTGACATAGTAGAATTGTTATCATGGTTGGCCATCTACAATAAATGCAAAGTTCGTTAAGTATTTTGATTATGAAAAACTTCCACTAAATTAACAACCCTCAATAATAAAATCATATGAATTTAGTGAGCTAAGATCCATATTTATACTCAACTTTAAGTCAGCTTTGGCATGACACTTAAAATTAAGTTTTTTTTAGGTAGGTAACTCTTACCAATTGTAACTCATGCAACTCTTAGAAATTTATGGGATTTTGACATCATATGTCCCGGCATGTTTAAATCCCATCTCATGCCATTAGCCCAAAACCGTTTTGATAACCTAATTAAGTTAAACCATTTTTTAAACATATGGGTAGCACCATTACCCATCTTGTCTTACTAATGTAACCTAATGTACTTCTACTTTGGTATAACCCACATTAAGGTGATAAAAGCCTTGACAAGTGTTTAAATATGGATGACATGTCAACTTAAAATTTTATGAGGGATCTAGATAGATTTCATCATGCATTTAGTATCACATACTCATTGATATCATCATACATAGCATCTCATACATGTATATAATAAACGTGTCATAGTATGGCCTTATCTAGATTGATCTTCATAAGCCAATATAAAGATCAATGGTCAATCCTAGGTAATAATGAGCAACACCATAATGTCTACTTGACCATCATCTTGTGCATAGACACCTAGCTCCTCCATCACTATGGTTGGATTGCATGACTTCAAATGGCTTGCTTTGTGTTCTTGTTTTATTGCAATTAATAAACAAATACTACTAAAAGTAAAAGAAAAATTACAATGAAACAAAATGGCACACAGGCCATATTTAATAATTACAACCCTTGTAAAAGAATAATAAAAACCTGCCAATCATATTGGTCACAAGGCCATACCATGCACCATACAAAGCAACACACCATGCAAAACATATCATGTTATCATATAGCATATACATATTGCATTAAAGAAAATATGTAATAATAGGCGTGTTGTTTAAAACCAATTAAATTTATAAGGTGCTCTGATTAGGTAGTACTGTGGTTCCTAAAATTTGGAGATATAATAAAGTTTTGTCCTAAATTTTGATTTATTGATCTCATCAATAAATTTAAGGCTTACATCCGCACCACCATAAACAGCAATTGATAAATCCTTATTGATATGTGAATTCAGTTCATGTATTAATCTAATTAAGACAACACTGAAATCATATATCATGTTATTAAACACTTTAATTGCAATATCCCATTCAGATTCTTAATCATATTAACAAATCCTTACAGGAAACAGATTCATCAATTAACACCTTAGAAAACCTATTATCTATGTCGTTCGCGCAAACACTAGTATCATATATATACAAGAACGCAAACCATGCTAAGATCATATATATCATACATACAATCAAACATGGCAGTTTCGATTCTTATGAAAACGCAAGTGGCTCTGATACCACTGTTGGATTACGGAATGAAAAATCCCAATCTAATTGGAATAAAATGGCAACGGAAACAAAATAAATCTATTCCATAACCCACCGAGGATCACATGCGTTTCATAAAAAAATGAAAGAAGGATAAACAAAAAATATTACCTTTTGTTAATCAGTATATAATACGTCTGTTCTTGTGTTAGATTTGCTCGGATCTTCAAAGGTGCTGCCTTCAGAAAGACGACCACCCTCTACAAGTATCCACATACGAACGGACACCAAAATAGTTTTTGAATGCTAGTTCAACAAGTCCATTTTTCACAAAAATGAACCATTGTTTCCAACTCTCTGTTTATTTATTTTTAAGGCAAAAGACACGACCCTTCAAATGCCCCAATAGACACGACCTTTCAAATGCCCCAATAGACATTAAAAACATATATATCATATATACAGTCTGCTAGGGGTTTTTGGTTAACTAGGCTTTTAATTAATATTTATTTAAAACTCCTTTTAAATAATGACAATTTAAACCCTAATCCTTACCAAATAAGGAATTTATATTTTTAACCAAAAACCTTTATGGATTATTTCCTTATCCAATAAGAAAATATAACAAATTAATTACTTATCATAATTTAAATTACGAATTTAAATTTTCTCAAAATTAAACTCGAATCTAAATGATAACTAATTATTATTTATAATTTAAAATAATCTCATCATTTTAAATTACTATAGAGAGTAACAAACTGTAACCATTATTGTCCGTTCTTAGTATGCAACCCTATAGGTTCAATTAACGTTGGCAGTAGGCCTAAATCACATTTTGATCTTACAAGTCATAAGCGGCTTCTAGCAAGACATTATGACTATCCAAGTTAAATGAAAAGCTCACATTCCAAGACAACCTTAAAGTAGCTAATGACATAATCCTTTTGCCACATGATATCTTGATAGAATATAATGCATGAAAAAAGTCAACCTTATATCGCTCTATCTTTAATTTCTCAAAACCCAATTAGACTGACTAAACAAATGATATTGATCTCTATCAATTCATTTGAGCACGACCATGCATTTCTCAGTCTCAATCATCAAGGGGCCCAGAGATATCTCTCTTATAATAAGAGGGACAAATTCCATCTTAATCACTCATATCTCACTACATGATTCGTATTATGTTCAAGCATAATCTTTATAATCATTCGGTTAAAGACAACGCTTGATTATGTCAAAACATAATATTCCTCATGTTGAGAACTATAGCAATCTCAGGTCTAAGGATTTAATGACACAACTACTAGAGATTAACTTATGACTTTGATCAATGTATTAATCTCAAGGTGGGTCTTGTCCAATATTTGTTTTCAACAAATACATATAAATTTGATTTGTATCTCATACACATATTCATCCCATGAATATCAATCAAATTTTATACTAATCTTAATTTATTGTTATTCCCACAACAATAACCGATTAGGGACATTTAGAATAATTAATAATATTATTCAAGGACATTATTATATAATAAACATGTAAATTATGATAATAGTAAATGCTCATAAATATTCAAAACACCATGTCCATACAATAGGCCTAGGGCACTGTTACTAACAGGCTTAAGAGCCTGTCAACTCTAAACAGCGAATCCATAAAGTGATTTCAATTTTAGTGATCATGTGACTTTCACATGAAGTGCCTTGGCCAAGGTCTTGCTAAATTGAAACACAAGCATTTCTCCTTTTAACGGGATAGGTCAAATTCCATCTTGATCTACAACTGACTACCACAAGTACTTGACTGCACCCAGTAACCTTTCGTAGCTAGATTAGAAATCCAGGTGGTCCGGCACCTAAGTACAATGAGTTGCTTGCAAGTCACCGGTTATGATCTTCAGGTCTAAAGGATACTTATACCCATATATTCTCGGATTAACTCTTGACAGCAGAGTATCTGGAAATGAGTCACGTTCGGTGAAATGTACTCCTACACTTTCACCTGTATGTCATACTAGTGTCTCTACACTCCTTGGTTAAGAAGACAACCAACAAATATGATATACAACGTCCTATAATTGATAGTACTATGGCCCTGTCATAGTATATCATTTGGTCGCGAACTCTTTTAAGGACCTTCAAAGATAAATCCTCCTTTATCGTGAAGGAAGATCCTGAGGGCTTCATTACTATTATGAGTTATAAGAAGATGTTCTTGTAATGAATAAACTGCCAAATAACTTTTATTAATATATCAATTTATATACAATTTACATTAGCACAATCATCAAATGATTGGCTTTAGGATACAATTCCCAACACTTTGTGATGCCTGGACTTGTGTTCGTACGGTGTTTGAGTATGGCATAGCCCATTGAGTGGGAGCTCCACCGTAACATGCATTATGTTGCATGTGCTAAAGTCGACCAAGTAGGGGTAACGGGATACTCCCTCTCCATTACCGTGTGAGCCCTACAACTTTGTAGTGTCTTTGGACTTAAGCCTATATCATGAAGTTAGAGTTCAGGATGACTTTATTAGCCTTATTCTCCAGGGTCATAAAATTAATACGGCCACATGAGATAATCCTAGGAAGTCAACTGGACAAAGATGGATTGGTATGAGCGTTCAAGGAAGATTATTCGCGACCGCACCTTATTTGTTATGATCCATAGCTTCGGGCAATCATGTGCATGAGTTGCATATGATTATGGACATAAATACTTGACTTAGTGTTTTTTCAAGTACTGCTCAGATTAAATCCTTGGGGGATTGAGAGTACTTGATTGTGGTGTGATCGGATATTTTGGGACACGGACAAGATCGGATTGCATTGTTTAATGTACTGCATTAGTTATTCATTAACTTAGTGCAACATTTTCACTGTGTGTCACTATGTGAGAATTTCATCGGGTCGCACACCCCACTGCACTGCAAGAGGAGAGAGGTGAGGTGGCATTCTAAGAAAGGTCCTGTGTGGACGAGTGGAAGATTGTTACGAAATAGGGGCTGAAACAGAAAAGCCCTGTTCTTCTTGCGGCTGGGACGGAGCCGCCCTCGTGGAACACGGGCGTCGTGCTCCTCCCTCCGAGGCTTCGATCGAAGGAGACGTCCACCCATAACTCATAAATGGGTTGTCTTCTAGATGAGCAGAATAAAAGGGGGAGACGAGCTCCCGATTTGGAACATAGAGAGAAAACCAGCTTCTTCTCTTCCATCTTCCTTCCATTGCCTTCTTTCTCTTCGGCACCGCGGCCCAGGGGTGTGGACATCTCCGGGGACTTTTGTAGCCTGCCTCCAAAGAAAGTTTTCTACTTTTTATGTCCCTTGGATTTGGATGCTAGTTCAGGGATTTAATTTAAAATGATAAAAAAAATCCTTTTTAGGGTTTAATTTTTTTGGATCGGCAAAGGAATTTTTAAAATTCATATCTATAGTAAATCAATAAGATACCATAGTGCTTTTATTCTACTCGTCAAGGTGAACATATAAGATCAAGAATCATCAAAATCAGATCTATGTACTGAAATTAATTGAATTTTGAATTTTTCAGATCCGTTAAACTTGATTGCCAAATTCAGTCATCGGATTCTCTCAATTTGGTAAACAATTCTCTAATTAATATTTTAACGGGAGGATAACTATTATTCCCGCCATTGATTGGAGGCCTTCCTGGCTGCCGACGGCCATGGGACTTCTTCCCCGGCCTCTCCATCCATCAGCGAGAGCAATGACGACGTTAATTTCCGGCGAAGAGGCCTTGTTTGCGGCAATTAAAATGGCAGCGGTCCACCTTGGCCTACCGCCATGGAAGGCTCCCGGCGGTCAGCGGCAACGGCACCCATCTCATCACAGCATCCAATGAAGGCCAAGTCTGAGGTCACGGTCTTCGGCAGTTCGGCGACTACATCTCGCTGGATTCATATCTTTTAATATATATTCACGAAAAGCAACCCAAACCTATTAATCAAAGGCTCTGATAACAATGTTAAGAGAAAATTATTTCTTTCGCCTTCTCACGATTGGAGTCTTGCTTACGGATCAAACAACTCAAATACCTCTCTTAAATCTTCGAATACACGCTCTTGCGGAGAAAAACCAAGTATGCGTGAAAATTCCATAGCGGTAGAGATGGGCACCAGATCGTATTGCCCATAGTTTGATTACTGTCAAAGTTATCAATTTCGTTTCGAATTATATTTTGATTTAACTTATAAATGAAATATTTCGGTATCGAACCGTTTCGATGCTTCGTTTCGAAATATATATAATAAAAAATTTATTCATAATTTATATTCTTCATAAATAATAATAATAATATAAAAATAAAGAGTGAGTTTTTAAGAGATGCGACCGGTAGAGTAACTAAAATTTTTTTTGATATTATATATATATATATATATTAAAATAGTTTTGAAAGATTTAATAATTCATAAATTGGTTCCCGAAACATATTTTGCCGAAACGGTCGAAACATACCGAAATGACCGAAACATGCTGAAACGCATCGAAATGGCCAAAAAATCTCCCGAAACGAAACGTAGTACTTATCTTTTCGGATAAGCTACCGAAACGAAACGTCTCGGTCGAAACGGCCGAAACAAAACGAAATTGACAACTTTGATTACTGCCCATGGATTGGCACGGTCTGACACGAACCAAATCGTGCTTGGCATGGATTGATGTTGCTACAGTATCGAACTATGCCAGTACGATCCATTAAACCGTGCTGACCCACAAGAGCCTGGACCGGCACGGACTATCAGGATCTGATAAAAAATTTAAATAAAAAAAATATTTTTTAATAAGTTAAAAAATTATTGGGAATAAAGAAATTTTTAATATGAAGCCACCTTAATTGTGGGGGGTTTGCTATAGACCCCTACCAATTTATTAATTTAAAATTAAAATAGTACATAAAGGAAGGAGGGCTAGGCCTGACCTCTAGAATACAATAAGAAAGAAGAAAAAAATAGAGATGACTCACTTTAATAATTAAAAAAATAAAAATATATAATTATAAAAATAGAAACAACTCACTCATCAGTAATATTTGTGTCCACCTTTATCTTGAAGCCTTGCCTCAGCATTCAACCAATCTTTAAAGCAGAAGCATCTCAATCATCTAGCCAGTCATCCTACTTCTTTTTTCGTCTAGAACACACCGACCTGCACTGAAAGTGGATTCCGATGCTACTGTGGATATCGGCATAGCTAAAATATCCCGTGCAATGATAGACATAATATGATATTGATTTCTAACACTCTTCCATCAAGCTAATACATATAGATTTTCTATTTGATCTTCATTATATGCAGAATGAAGATCGTTTCGTAAATAAAATTTTAATTATTATATGTGAGAAATATATATATTTTTTAAGTTTATCATTGTTATTATTTTGACTAAAATGACAATATCAACTCCATGCCTTTTGTTTATTTGCAAGAATATATTATAATATATATATTATAAGTATACAATAAAAATTAAGTACTTTGTGTTATTTGGTGCTGTTTATAAAACTATAGGCTATTATTGTACATTTTGGCATTCCATAATACACTATTGTTTTATAAATTTTTGAAATCATGAATTTACAAAATTTAAATTTTAATAGAATTATAATTTTTTACATTGATAATTTTATCTTCATTCTAAAGATATGAGAGTCAAATTTGCTTTTTTTTCATGCATAATCACCTCTAATTACATATAAGAAATAATTTTTAAAATTATTTTTTATGCAACTAAACGTATAAAAAGTTAAAAATGGCCTTTCGATAACTTTTGCTTAAAAAATTATATTATTTAAGAAAATAACAAAGGAGCACTAAAACTCAAGTATTTCATTTGTAGCAACTGCGAGTATCTCATCCCTGTATTCGAGCACCGAAGGTCTTTGGGTGGTCAAGGCTATCTCGGTAACTTCATCTAAAGAAAAAAAATTACAAGAGATAATAAGATATCTACTATTCAAAGGTGCTAACCTAATCTTCTGTCACTTGCTGAGACTGAGCCAATAATTTTTTTTTGTAAAAAAAATAATGTATGAATTATTTTTTAAAAAATAAAAAGACTGAGCCAACAATTTTATAAAAAAAAATTTGCCATGCATGGCCCACCATGGGCCGTGTCGGGCCAATTTTTTTTTTGATGGGACGTGCCTAGCACGGTCCATTTATTACTGGGCCATGCTTGGCATAATCCGTTTATTACTGGGCCATGTCAGGCACGATCTGTCTTTTGGTGCGACCAGTGGGCCTGAGCCCTGCCATGCCAAGCACGACACAAAGCCCAAATCTAATAGTGGGCGGCTTTATGAACTCCCCACAAAGTATATCATGAGAATTGAAAAATAAATTTAGGCTTCCTTATGCCTGATAAAAACAAATAAAAGCCCTTGAATTCAATCAAGAGATCAAGCAGGAAAAAAAGCTCGACTCTTATGCTTTGTTTGGATGAAAAGAAAAATAGAAAGAAAAAAAATAAAAATAAAAAAAATAAAGAGAAGAGAAAAGTGAAGAGAACATTTGTTCTCCTTATGCTTGGATAAGTGGAAGGAAAATAAAAAAGAAAGAAAAGTTGATAATTTATAATGATAATAATATCCTTATTAAAAATGCTTACATACCTTTTATCAATGACCTAATATTTTTTCTTTGGAATGATCAATATCGGAATGAAAAAAATAAAAGAGCACCCTTGAGTTTTCTCTATAAAATCTCTCTAATTTCGGAAAGAAAAATTTTAGATGGGGCCTACACTTTTTTTTCCCATTTTCTCTTCTCTTCAGTCTTTTCCTTCCATCCAAACAAGGTAAATTTTATTTTTCCTTTGTTTTTTCTTCTAGTTTTCTTTCCTCTCTACTTTTTTCTCCATCCAAACACAATGTTAATTGGCTTTTGTATCATTAGGTTAAACCAGTTCTGCCTTCTATAATACCCAAAAATAATCATATATCGTATATTAAAAAAATAGTTTTAGTGCTATTAATTTTTTTTATTTGAATTTTTTAATCACATGATTTCGATCCGCTAACGAGTTAATTGAACCAATAATTGACCTTGGAGTATTACAAATAGTATAGTTTTAATGCTATTAATTTTTTTCCATTCAAATTTTTTGATCACGTGGTTTCGATCCGCTAACGGGTTAATTGAACCAATAAGTAACCTTAGATTATTACAAATAGTATTAAAGCCAATTCAAGTATACGAAAGTTAGTGAGCAGTCATGCAGCACCAACGACCTAATTTAGCATAAATTCTGGTTAGTTTATAGCATGCAATAATGATATTACATTATAAAGAAAAAGATTATAATACTCTAAAAATAATCCTATATAAGATATGAAAGAAAATATTTAAGTGCTTATAATTCAAGTTCATCTGCTATCAATTAACTTCTACTCAAGTTTTTGTGCTACATAATTTTGACTCACTAATGAATTAATTGGGCCAACATGTGAATCCGACTAATTGGGTTGGCAAGTGAGCGTTACACCTTCACTCCTGACTCACAAATATGAAAACATACACATATACATTTTGCTGCTGGACTCTACTTAGAATGCTTGCATCATATATTTTTGAACGAAGTGGCCAAATTGGTGCACGATGAACCTAGCAAATTAGTGCTTTTAGATAACCCTACAATCTAATGGCAACAATAAGGCCTAGAAGTCCTTGCTCAAGCCTACGCATCACTTTCACTACAATCTCTTGGCACATCAAAAGCTAAGAGGATATTTTTTAGAGATTTTATATTCTTTAAAAAAAATTGGACATGCCATTCTCTTTAATCTCCTCAATGAAGATACTAAACAGCAAACTTACACTATAATGGAATCTTGATTTCTTGTAGTCCTACAACATCAAGTCTATAATTCACCATGAGGTTCCTTGTTTATCTTCCCTTTCATCTAGACCCCACTCCTCCATTACTTCAAGGTACTAGCATCAGTGGAGATCGTTTTCTTTGAAGTTGCCTGCGTTGTTTGTCAAAATATTTTACTATCTGATATGCTCTGCAGCAGGCATCTACGTGTCACCAATGCATCTTCCATCAATTAATCGAGCATTATTTATGCCATCTAGATCATCCTCATGGTAGACAGCCAAGATGATAGCAATTGACACAGCCAATATGATCCATCATGGTGTGCAATATAACAACATAAATTATATTCAACATTTACTTGCCACTTGCTGCCTTTATCCATGTCATGAGATAAATTATTGATATATTTTATATTAATCCGAAAAGAATCCTGTGGATGGATCCATTGATCAGTTCTGCTTGATAATGACATATTACTACTACTGCTTTTGCTAGCTTACTTTCTTATCTGTACCTGAAAGGATAAGCTAAATAAAAATATAAAAGTTCGTCTCTTTCGTATGGAGTTGGTCAATGCATGAGCCTTGCTCCAAGTTAATCAGTGGTCTGAAGTTTGAGCAAGTTCTGTTTGCAGCACTAAGCTCTCTTAGCAATTCACCTTAATTTATTATGTTCAGTAGTGGAACATTAGTTGTCACCAACTCATAATATATTCTAATGGGAGTGGTTTACTAATCTTGTTACACAGCAAAACAATGGTAACCTGTTGATGTTAAGGATGTCCACCTACCCTCTTGTCTTAACTTGTGTGCATCCTTTAGGTCGCAGAACAGTGCAAGTTTTGTCACCTGTTTGAGAAAGTTGAAGAAGAAAGAAGAGCACAAACTAAGACAAAATTACAGCTAGCTTTTGCCTGCACTTGGGGCTCTTGCTGCTGATACCATCCACCCACTAGAGTAACTCCCAAGCTTTTCACCTTCCATTCTTAATTTTCCTAAGAAAAGTTATTTTACCTTCCATGAGCTGTCATATTTATTACCTTCTTGGCATCTTTAGGCTTTCTTGACTCTTGTTACTGGTCCCCTAGGTGGAGGAAGTTTGCCCATCTACTTTGTATTCTTGTACCAGCGTCCCATTTAAAGGTCTCACGCCTCTTACATTTCATGTCACAAGCGAAGCAAACACGGTCAAATAGGACCATCTAGCAATAGTACTTTGGGTTGTTTTTCAGTTGCCATATGGTGTCTTTTTTTTTGACTTTTTCTTTTCTTTTTTTATTTTTCCGTGTCATAACTTTGTTTTTCACCAAAAGGAAAGAAAATCGACCACACGTTTTGCTCAAAAAGAAAACAATTCTTAAAGTTTCAATCAAAATTTAATTTTTTCTTGAACTTTAAGATTATAATTTAGTCTTTTTTATTTTAAAAATATTGCATTCCTAACTTCTTATTGCGTGAAGTGAGTTAGGATTAACATCGTATCTCGATATAAATACGTATGCTATCCTTTGCATGATAACATGTTAATTATTCTATTACTTTTAACTAGACTCATATAATAATATGTTACAAATATAAGAAATTAAACTATAATAATAAAGACCAAACTGTAAAGTTTGAGTGCTAAAATATGTTTCTGCCTAAAATTATTTATACTTGCAAATTTCTCTTAACTAAGTTAAAAACAGAAGTTTTGTTTTAGAAAAAAAAGTTGCTACACTAAAAAGCAGCACAATTAGGTGCACGTATTGGCCTCATCCAAACTCAAGAAAATAGGAGCCTATTGGTCTCTTCAAACAATTTTGTCCGAGTCCAGCAGAAGCTTCCTTCCCTTACGCAGTCCATTGTTCATAGGAAACCACGGCCATACGGACACGGTTTAGACTGAGGCTCCCCCAAAGGCTCTCCAAGCTAAAATTATAAGACATAGATGGCTAAGATTAATATAAACTACAATAAATGCGCAGCTGGCCCTGTCGTCTTTCCTCCTGTCCCTCTCACAAGCTCCCTTTAGTTTACCCCTTCTTAGCAACCAAGCATCTCTGCCTCCCTCTTCTGCCTCCTATAAATCCTTTTCAGTACCTCCACTATAACTTAATTCCCTCCAAGTTACCATTAACATGGATTTCTTTACTTCTTCTTCTTCTTCTTCTTCTATTCCCTCTTCCTATGGGGTCTCTGGAGAAAGAGGAAATGGCAGCTCCAGCTCCATGGTTTCTGAGATGGTTAGAAGGGTGATTTGTGCCATAGTGACCTGTGCTTTTGCCGTAGGTTGGTTTCTCTTTGTCCTCTAATTTGTTCTCTCTAATTGTCTCTGGCTAGTGGATGAAACTGTGAGGAAATTTTTTGAAGATGGCAGTGTTTTAAGGGCCTTTTTTGGTTCTTAGTTGATGCTTTTCTAGTTTATTTGTTAGCTGGTCCTGATTTCTAATGTGGGTGTTTGCTAGTTTTCAATGTGTTATATGGTCTGCTTGTCTGCTTCGATTTGATTTTTGTTTATCTTTTGGGAGGAAGGATGGGCAATGCTCATTAAATTATTTAATTGTGTTGATGAAATGAAGTACAACATATTTCAAACTAGAACCCAATCAGCAGAACAAGCAATGCCAAACAAAGTTCCCCAAAGGCTGCATCTTTTTGCAAAATATTTGAGCTCTGATTACTTTTTTGCAGACAGTGGAGGTCAATGAGACTTGTTACAAATGCTTTGCCAAGCATTGGCTGATGTTAGTTTTTCCTTTTATTTTGGTGCAGTTGGTTCATTTGTAGGGGCTGTGACAGGTGCTTTGATTGGCCTAGCAACTGAGAGTGGGTTATTCCGGGGAGCTGGAATTGGAGCTATTTCTGGAGCTGTTTTCTCAATTGAGGTCATTGAATCATCTCTTGATCTCTGGAATTCCAATGAATCAGGGATTTGGAGCATCCTGTACCTGGTAAGTTGAAAGCATTCAAATGAGTCTTTGGGGAGTTAAAAAAAGGCTGAAATTATCAAGCATATTTCGAGTTCAGCAGCACAAGCTCTAGCATTTTTGAAGTCATCCTTCTTATTTTTGATAATTAAAAAAGATATACAAAAAGATAAACATATAAGAGAAATAATAGGAGTAGCCTCAATTGAAGATAAAATAAGAGAAAATCGATTGCGATGGTTTGGACATATACAACGTAAACCTTTAGATGCTTCAATTAAAAAGTGTGATCTTTTAACAATTTATGGTAAGGATAGAGGTAGAGATAGACTTAAACTAACATGAACAAAAATAATTAAAAAAGATATAACTATTTATAATTTGAATGCCGATTTGATCCTAAATAGAGCAGAGTGGAGGACGCAGATTCATGTAGCCAATCCCATGTAGTTGAAAAAACGCTTAGATGAGTTGAGTTGAGTTGAGTATCTTAGAAGGAAGATTCATCCAAAGCCAAAGCTTATTATCAGATACTCATCTAAACATTTTACTGTTATTTGATTCTTAGCAGATGGACATCATCTCTAGTCTTTTGAGTGGAAGGCTTGTTCGAGAGAAGGTTGGACCGGCTGTTCAGAGTGCAGTTCAGAGTCAGGTATCCACTTGGTTGTAGCTGAATTCAAGCAATTAAAAAAAAATAGCTGATCATCAACTGATATTCTTTGAGTGCAGATGAGTGCTATAGATTCACCCTACATGGAGGTCCCTGATTTCTTCGAAACCGGAGGCACAGGAGGCATGTCGAAGGATTCTGTTGACAAACTGCCGAAGATTGAAATCACTACAGATGACAATGTTGATGCCACAGGTGACAGAATCTGCTGTTCAGTATGCCTGCAGGTTGCCACTTCATCTGTGTGAATTATTTGGATGGTTGATAATTTGATTCAGAGTTAGCTTCATATCAAGCATTGGCTAAGTGACTGGATTTCCTTTGCAGGACTTCCAAATTGGAGAGACAGCAAGAATGTTGCCTGAGTGCCGGCACCTCTTCCATTTACCATGCATCGATAGCTGGCTTACAAGACATGGTTCTTGTCCTCTATGCAGAAGGGATATTTAGATCCTTTCCCTGTAAATTACAAGAGCATCATACATACATACATACATATATATATACATATGTATGTATGTATGTATAATGCTTTAACACATGTTTTGCTAATTTCCTTCTTCTTTTTTTTCGAGGCTAGATGGTTGTGGAATATGAAATGAAGCTTCTGCTTCCTTTGCGATGTCCATATAAGAAATATGGTCTTGGACTCTTTTTATTGCAGACAACTTTATTTGTGGATTAGCAAGTTTTTAACAGTTTTGTCTACCATTTGTATGAGCTAATTATTTCATGTTTGATTTGTCATTATACTATTCCTGCCTTAAAAAACAGTAACCATGTCATGGAGTGCGGTGCCATTGGCGTGAAATATTGGCTTTAAAGAAGTACTATGTGAAAGCAGAGGTTGGACTAAAGAAACTGTGAAGTTGGTGGTTAAGAGTGATGGGTTTTACTGTGGTGCTCTTTAGGCGTTTTTATAGAAAAAAACATGATTAAATCAGGACTATTGATGCAGTAAAGGATCATATGACTCATTTATGGCTCGTTTGGTAGTAGATTTGGATTGGATTTTTTGTTTTCGAAAATAAAAAATTCAATCTATAGCATGAAAAACGTGTTTGGTCGAAATCATTTTCGAAAACACTTTTTCGAAACGATTCTAAAAATCTGAATGAATTTGGAAAACGTCATAGCCACGTTTTCTTCGAATTCATTTTAGATTTTTTTTAGATTTTATCATCCCTTCCTTTAAACGCTCGAAATTCGTGGATTCACCTTCTTTCTATTCCCGTGACTTTTCTCCATGCGATTCACCGCTGCTTTTCTTCGAAAAAAATAGTTTTTAAAAACACAAACCAAATATATTCTTTTGATACTAAAAAATCAACAGAATATAACTCAGATTTATGGATGCAATTTATTTTCAAAAATAATTTTTTGGATCACGAACCAAATAGGGACCTTAGTGTTTCTAATCGGTTGAACTGGTCATCACGTTAATCTTATTTTGAAGCACTTGAGCAGAGATCCCTTCATACTTTTTAGTGAACTTCAACTGTAAATTTTATCCACCCACACAAAAAAGATCAACTTGAAGAATTTATACCAACCGAGACATCCGATTGGGTCTTAATAATAAGAAACATGAAGCTAAATAAAGAAATCATGTACCCTTCTTTGCCTTAACATAATTATACAAATTTTATTACTTCAAATGCGTGAACCTCCTCGAGGGCTAGAGCTAGGACTGTTAACGTTCGGCCGTTTAGAAAACCAAACGCCAACGTTGTTAAAAAAAAAAACCAAACGTTCGCCGTTTAAAAACCAAACGACCGAATGTTCGGCCGTTTTAAAAGAAACTCAATTGCCTGGCCATTTTAAAAACTAATGTCCGACCGTTTTTTTTTAAAAAATCTATAAATAAGTTTCAAAGGATAAAAATTTTGAAGAACAACAACTCTATATTTTATTATTTTTTTTCTTTGAAGATTGCGTTGAAGATCGCTGATCGTGTCCGTTGAGATCATGTCGCCAACGGATGTAGGAATCTGATTCCGGATTGTACCTTGTACCTTGGAGGAGAGTTGTGGTTCTATTTTTCTTCGCACGAGAAGGAGGACCAGTTCTCCTTTAGGCAGTGGTGTAAACCGCCTCCCAGGCCTGATCTTAACTTATTTTTATTTTGAGATATTTTTTTTCTGAATATAATCTGCCTCGCACACACCATAGATTTTTTTTTTAACACACACACACACACACACACACACACACACACATATATATATATATATACTAATATATTCCTAGTTGCAAGCATGAAGAACTCAACTTAGATAACAATCTAAAGGAGAACTGTTGCAAATTAATTATAATTTATTTGCATTGTATATTTAATATATATTTAATTTTCTTTCACTTGTAGCAAAATATCTTGTTCTCTTGTTGTGAAAAAAAAAGGAAAAAAAAAAAAATGTTTGAATTATTCAAACAATTTTGTAACAAAATCATTTTCATTTTTCAGATCATCCTCTCTGAATCTAGCTTGGACCGTATGGCAACCCTTAGGGATGACATCGTTAGTCTTAGACTGGAAAATTTGATGGATCCCATTTTAGGAGGTGGCAAAGCCAAATGAAGTTTTGGCTAACTACCTTAGGTCTTTGGTCAGTGATTGACAAATCATCTACCAGTTCCTCTAGCACAATGTCAACCACTACCCCTGAAGAGGATTATCTATGTAAAGGTAGAATCCTTAGTGCCCTATCCGACTCATTTTACGACATTTACCTATCAGCTAAAAATTCAAAGGAATTATGGGATAACCTTGAGTCTGAATATGGACTTGATGATGCTGGAGTAGAACGATTCAATACCGCATCATTCCTTAGATTCAATATGGTAGATGACATGCATATCAATGACCAAATTCATAAATTCCAAGAATACCTTAGGAAACTTCAGGCAATGAAGGCAAATTCTTGAAGGTTTTAAAGTTTCTAGCCTCCTAGATAAAATGCCTCCTTCATGGAATGGCTTTGTCAAAAGTCAGCTTCAAAAACAAGGAGAGCTATCCTTGGCTCAACTTCTAAACTCAATCAGGATAGAAACCAACATAGGTCTAAAACCCTTCAAAATAAAACTCCAAGTGTCCAAGCCAATCTAACCGAACAACAGCAGACCAACGACAATTCTAAACGAAGGCCAAAGCCTAAATTTCGATCGAACCTCCAAAACAATCAAACCTCCAAAAACAATCAAACCAACCCTACCATCCTAAACCAAACAAGTTCAAACCCAAGGGTGAAAACTTTAAAACCCATAATACTAGACCTAGCCAGCCAACCCAAGGTCCAAGTAAAAGATTCTGTTTCATGTATGGGAGGACAAATCATCTTGCGAGAGATTGCTTTTATCGGAAAAGGGAGCCCTTTCACAAACCTTCTGTTTCCTCTGGACCCCAAGCTCATGTAGTTGAAGGTCAAGATGATTCCATCCTTAGGTTAGTAAACTTAAACCTGAATTAAATTACTTATTCCAACCTTGACTGGTGGTTGGATTCAGGAGCTAATGTTAATATTTGTGTTGATCGCTCCTGGTTCACTACTTTTCAGGACTCAAGTGGAGGAAGTGTGACTCTAGGGAACAACACAGTTGCCAGGGTCGAGGGACAAGGTCGAGTGAACCTGAAAATGTCATCAGGAAAAGTTCTTACCTTGATGGATGCGCTTTATGTTCCTGATCTTAGGAAGAACCTTGTCAGCGGATCTCAGCTAGTTCAAAGAGGATACAAAATTGTTCTTTATTGTAATAAAGTTGTAATAACTAAGAATAATGCCTTCATAGGAAAAGGATATGTAAGTGAAGGCTTATTTAAATTGAATGTAATAAATCCTTTTATTAATAAAGCTGAGAATCAAACCTATCTTGTGAATAAGTCTAATCAAAATCTGTGGCATGCCAGGGTGGGTCATGTGCACCTAAGAAAGGTCGAACACATAATGAATTTAAAACTAATTCTTAAATCGAATCTAGATATGTCTAAATGTGAAATATGTGCTGAATCTAAACAACCAAGAAAGCCATTCAAATCAGTGAAAAGAAATTCGTCAATTTTGGAGTTAATATATAGCGATGTTTGTGACTCAACTAAGACTGCAACTCGTGGTGGCAATAGGTACTTAGTAACCTTCATAGATGATTTTTCTAGATATTGTTTCTGTTATCTAATTAAATCTAAAATGAAACCTTCAATAAATTTAAAATTTATAAGAGTGAGGTAGAAAATCAACAAGAAGGAAAATTAAAATTCTTAGATCTGATAGAAGAGGGGAGTATACCTCGAATGAATTTTCTCAATTCTGTCAAGAAATGGATAATTCATCAACTGACTCCTTACTCTCCACAGTCCAACGGTATAGCTGAGCGTAAGAACCGTACCCTTATGGATATGGTAAATTCTTTCCTCATTAGTTCTGGCTTACCTGAGAACTTGTGGGGGAAGCTCTTCTATCTTCTTGTTTCATCCTAAATAGAATACCTACTAAGGATAGTGGTAAGACTCCCTATGAACTTTGGAAAGGAAGAACACCTAACCTAGACTTTCTCAAAGTGTGGGGGTGTCTAGCTAAGGTTAATATTCTGAACCCAAAAAGAGAAAACTAGGATCCAAAACCTTAGATGCTGTATTTATAGGCTATGCCCAAAATAGCAATGCCTACAGATTTTAGTAATAAAATCAGAGATTAATGACATATCTGATAATACAATCTTAGAAGCTAGAGATGCCTCCTTCTTTGAAGATATAATTCATTCAAGATTAAAATCTCTAGACCCCTGGAATTTGAAACATCATCCTTTAAAGCCATAGAACCAGAACTAGAAACTGAACCAAAATTAAGAAGAAGCAAAAGGAAAAAAATTGAAAAAGATTTTGATGAAGATTTTTTCACATTCTTAATAGAAGGTGATCCTTCCACATACAATGAGGCAATGACATCATCAGAATCATCATATTGGAAGGAAGCTATAGATAGTGAAATTAAATCAATCATAGAAAATAAAACTTGGATTTTAACTGATTTACCTCCTGGAAACAAACCTATAGAACAAAATGGATTTTTAAAAGAAAATTAAGACCAGATGGATCAATAGAAAAATATAAAGCTAGGTTAGTAGTAAAGGATTTAATCAAAAGAAGGACATATATTATTTTGATACTTATGCTCCTGTAGCAAGAATAACAACCCTGAGAACTCTAATTGCCTTAGCCTAATTCATAAATTAATAATTCATCAAATGGATGTAAAAACTATATTTTTAAATGGAGAATTGGAAGAAGAAATTTACATAAATCAACCTCAAGGATTTGAAGTAAAAGGATAAGAATATAAAGTATATAAATTAATCAAATCTCTTTATGGTTTAAAACAAGCTCCTAGACAGTGGCACATTAAGTTTGATGAAATTATTTTGAAAAATAACTTTAAAATAAATGAATATGATAAATGTGTATACTATAAAAGACAGGATACTGATTTTATAATACTATGCTTATATGTAGATGATATATTACTCCTAGGAACATCATTAAAATTAATTCAAGAAACTAAAAGCTACTTATCAAATAAGTTTGATATGAAAGACCTAGGAGAAGCCGATGTAATTCTAGGAATGAAACTTAACAGAGTAGATAATGGAATAGCAATAAGTCTAGCACACTCAATAAAGAAATGCTTCAAAAGTTTGAATATTATGATTTAAATCCTATTTCTACCCCCTATGATCATAACTCTCATTTAATTAAAATTTAGGAGAACCTATTAATCAATTAGGATATTCTCAAAGAATAGGATCCCTATTATATATTTCAAATAGAACTCGTCCAGACATAGCTTATGCAGTAGGCAAATTGAGTAGGTATACTAGCAATCCTAATGAAGAACATTGGAAAGCCCTGAAAATTTTTAGATATCTTAAGGGAACCATAAATTATTCTCTAGTGTATTCTGGTTATCCTGAAGTGATTGAGGGGTATAGTGATGCTAAGTAACAGATAAATTCGATGTTAAGTCCACCACTGGGTATCTCTTCCTATTAGGAGGAGCTGCAGTATCTTGGGGCTCATGTAAACAAACTATAATCACTAGAAGTACTCTAGAGTATGAGCTAACAGGTCTTGACACTACTTGCACTGAAGCACAATGGCTGAAGACTTAATAAATGATATAGATATTCTTTCACCAAATATTTTCGAATTTGTTTAAATTGTGATTGTAGAGCTCTGATTGATCTGTTAAATCAATAGACAATAAATAAAAAGATGAATAATCATATCCTGATCAGGTATAAATCTATAAGAAATAAAATGAAAGAATCAATATCACTGCAGTTTGTTAGATCTAAACATAATTTGGCAGATCTTTTAACCAAAGGCCTTTCGAAGGCTGTGGTTTTTGAGACATCGAGGGGGATGGGGCTTAAGCCCATATATTAGTCACCAGAGTGGACCCTACCGTCATGGCAACCTCATTGTTAAGGTTCAAAGGGAAACGATCTCTAAGGTGATATCTGGAAGCACCGCTTTAGGAGTCTGTCTCCATTCCATCCCTATGGTGTGGTGCTTTATTGTGATGGTTAGGTTGAGCATAGCTCTTAATAGATCTAAGGCTGTAAATTCAGTGAGGTCATGTACCCTTGGAGGATCTACCTTATTGAGCATAGCTCTTAATAGATCTAAGGCCGTAAATTCAGCGAGGTATGATTCCGTTGCACATACCCTTGGAGGATTTACCTTAGTGAGAGTAGTCATGAGGCCGCGACTATGGGACCGGGATGAATCCCTAGTAACTCTCATGAAAATCAAGGCAAGCGCATGGCCTAGATAGCGCTAACCCGTATTATGATCAGCTCATCTTCATACTGTGTGTATTTTATACTAAATGCAAGTTCAAACCTAAAGGTACTTGCACTAAGCACAATAAAAATTTAAAGTTTTGAAATTACTTATTGAATTTAATTTATTTGGTTATTTCTTTATTTTTATTTTTTGTGGGGGATTGTTAACGTCGTTTGGAAAACCAAATGCCAACGTTGTTAAAAAAAAAACCAAACGTTTGGCCGTTTGAAAACCAAACGACCGAACGTTCGGCCGTTTTAAAAGAAACTCAATTGCCTGGCCATTTTAAAAAATAAAATCCGACCATTTTTTTAAAAAAATCTATAAATAGGTTTCAAAGGATGAATAATTTTGGAGAACAACAATAATTCTATATTTTATTATTTTTTTCTTTGAAGATTGCATTGAAGATCGCTGATTGCGTCCGTTGAGATCGTGCCGCCAACGGATGTAGGAATCTGGTTTCGGGTTGTGCCTTGGAGGAGAGTTGTACAACCTTGGAGGAGAGTTGTGGTTCTATTTTTCTTCGCACGAGAAGGGGGACCAGTTCTCCTTTAGGGCAGTGGTGTAAACTACCTTCCAGGCCTGATTCTTAACTTATTTTTATTTTGAGATATTTTTTTTTCTGAATATAATCTGCCTCGCACACACCATAGATTTTTTTTAATATACATATATATATTTATGTATACTAATATATTCCTAGTTGCAAGCATGAAGAACTCAACTTAGATAACAAGGGCTGCCACTGCCTTGCCCTTTGATGCTCATGCCACTTTATTGGAGGCCATCCCATCCCTCCTCCTTGCTTCAATATCGTCTCCAAGCTCACCTTCAATGTGATCGCTATTTCAACAGTTTAAGTGAAACTGTTTAAGGTATTTCAACAGTTTAAGTGAAACAGTTTAAGGAGTACCATAGCAAAACCTAAAAGTGATTATATTTTTCATCGAATAAACTATCTAAATTACGCATTTAAGCGAGTTTCAACAAGATGTGTGGCTTTAAGGGATAAGAAAAAGGGGTGAACACAAAACAACACAAATTAAAGTTGCAAGGAAAAAGCCATAATATGATCATAAATAGAAATTAAATGAAGAAAATTTCTTTAATTTGAACATGGGTAGTATGTCCTGCTAGTATTAAGCTTGTGATGGTAAAGTTGTTTCACATTTTGTATGTTACATTATTTCCTCACCCTTTCATTATTTTTATCACTAAAATTTTGCAATATTTCTTCGAGGGAATTTGGTTATTGGTAATCCTATCTTGATAATATAAGATTATTAGATAGATTACCATATTTGATTGTTGATACAGTAGTTTGAATGATAATATTTGTTTTTCAGTAATCTAATATTACTACAACTATCGTGATCCAATTCCCATATGAAAGCATATATCTTAGATTAACATAGTTCGGTAATCTTATATTACTCTTGATTTCATATAAATATATAATAATATTTAATTTGATTTATTTAGTATATTTAATAAAATTTAAATATTTGATATTATCTTTATATTTAACACTATTATATATTGTATAATAATATAAATTAAATTTAAAATTATTAACATTTATGATTTTTTTTGCATATTAAATTATTATATTTATATAATTTCTAATTTCTAATTGATATTATTTATAAAATATTATTTAATATTTAAATATGTAATATAAAATATATTATTAGATATAATATATAATATAATAATTTATAATATATCATATTATTTATAGTATATTAACTATTTATAATATTTAAATACACAATATTTTTCAATGATTTTTAAAGAATCCTTGCTTTTTTATTAGAACATTTGTTATCCTAGTAAAAAGAAAAAAAGGGTCACTTAAAAGACAAAAAAGATAGATGACAACAAAAAAATACGAATATGATAATCTAATTACCACGTTCGTTTTTTTGATCCAAATGCAATAATTTTGCATTCTCATATATCTGAGCTAACAATATCAAGGCAAACTAACACAATAATTTGATATTATTTCTTGATAATTTAATTACCAAATATAAGATTAGTAGAAATGCAAGATTTTTAATAATGTTATACTGCTGCATACCAAATATCACCTTAGAGTTATATTTATATACTTCATAAACCAAATTCTAAAAAAACTGTTCAATAAAACTTTGCATGAAAATATATATGGATAAACTTTAAGTGCAGCTCCTTAGATGTTTGCCATGCATAGAGAAATATGCACCATCATCCTTAAAAAGAGGTAGATATTTGCCATCATTTTTTAACAAATCACTTTTTCAGTGGGATGATGACATATATGTTATTTGTTAAGTGGAAAATAGCATGACAAATACCTAAGGGATCATATCTTAAGTTTTATCCAATATATTTGCATTGAGCTAGATGCAAGGCACTGTGGCCATGGTGTCTTTTGGAGGGCAGTGAATGGTACAAGGAGTCTATGACTGAACTTTTCAACATATCTACGCTGTGGTCGAGAACTTGACATCCTACCAAATTTAAGATCTCTGCCTTCAATCTCTTCATTAGCTAGTCCTAAAAATCCATCTCGCCAACCTTCTTCATGAGAGAGATTAGTGACTGCGGCAGCTTTCCAAACACACATATTTTTTGTCAGCAAAAATATTTTTTAAACTTTAACTTTCAGTCAAAATTTATTTGGTCCTAAAACTTTTATTGTTACAGTACAATCCCTCATGTTTTAAGATATTGCATTGTATTATATAAGATCAGTTAAAATTAACAAAATAAGTGACTTGTCATCCTAACATAAATTTGTGGACCGTCACTTCTGCATTTTCTTAAATACCAACTCGTTACGTAGGATAAGTGATAATTCATGTATCCCGTCAGGGTGACACGTTAGTTATTTCATCAATTCTAACCGATCCTAAACAATGAGATATTAGGAATGAAATATTTTTAAAAACATGAGAGATGAGGGATTCAGTTGCAATGGTTGAAAGTTGGACAACCAAAATAAATTATAAGTGAAAGTTTGAGGACCAAAAATATATTTTTATTTTTTTAAAATTTGTTCTTATTTGCGACATCCATTTGTGTCTCAATCTCTTAATCTTCTGCCTTGGACACTTCCAATCAGACTTCATAGGTTGTGGGCAATCAAATTTTGCTTTGCAAGCGGCCATATCTTGATGACATGAACTCATCCAACATCATTGAAAGCAGGTACAGTTCTTTTATGTTCATGTGGTAGTGTCGGTCTCCATGATGAGTTAATGCATCTTGATCATATCACAACATTATGTTTTAAGTGTTATTTTATTTTATTTTTTTAAAGAAAAGAAGCAGCTTAGATGGAGCTCCACCTACTTTGTTAAATGGGGTACAAAGGGTTGATAGGGGAGGCCCCATTAACAGTATGCAACAAAGAGCAAGGATTTAAGACAAGAGTGATGTAGCAACAACGTCCAAGGATGTTAGCAAGTTGAATCCACTCTTTGATTGTCTCTAACTTCCTCACCAAATCAGCTATATATATTCATAGAATCATGATCCTTAGGCAAGCTTTAGGCTATGTTTGATATGAAGGATAAGGGGGATATCTTCAGAATATTTTCTTTTATCCCCAAAAGGTATAGCTAGAGGGGATAGTTCTGAAAAAGTTTAACTCAAAGGGGATAATCCATGTTTAAACATGGATTATTCCCTGAACTTATTCTCTAGGAAATCCAGGAATAGCTAAAGTTATCCCTTGATGACAAATCTGTTATTTAAAAAAGATGATTATCCCTTGAGCTATTCCCTGGATAAATACTATCATGTACACTTATTCAGAAATAGCCTTTATGAATCAAACACACCCTTAGCTTTCTTTTTCTTTGGATATTCTTCTTCCGTCCAAAACAATTGTAGAAGAGACAAGCTCAGCTCTGACCTTTAATGCTTCAAGTAGCACAGGATCCGAGTTGAAGGATTCAATCCAAAACCATAGAATGCACTTTGTGCAAAGAGAATGCATGGCAATGTGCAACACTTCATGATTGTCTCATGGATTTTCAACGTTCCACTGGCCAGGGATTTGTATGATGGTGTAGCTCATGCACAGATGGCAGGAGACATGTTGATCAATCTAGAGGACTGATTCTTGTGTGACTACTTAATTTACAAACTGAAAGGAAAGGACCATGGGACAGCTAGAAGAACCTCATGTATGAAACTCTGATTCAAATGCTAGAATTGTAGATTATCCTACATCCATGTTATTATCCTCCCTTTCGATCCAAAAGGACATTGAATTAAGGATTGCCTAGCAGTCAGTTCACTTTCAAATCTGTCATAACCAAGAGGTAATTGAACAAGATAGCATGTGAAGTAGTTCCTTCAAATGTATTCCATGTCATCCTAGAGTCCTCTTATTGATTATAAGAGAATTGATTCAAGAAGAGCATGTAACAGTTATTGATTAGCAACATTAATACACAAGGTAGGAGTAGTCTCATGACTATTGCACAAGCATAAAGGCTACCTAATTTCTATAAGAAGTTTGTTCTACTAGTGTCGAAATAATTGGATACTTCAGAGCAGAGGATAAATTTGTCGAATAAAAAAACAAAGAGCTTTAGATAAAGAACTACCATTCCTTGCTTGGCATCTTCTATCTTTTCTTTCAATCGTAGCTCTTGGTAAAGTTTCCTATGCTTCTCCGTTAGCTCATTTGTCACCTCCATGCTATCAAATTCTTGTTGCTTTTGCCCTGGTTCTTCAACTTGTCCCTTCTGTGTCTTTCCTAAGATAATTTTCTTCTTAATCCCATTGCCTTCCACCGACTTTATAGGCACTCTCGATTTTTAAAAGCTTTCTCTGTTTCCATAAGTTCTCACAGAGAATTCTATATACTTCATGAACAATTTACATGATTATCAAAATAGCCTAGAGAGACAGCATGATATTTATTGCCTTGAATAGACTGATCATACTTTTGTCAAAGATATTGCCACCTTATCTATCAATATATTTCATTATTGATAGGGTAGAACTGCTTCTTGATTAGGACTTCATAATTCATTTATGCAAAATCAAAAAATATTATTTTTTTCTCATGTAAGAATTCCACCAAGTGCAAACGTTGCTAGAAAGTTTCAGATAGGTAAAAGCAATTATATAACAAATTAAGTCTCTTATTGCTCCACCTAGTTCTTTAATGATTGATTATCGTCTATATATATTAGAGATAACTTTAGAGTAAGAGTTGGTGCTTGAGTTAAAGATTTCAATTGAGACATTTAAGATTGATGAATTAAGTAATCTTCTCCTTTAGTTGAATGAAATGTCTTTTCACGTCATCTTCTATTAAGATAGAAGCAATAACCTCCTTCATCTTTGGCCTACAAGTACTATAAGTATTGAAACATTTTCTTTCATCGGCTCACATTACTCAATATTCTAAGTACACTGAAACTTTATATTTATTCCTTCAATCTATTCAACTTCAATCTCTTATAAAAATAAAAAATTAAAATAAAAAATTAAAAGCATAATTTTAGACTCCTTTGCTTTTATTAATTTTCTCAAACTATTAAGCATATCCTCTATTTATACCAATGACTTCTATACTTTGAGAATTTGATTCATATTTTATTTCTAATTAAAAAAGGTTAAAAACTTTCTCTAAAGAGTCACAAATAGTACAAATAGTCATAAAAAATAAAATAATCATAGATATAAAGTTTGATTTTTATATCAACTTTTTCTTCTATTACATCAACATCAGGATGGGTTACTTTTGCATTCCTGTTAATATAGTTCATACTTCAAAATATTTGGACAGTAGTTTCGTAGTGATTCATAGGATCTTTATTGATTTAGAGAAAGCATATGATAGAGTGCTTAAAAAAATAATATGGTAAATTTTAAAGAAAAAAAGGAGTTACCAAAAGATACATAGAATTGATAAAAAATGTGTATGATAGCGCAATAACTATTGTTAAAATAAAAAGAAACTAGTGAGTTTCTAATTACTGTAGGTTTATATCAAGGATTTGCCTTAAGTCCGTATCTTTTTATATTATTTATGGATGAATTAATCAAATATATTCAAAATGATATCCTATGGTATATGTTATTTGTAGATGATATAGTGTTGATTGATGAAACTAAATATAGAGTAAATGCTAAGCTAGAGATTTGGAGAGAGGCTTTAGAATTTAAAGGTTTTAAGATTAGTAGAGCTAAAATTGAATACATGAAATAAAATTTTGGTGGGAGAGTACAAATGAAGAAACAATGAAGATTGCAAACCAAGAGATATCAAGGAGTAAAAATTTAGGTATTTGAGATCAATTATCTAGCAAAAAGGTAAATATGTGAAGATGTGAATCATAGAGTTAAATCGGGATGGATTAAGTGGAGTGCTTCGGGAGTATTGTATGATTGGCGCATCCCATTAAAATTAAAAAAATTCTATAAAACTGCTATTAGGCCAGCTATGTTATATGAACAGAGTGTTGGGCAATATTGAAACAACATGTGAATAAATTAAGTGTAATAGAAATGCGTATGTTAAGATGAATATATGGTAAAACTTTAAAAGATAGAATTAAAAATAAATATATTAGAGAAACAATAAGAGTAGCCCTAATTGAAGATAAAATGAGAGAAAATCGATTACAATGATTTGAACATATACAATATAGACCTTTAGATGCTCCAGTTAAAAAGAGTGATCTTTTAACAATTCATGGTAAGGATAGAGGAAGAGATAGACCTAAACTAATATGGATAGAAATAATTAAAAAATATATAGCTATTTATAATTTAAATATCGATTTGATCCTAAATAGAGCAAAGTAGAGGAAGCAGATTTATGTAGCCGACCCATGTAGTTGGGAAAAGGCTTAGATGAGTTGAGTTCTATAGATAGTCTAATAAATCTCAACTCTCTATATATTTGTGTGAAGCATGTCCAACCATTCTTGCTTCTTCGTCCTATGTTTCTTTATTTTGGATTTCTCCTATCTACTTGGATAGATAAGTTAAACATTTGGCTATTAACAACAAAATTAAATGTAGTATTTATCATTTCTTTAAAAAATATTTTATTAAAAATAAAAATATGTGTTTTACTTGCTACATTCTAGTATATCTTTAGTTAGAAGTTGATCGATCAATCTTCTTTTTCTTCTTTTTTAAGAATATGATCATTCTAAATATTAAAGAATAAAATGGTTGATGCCAATAGGTATATCATCTAATTTATAATTTTTAAATACACATGAATTACATGCCAATAGGAATATCAATTCATAGGAATGGAAATGCAGTATTTATTTCCTCTCTCTCTCTCTCTCTCTCTCTCTCTCACTAGCTTCAATTATTTTGAAGGGTTAGGTGAGAATCTCCTATATTGATCGATATATCATGTCCTTATTTTTTAGGGCCTATCTATTATATATCAAAGAGTGCTATTTAGACAAGTTCGGTTTATAACCATCTTATGTCATTCCAAACCTATTAAGGTGCTTGGGTCTTGATCTTGACCTCAATCTTACCTTATTCATTATTCAACTTGTGTTTGAATAGCCACCATAAAATTACAAGATGCATAATAGTTACATATCTATATGAATTGCTATGGATCATGATCATGTTCATGTTCCAGATGCATCCATGTTGAAAGATAAAGAGATTGAGGGGAAATAAATGATGATAATGTATGATAGTTGGACATGGAAGGGAGTAGAAAGCTTTTTTATAAAGTGACATGAAAGATAAAAGAGATGATGTAGGTGAACCTAAAATTTAAACCATATTTTATAAAATTTTTTAAAAAAGTTCATGCCACTACCTCTTCCTTCACATCAAAGTCAAATAGTAAAATTACAATATCCCTTATTAAAGGCATTATATAAAGCCTCTTGACTTCTTTTGTATGTTCTTTAGAGATTTTTTACATTATAATAATATGTAAGCATATATCTCCATTACACACCAATACAAGTTTTGAAAATTAAAATATTTCATGCAGATTTTGTATATCATTTGTTGATCCCAAAATTATCTTTCCTCTTTTTTTTCCCTTTCTTTTTTAACTATCTATATAATCCTAGCTTATACAAATAAGGAAACAAAATTAAAGGCTTATTTTAGATAATACAAAAAAATTTACTTAATGAATTAAACAAATCTAAGATATTTGTCAAAAAGAAATGGCATAAGTTTGTAAGTTGTGGATATCAAAGTTATGCCTATGTTGCAAATTTATAATATATTGTTTTAAAATTTCTATGTCAACTTATATATGCATACAAATCTATCTTTGGGCCAATTTAGTGCTTATTTGACACTTTGCTTAGGATGCCTTTATTAACTAATTTCATAATAAAACTTAGCTTTAAATATTTCAAACCAAGAAAAATTTGAGAGGATTTCTATTCTTATTTTTTAGGTAAGGTCCATAAGGAAATTTATTTTTTGGATTTTATTTTTCTTCCAACCCTACTTGGATGCTGAAGCTTCTAAAGTAGAAATAAGTTATGATTTAATCAACATATGACTAAAATGACTACAGTTTGCTAAGAAATTATGTAAAGAGGAGGGATATTTATTTATAATGAAAATTAAAATTTATAATAGTCTACAAGGTAAATTAGCTTTCAAATGGAATGAATAATCTTGATGTTTTAGGGATGATAAGCTTAGGGTGGTCTCGATCCCTAAAATAGTTAGTTTTTTCTCTTCCATCATTTTTCCCTCCTTATTTAAAATTCTAATTTAATTGGACCTTATCTAGTGAATAATGCATCCAACCATCCAAATAGGCCCTTTCATTGGTACAAGAATTTTTCTAGCCATAAAAAAGGACATCCCATGATGTGATTGGGTTTCATCCATATTTAATTTTAAACAACCTCTTGTCCTTCCACAAATGCTAAGATTCTCTTTGATTGTAATGAATATCCCACGGTAATAAACCCTTGTTTAGGAAGGTTAGCTTTGGCATGGGCATGAGATCTATAAAGTCAAATGGGAAAACAAACAATTATGATAGTAAGATAAGGGTTGTTACAATAGATTATAGTAATGGACATAATGTCAACATCCATTAGCATAGTTATTTGGCACCGCTTAAGGGCTCATAGTTAGGTCTATAATTTAAATTTTGGATACTAAAAAGTATATTGTTAGGTATGATGATGGTACTAGACATAGTAGGAGGTAGATAAAGAGTGGAGAAGTTATGACTAAGAAGTCAAGATATGGTCGATCATGATTATAAAGATAAAGACAATATTTTGAGGGCCTTAAGGAAGATAATGGAAGCGAAGAGGAAAAAGTGGATGCGGAGTAGATTTCCATGGTAAGATTGAAGCAGTTGAAGAGGCGATATTATGGAACAAAACTAGGTACTAGTAATGGAGCCAAAGCATTTTAAAAAACATGCATGAATTGAAGCTCGGTGACAAAGAACACTAATGGAATAAGTAAAGCTTGGTTACAAGATGCGGATATGGAAGCAATCCTCTTATAGATAGGGGCAATCTCTGATCTCTCTACTTATCATTGTAAAAAAGATAGATGAGTGATGTCTAGTTGGACTATGAGTTCTAAATTAATATGTTAACTTTGGAGTCTTCGTCGTATTGATTTAGGATAAGGTTGTTCAATGGATGGTTTAGATTTTTTATTTTTTATGAGATTAATTTTCTTTGAATTGAAGGTTAATTCTTGTGCCAACTGACATCCCTCATCTTTTCCTTCATTCTTCTTTCTTTTTTCTCTTTTTTTGACTTATTTAATTTTTTGTTATTTTTACTATTTTGTTATGTCATTGTCCTTGAAATGTGGGGTGGCTTGCCATAGTTTTGCGCAAAAAAAATAGAGAGAGTTTTAAGTTTTTAAATACTTATATAGATAGGGAAAGAAATTTTCTAACATTACAAAATTTATGAAGTTTACCTCCTAAAATTGAAAGAAATAGTTAAGGACAAATAAGGATATTTGAAACCAGTATGATTGCTAGGATCATGCATTAAAAAAAGTATACATTAAGTCAAATAATTGTTGGCAAGTGTAATGTCATCTCCTTAAGTAGGATGATGAAAAGTCATTGTCTTAGGGGTTAAGGGTTAATGAAATGACAAAAAGTCATTATCTTAAAGGTAGGTGCTCAATAGGTCTAAAGCTAAAATTTGGCTAGGTTAATTTGTTGTTGATTCCTTGAAAATTTTATGCCAATTTAGTTGTTCAAATAGATTTTTTGTTAAGATAAGTCAATCCATTGATAGCATTTAAATATGGACCATGCAAGACATTAACAATACAATACAATACATTCTTATTTTATCAAATTATATTATATTTATATGTATGTTTGCACCCAAAATAATCAATTATAACCAACTATTAGCTACAAATGATAATTGACCATATTTTGTCTGATTTATATATTTTGATACGTGGAAATTTAATTTAGTTACTTGTCACTCATATAAGAGAACACAAGAAGATTGAAAGATATTTTTATGTGACTAATTATCTTATGCATGTAATCATTTACAACCACCAAGGATGATATTGCCAATACAAAAATCTATTTATGACAAGATAGTTATTGTTGTAAAAGTTTTTATCTTTTCATATTAATGAAGGCAAACAGATTTCATTTCAATATTTTTGATGTCTCTTAAAGATGATAACTTGTTAAGTTTGATATTTTTGGAGTTAGCAGAGTTTTGATGTTAGTTTTTAGAATACTTAATAAATTCTGCAATTAGAATATTATTAGTTTCATTGTCCAACAATAAATAGTATTGTTTAATTGAATTTATTTGCGATCTGAATTCATCCTAGGGTATAGGGCATGACAAATTCATTGTATTGGAAAGGATTAAGACTTTTAAATGGTTGCTTCCAGAAAAATAGATTTTGATCTGAAGAAATTTAAGGATAAATTCACTAGCTTTGGATATGGTACATTTCATGTAGTAAATATTACCAATGAGAGAGTTGACACCTTTTTTTATATCATTAATATCTAGAATCAATATGATGAAAATATTTAAATGCATTCTAAAACCTATGGGTTTGAAGTTGTAAAACTACTTAGACTTGAGCTAGGAATAAGAGAATTAAAAGCAAAGAATGACATTTATTGATGCATTAGACAAGAGAAGGATAATAATGTTTTTCTTGGCATAATAGAGCTCAAATTCACATCCTCAAAGCTATCAATGAACTTCTTTTTAGAGAGATGATTGGAAATCAAAAAAAAAAAAAAAGCAAGATCTTAAGAAAGTTTACTTATACCTAATCTTTCTTCCTCCACCTTATAAGATAGGCTTTTACCATTCATTTTTAATAAAACATACATGCAAGTAACTACTAAATTTTTTTTGGGCATTTAACTTTCAATTCTTACTATTTAAAATCAACGATATTAATAGGTGATGCACTTTTATAATATGATATTGTGGCTATGGTTCTAATAATTCTATATTGAGCAACCTATGATCATTACAAATAAAATAAAAAAAAAAAAAAAACAATTTACATGAATGAATGAGGAGCTAGCCTTTCTCTTCTCTTCTTCTGTGATATATTAAAGTTATTGGCCACACTTTAAAGGATCAATGTATTCCTTTTGAATTTTATATATTTAAAAAAATATTTTATATTTTAAACTAAAAAAATCTATCTCTTTTTTAACTCTACAACAACTTCAAATTAAATGAGTTGCCTAATGGCAATCTATTCAAATTTAGCATAAACACATTACATTATTCTAAAGGTTGAAAAACAAAAATAAGTTAAAAATAAATAATAATTAAAATTTATATTATCTTATAAATAATAAATTAATTTATTAATATTATTTCTAAAATTTTATGTTTTGTATTTTATTTTTATTTTTAAAATTTAAATCGTAGCATCACTCGGGCAGCGTACGAATTTATAGCTAGAATAAAAAAAATTAATATCATCACTAGGTGGCGGAGAAGCGTACCTGGCGGTTCTCTCACCCCTGTTGTCCAACTGAACAATTTCACCCCAAGCGCCCCGGGAGGCGGCAACGTCGCCGTGCAACGCCGTAAAGAATCCCTTCCTCCGCCTCGCCGGAGCCACAAAAGCGAGCCGGGAAAAGAGAGAGAGAGAGAGGGCGATGGAGATGGAGATTTTAGGCATAAATTTTGGGTGCGTGCTGGCAGCGCTGACGGCGGGGAAGTTCCCAGAGAAGGACTGCCTCCTCCCCCTCATTTCCAAGGTCCTCGGCTACTGCATCGTCGCCGCCTCTACGACTGTCAAACTGCCCCAGGTGCCCTAACCCTAGCGCTAACTCTAATCTTGATCCCGATCTCCTATTCTCTTGACTCCACTTGATTCTTGGGATGGAAGTGAGGACATTCTTCTTAAGAATCGAAACTTGTATTCGAGTTTTTAACTTTGGCGGGCGTCAATTTCGCGCTGTTGATGATTTTCCAGGAGTGTCAAATTTTCATTTTTTTTTTTCTAAGATTTGATCCGATTTTCTTGCTTTCCAGAGAAGAAATCATGTGGTTTTCCCTTCAAAATTTGCTTTTCCAAAAAAAGAGGTAAATGGTTTTTATTACGTTAAAACGTTCGTTCCAACAATTTGAAGGCGATAGAGGAGTGCACAAATTTGAGCTTGTTGAAATGAAAAACAGGTAAAATGTATGATTTTTTTAATATAAATTAAATCGAAGGTTCTTGAATCGATCTCACATTTTTTGGGCAATTAAAGACACAAGTAATTGTTAACATCCTATCGAGCTTGGATGCTTTATAATCTTAGTTAATACCTTAAGCAGATCTAAAAGAGCTTAGACAGATTCTCTGTGTGTTTGATATTTTGAGAGAACTAGGAATACTGAACAAGCATCCCAAAATTAACCTTCGGCAATTTGTCTTTTTTCTTGTGTAATCTTTGGTAATTTTTTCTAAGCAAAGGCTATATGATGTCTTGTTCAACTGTAAGTACATCAAGAAGAATCAACAGGATCACCACAAAAATGGAAAAGAAATGCATTCATTAAGTCAGAAATTCAGCTATTCATTGTGTATTTCGCTATGCTCAGGACAAGGAACAGAACCTAGCTTTACATGCTTCTTTGATAATTGTTTTCTTCCAATAACCTGACTGTTTTTAAAAGTTCTATGCAAGAGAGACACATTAGAATCAATTAAAAAAGATGAAAAAAGGGGTCAAATGAGGTAAGGGGGATAGATGGAAGCCATAATCTAAAATAAATGGTTTTCTGCTAAGCACAGGGGAAAGTAAGAAAAACTTCTCCTTTTGCACAGTAGTATTGAATTGAGATTTAGTATGGGTCTAATACTGAGACAACGAACTTTGGTAGTCATCTTGTATAGTTACTTTTATATGCCTGTATCATTGAAAAAGTACCTCTTCTCTCCTTTTCCAAAATTGCATGATTACCTTTTATGAATAATAGCAAACACCCTAAGTGATTGGTGTCTAGACATGCAGTTATGAGTGGGAAAATATCACATATATATTGTGGAATCCTGGATGGGGAACTTGAGCTTCAATATTGATGACCTGACTATCATTATCTTAAGCTATACATTATTTTTTATTGTGTTATCAGTGTCAATCACCTCTGAGTGAGTTGCCAAAGAGAATCTTGATAGTTATGTTCATCATATTTGTTTTCTATTATTCACATGATGCTTTTTTCTACTTTTGATGGGCACTAATTGTCTGTTAAGTTTATGCAAAACTGCAAAAGCATACAACTTTTCTCTCTTCCCAATATAGTTTTGCTTTTCCTCTAACATAGCTATCACATCATGGTCTTACGGATGATCTGGTGTTACCATTAAATTATAATTTTAAATGAGATTCTGTTCTTATTATATTGCAGGTTTGTTTTCATGATTCTTCATGTATATTCTACAAAGTCAAGGCTCATTTTGTACCTTTGTTGTTTGGATGATTGACAGGAATTGCTTGTGCTATCCCAGTTAGGAAATTATCTTTTCACTGGCACACTTTAGTTGTTGCTTAGGATGCTATAGCATGAGTTGAC
This sequence comes from Calamus simplicifolius, assembly GCA_900491605.1. Lineage (NCBI taxonomy): Eukaryota > Viridiplantae > Streptophyta > Magnoliopsida > Arecales > Arecaceae > Calamus > Calamus simplicifolius. The sequence continues at coordinate 204,298 of UESW01004915.1, read as the reverse complement.
TATGTTTCTATCATCTGTTTGCACTTGTTTTTTCTTTTCTTCTTGCAGATATATCATATTAAAACACCAAAGTGTTAGGGGACTTAGTGTTGCGGCTTTTGAGCTTGAAGTTGTTGGATACACAATTGCTTTGTCATATTGTATTCACAAAGGGCTTCCATTTTCAGCTTATGGAGAGCTAGCCTTTCTCTTAATTCAAGGTATACATTTTCTACTAACCCAGGGATGTTTGGGTAGACACATTCCATATGCTGCTGTCCATTTTTTTTTTAGCCTTCTGATTTTATTATTTTAATTTTGTTATGGACTGCAATAAGTGTCTATTTGGCTTTGTTTTGCAGCTATAATTTTAGTTGCGATTATTTACTATTATTCCCAGCCAGTTGGAAACAAAACATGGATCAGGGCTCTGCTGTATCCTACATATGAATAACTAGATATCTGCATCCATGAAATTGCTTAGGAAGTAGCTGAAATGTGTTGGTATCTCATTATTTATAGCATGCTCCTGGAACCAGGATTAGAATCATCAAAATTCCCATCTCTATTCTGTGAGATCATGGTGGTGTTATCGGCTTTCCTTAAATATGACTTTTTAGATATTGTGCTCTAGCACCAACTGTGTTAGCTGGCCGGATCGACCCAATTCTTTTTGAAGCCCTGTATGTGAGTTACTACTAATGTTGCTCTTGTATATCTTGGAATTAATGATGCTAGAACAAGCTCACAAGCTAGTTGCATGTGTGTAATGGTAGAATTTATTTGCTGCAGGCTTCACAACATGCCATATTCTTCTTTGCTAGAGTTCCACAAATATGGGAGAACTATACTGTAAGTTAAATTTTTTTGATTGGACTATATATGATGGTCAATCTACTCTTGGTTACAGTTAGTCCGTCATTTTATTGGAAAACATTTCAGTTTTTTGGTTCAACCATACCTTTCTTATGAATAATTATAGTTAGTAGGAAAATGCTAACTTTGCCGGGGAGTTATTGTAGTGGTAGGCGGGTAGTAGGGGAAAACGAAAATAAGAAGATTTGAAGGATTGTAGTAGGAGCTTTTTGGTTGGCTATGTTTCCTTTAAGAAGATTCTTGCAATTATTAGCATAGTTGCCAATAAGGGAAGCCGATGCTAAAAACAATATGAAATTAGAATATGGCAAGTGGTCATAAAAAGAGACCCTACTGCAGGAAATGAAAAATATTATCATAATGTAAGTTAAATTATGTTGAAGGAAAGATGTTCAAATGTATGGAAACCAGAAAGAAAAGGACTAAATAACTTGTTTTGAGTGGATTCCTACTGGTCTCTTAAGTTGGAATTAACTAGATAAATAACTACAAGTGTATAATTTATGTATATTTATGAAGAAACTTCTCTTTTGATATCTCTACTCTCTTTAAGAGAATAAATGAAGGATTATGATGTACTACAGGAAAGGGATCTTTCAATCCCACTAAGAAGAATCTTTTAATTCAAATTGTCTCTTCCCTTTCCCCTTTATTTTGACCATCAAGGGTTTAGATTTTTAAGTTGTGTATTAGAGCATATGTTGGAAAGGGTCACAACAGATCTCTCTTTCCTCCTCGCTATGTCTCTTTCTTCAATGCTCATCTGTTGTGAGTGTATCTCTTGGAAGAAAGATTTCTTTCATATTTTGGGCTTTGGAATGAGTTTTTCAAAAGAATTGTGCCACTTTCCCAATTCAGTTTCCTCAAAATCATACTGAGTTGAAAATTGGTTTCCCAGAAAGTAAACTTACTGATGGAAAGAAGGATTGCATTTTCTTCCAACATATATCAGGATAAATGCTAAGTTGCTGCATGATACCCCGCAAGGAATGTCCAAAATGTGGATGTGACAAAGCTAGGGGTTACAATTTACTATTTGAGTTGGAGATGGAATAACATTGATGTGCAGGATTGTGTAATCCATTGGAAAATGATTTAAGGTATCTCAAAGATCCTGTGAGCCTTGAATTGGCAACCTTTTTTATCCCTCGTAGTTCTCCATTTTTCTGCTTTCTTTTATAAGGCAGATGGAAAGCTGCAAACAATATTCCTACCTATGTGTGGGATATCATATAGAGAGAGTAGTTGAGATAAAAAGAACACTCATAAAGTATGTGATATCATGTCCCAAATTTTTTAAGCGTCCTTAAGATTGCATGAGTTACTTCATTTTAAGAATGGTTGACTTCTGACAGAAAGTTCTAGCTTGAATCTATGAACTTAAAGTTACAATGTTCATGCCAACAAATTAACATTTGAGTTAGAATCTTCATCCTTACTGCTATATAAAATCTGCAATATTTCTTTCATCAATAGCCCAAAAAATGTGCATGCCAAGAACAATTATGTTGCAGACAGTCCTATCTTTTAGAAATTCCATTGCAGAACAGATGTTAACCATCCCTTTGCTTTTTAGAACCATCCACCAAAGCCTGGACAAAAGGTTTATGCACACTTCAGAAGATTAATGTTAAACATGAATCCTTCTTTTTAATTTTCTTTTATTGGACCTTTCATGCCCTGTCATCAATTGTTGAACATAATACGTGATCAATTTCAGCAGTGCCCATAGGAAAATGTAAAAGAACCACCTCCTGTGGGCCTACTGTGAAAAATGCACGCTTTGATGACCAACATGGTTGAATAGAGGCCTTGATAGTTGACCATTTTCACTAGGTAGAAACTTTTACTCTAGTGCCCTTACACTTAGCATCTCATGTTCCCAGAACACACTCAAACTCACATGGACCCTGCTACCAATGTTGAAAATTTCTTGCTTTTTCCATCATACAAAGTTGCATGTAATAATAGTTATGGAAATTTGTACAGTCTAAAAATCCATGAGTATCATACTTTTGATTAAATAATTATTTATTAATTCTTCTTTTTATTAGATCCAAACTTTATTTAGATAACTCCATGTCTACAATTTTTAGTAGTTATGTGCATTTTCTTGTGCTTATAACTAGTGCCAACAAAGTATCCAACTTGCACGTTAAGACTGTAGTTACATGGATAACTGATAACCTGTCCTAGTTTTTTGTTTGAACCTTTTTTTTTTCCAAGTTATGCTTGCTATGTGTCAGTTGATTCTGAGACCATTCCATGCTGTCATGCTGTGTCTTAGGTTCATTTGCACACGCCAACAATGAAAGCGATGGTATAAAGCTAAAAGGAAGAAATGCTAAGAAAACATAAAATTTAGTTGATACTTATCATTTGCAATCTAGACTATCTAGTTGGTTTTATAATTATAAGAATCAACATCTGAATATTTGAACCCAAACTTTTGACCTATCTAATCAAATCTTACATTCCAATTATTTAAAATATACATTGTTGTGAAACATCACTGAAGCAAATATAGTGACTATTTTGAGGACTTGAACTCGTTATAAGCATCGAAAAGACAAGATAGAATTTAACAAAGTTAATTAAGGAACTCTCTAGACTTCAGCTTGTAGTAAGCCTTGTATCTCTCAAGATGCTATTATGCACTCCTTGCATGGCATAATAACATTTGTGTGCCCCAATAGCACTTCACAGATATGAGTTCAATGTCATATACTTTTTCGCAGAACTTTTTGAATGGTCAAACTTTATGAACTCATTATCACTTTCTTTTCATAGTTCATAAGACAGATTGCTTCACATATTTATGATTGATGACAACCTGGTACTTTAAATGAAATATTTCAGTGCTTTCATATCTTGAAATTATTTTGCTTCAAGCTATGAAGTTTTCCTTACAGCTATATTGCGGGTTATGAATCTTTATCTTATTTTCTAGAAGAATGTTTCTTTCTCATAGTTTGTGACATTAATTAATTTGTTGCAGAACAAGAGCACTGGGGAACTAAGCTTCTTAACATCTTTCATGAACTTTGGTGGCTCTATTGGTGAGTCTTATTAAACTTGATAAGCAAAATAACTTGATGTTATCATATCTTTTAAAAACATCCATTTTCTATACCAATTAAATTTCACATGAAAAATCCTGCTTATTTTTCATGAAATAGCTGGCCATTTTTAGATGTTTCAATTTTAAAATCATGATTTTTTTCTTTTTATTAAATTTTATATTTTAAATTTTGATAGTTGGATTTTTTTAAAAAGTCATGTTTTAATGGTTTGACGGAGTTTTGCGCTGGCTATCACTACCTAACGCAACCCTCCTCCTTTACCCAGGCTTGGGAGCAAAAGAAGTTTTAGGAGAATCAAAAGGAGGACTAGTAGGAAAGAAAACTTGATGGTGAAAGGAGGAAGTTCAAGCTGCCATCAAGCTTAAAAGGTAAACTATAAAATTTAAAAGGCTAGGGATGAAGAAAGTCTTAAAAAATATAAGGATGCAAAAAAGGAAGCTAAAAAAATGGTAAGTAATGCCAAACTTAAAGCCTATGATGATTTATATAATAGACTAGATACGAAAGAAGGTGAAAAGACTATATAAATAGTAAAACTAAGAGAAGAAAATAAAAGATCTTGACTATATTAAATGTATTAAGGATGAGATGAAAGAGTCTTAGTAAAAGAAGAGAAAAAGAATGATGAAAAGTTATTTTAAAAATTATTAAATAAAAATAATTTGATAAATTTAAGGGTAGAGGATGTGATAACCTAGGAGTAAAAATGAGCATAAATTTTTTCGTAGATTTAGCATGCTTGAGGTTAAAAAGGCTTTGAGTAAAATAAAAAATGAAAAGGCATTAGGACCAGATGTGATCCCTATTGAGGTTTGGAAAGACTTAGGAGAAATTGAGTCAGTGGTTAACCAATTATTTAATAGGATTGTAGCAACTAAAAGAATGCCGGATGATTGGAGGAAAAGCATATTAATATCCATATACAAAAATAAAGGAGATATTCAAAACTGTGCAAATTATAGAGGGATTAAGCTAATAGTTATACAATAAAATTATGGAAGAGAGTAATAGAAAATCGATTAAGAGCTGAAACTTTGGTGTCAAATAATCAATTTGGATTTATGCCTGGAAGATCACCTATGAAGCTATTTATTTATTAAGAAGATTGATGGAGAGATATAGAGAAAAGAAAAAAAGACCTTCATATGGTCTTTATTGATTTAGAGAAAGCATATGATAGAGTACCTAGAGAATAATATGGTGGATTTAGAGAAAAAAGGAGTTACCAAAAGATACATAGAATTGATAAAAGATATGTATGATAGAGCAATAACTATTGTTAAAACACAATAGAAGAAACTAGTAGTTTTCAATTACTGTAGGTTTACATCAAGGATCTGCCTTAAGTAGTATCTTTTTGTATTAGTTATGGATGAATTAACAAAATATTCAAAATGATATCCCATGGTGTATGTTTTGCAATGATATAGTGTTGATTGATGAACTAAATCTGGAGTAAATACTAAGCTAGAGATTTGGAGAGAGGCTTTAGAATCTAAAGGTTTTAAGATTAGTAGAACTAAAACTGAATACATGAAATGTAATTTTAGTGGGAGTAAAATACAAATGAAGAGATAGTGAAGATTGCAAGCCAAGAGATAGCAAGGAGTGAAAAATTAGATATTTAGGATAATTATTCAGCAAGAAGGTGAAATAGGTGAAGATATGAATCATAGAGTTAAAGCAGGATTGATTAAGTGGAGGAGTGCTTCAGGAGTATTGTATGATCGGCACATCCCATTAAAATTGAAAGAAAATTTTATAAATTGCTATTAGGCCAGCTATGCTATATGGAACAGAGTGTTGGGCAATATTGAAAATGTGAATAAATTAAGTGTAACAGAAATGCGTATGTTAAGATGGATATATGGTAAAACTTTAAAGCAAAATTAGAAATAAAATATAAGAGAAATGATAGGAGTAGCCCAATTGAAGATAAAATGAGAGAAAATCGATTACAGTGGTTTGGACATATACAACGTAACCTTTAATGCTCAGCTAGAAAGAATGATCTTTTAACAATTCATGATAAGGATAGAGGTAGAGGTAGACCTAAACTAACATGAGAAATAATTAAAAAAGATATAACTATTTATAATTTAAATGTCGACTTGGTCCTGAATAGAGCAGATGGAGGAAGCACATTCATGTAGCCGACCCCATGTAGTTGGGAAAAGGCTTAGATGAGTTGAGTTGAGTAGTTGAGACTTCTTTAGGTGTTTGGTTGTTACAAAGAGAAAATTTTAAAAAGAAAAGTGTAAGCTGATAAGGGGAGAAAAACATTAATTAAAAGTTCTTTTCAAAGAAAAATTTTCCAATTTCATAATTTTGGGACTTTTATGAAATTTTATGGTGTAGGTACAAACCCAATATTATAAAATCATAAACTGTAACCTCACTTGTACAACCAGAAAATGATTTTGTGGTATATCTTAACATACCCTTAAATTCCTCTTTTTGTATAAACTATATTTTAACACTTCTTTATATGGCTTACGTTTTCCTTTGCTGCTAAGAAGGAAAGAGAATAAAACAAGATTTAAAAAAAATGAAATAGAAAATGAGAAATTTATTTTGTCTAGTCTTGTTGATAAAGCTGTAGACTAAATTGTAGAGTGGACATAGAATAAATTTGGCCTCCATTTTCTGCTTATGTTTCTTTGTTGAAACTTTCTTTCGAATGCCAAGCAAATGAAAAGAGGATTTCCCTGCATTCCTTCCATGTACTTCTAAAGCATTCGGAGACAAGGCCTTAATTTCTTATCCAAGAACATTCCAACATCTTCTCAAATTTCTATTGAAACCCATGTCCTATTATAATCTGTCTTCATTGCATCCAAGTTAGCACAGTTGGTTTCCTTCTTGGATTGCTACATAATTCAATAAACTCATCTACATTTTTGGGTAGCTTGACTTAATACTCTGTTTCTTTAATTTGCAGTGCGAGTTTTTACCAGCCTTCAGGAGAAAGCTCCATTAAGTGGTATCCTTTATTATTCTTTTTTAATTTGCACTTTGGAATTTCACTTAGTTCTCTTATTCTTAGCTTTGTATGGTGGTTTTTTGTTGTATCGTTTGGGAGTAAGGGTTCTTTTACGTGATTCTTTTGTTATGCGATATTTGGATCACCTTTGACCTACTTAATTAGGTCTTGATTGGCATTATTGTAAGGTCATAAAGTTATTTTGTAGAGCTTTAGGCAGTAGAGCTTTCATTCGTATATTAGTAACAACAACAACAATAATGCTTTAATCCAATTTGTTGGGATCGGTTATATGAATCTTTTTCTTTGCTTCAATCGATTTAGAACCATATTTTTGTAAGTGTTCAACTCAATTTAGAATCATATTTGCTATATGATACAAAGATATTAAGTCTTTCCTATTACTTTTATATCATATAATTTTTGTTTGCATTTATCTTTTTTTTTCTATATGCATCAAATCACTCCTTTGTACCAGTGCATCCTTGGTTGTATATTGTAAATACACAAATAATTTAATTTGTACTCCTATTTATCCTTAATTGGTTTTACCTCTACCTTTTTTTGAATAACTGTCTCTTATTCTATCTCTTCTTATATTACTACATATTCAGCTCAACATTCTTATCTCGGCCACATTTATCTTATGTACATATTTTTGAACTACTCAACACTCTACACTATAAGGCATAACCAATCATATGACTCTCTTATAATTTTTTTTAATTTGGCAATATCCTGCAATCACATAATATTTCAATTATACTTATTCCTTTTATTCAACTTACTTTAATCTATAAATACCATCCTTTTTAATCTCTCTTTCCGTATAAATGATCTTAAATATAAAATGATCGCTCTTAAAAACTTTATGATTGTCAATTTTCACTTTACTTTTTCTTTTGCTAAACCTGCATTTCATATATTTCATCTTTATTCTATTTATTCTAAAATGCTTAGATTCTAATGCTCATCTCCATAATTTCAAGTTATGGTTAATTTAGCTTTAGTTTATCCATTAATAATATATCATTTACAAACATATATATTAAATAATATCATTTTGAATATGCTTAGTAAGGTTATCCATAATTAGTACAAAAGAAATAAGGATTTAGAGCAAATCCTTGATAAAACGTATTATAATTGAAAACTCATTGATATCATTATTAATAATTCTTACACTAGTAATTGCTCCATTGTGCATCTCCTTGATTATGTTAATATATTTAATGCATACTCATTTTTCTAACACCTGCTATTAACTTTTTTGGAGACTATTTTGTGCTTTCTTTAAATTAATAAGAACCAAATGAGGATCTTGTCTCTCATCTTCATTAATTTTATAAGAAGAAAAATAGCTTCCATAGTTAATATTCTTAATTAAAAAATTGATTTTCTGATATTTTTATGCCATATTTTAGCCTATGCTTAATTACTTTCGTTTAAAGTTTCATAATATAACTCATGAGTTTAATACCACAATAGTTAGATTTTAAGTGTTACTTTTATTCTTATAAATTGATAATATAATGCTCTATTTAATTCCACCTTTTATTAAGCATTTTCTTGATTTCTAAGATCTTATTAGAGGAGGGGACAAGCAAAGAAACTTCGAGGAGAAGGTTGACATAGGAAGATCTAGGTCTACTTCTACTTAGTGTACAAGGGGCCCTGGAAAGAAGGAATAAAAAAGTACATAGAAACACAAGAGCTCATTTCTCCTTGCATCTCACTGCCTGTGCTTTGTTCTTTTATTCTTTTATGGGTGCCAAGGCTCCATTATTATCATGTTGCACTCATGTAATTGCTCCTAATGTTTGCCATCATGGTACTGAACGTTGTACCAGTACTACACTCGTACAGTGTCAATATATTTGGTATGCGGGCCGGTTTAGGGTATCAAGACTCAAGTAAAGGTGTGTCTTAGTTGGTATTAGTATGGTATGGTATGCTCGGTATGGTATATCATGGTTGTTCCATATTCAAGTTGTTTTAACCGAAGTTGTTTGTTGAACATTTTAATTCAGGTTTTTCCTTCACTTTTAATTGAAATTTTCATCTATTTATCCTTTTTTGTTGAAGTCATTACCGGTTTCACCATTGAAAGATGCGCCATTTTTTACATCCTTTCTTTTCTTGACTGGCAGTTATTGAGTATAGATCTGTCTCTATTTGCTAGTCATTATCCCTTGTGTGCTGTTTTTTAGTAGTTTTGGTGCTTGGACCATACGAGTGATTATCATTTTTGAGGTTGCTCCTACTTGAACTAGAGCACTTGAGCTTCATGGGAGGCTTAGTGTTGTATTGAGCGTCATAACATGATTGTGAGCATGACCTGATTAGATGTTGGCACAGAATCGGTATAAACAATTAAAGGATTTGCATGAGGTGCACTATCTCTTTTTATTAATGCAATAGTAACACCTGGAGATGCAATATGCTGATTCAGAACCTAATGGTAGAGGTCAAGATGAGGGTGCATACTGTTTCTTCATTGGATATGAATTTAAGGAGGTTTGCTTGGACATTCTGTTGAATATGAATCTCAAGGTTAGGATTTATTATATTTCTACAGAAGTAGGCATCGCGGGTTTCCAGGTTTGCTATCAAAACCTTTCACTCCCACTTTGAATGGTTCTTAACATTCTTTTACTCCCATTTTAGTTGTTAAAGAGAAAAAAAACTCTCCATCTCAGTGATGTCAGCTGGGCTTGCCCTCCCTTTTCCCTTGAGAAGTGAATTACATAATATAGTTTGTCTGTAGAGCTGCTTTTCTACAATGCTATCATTTCCTATGATGCGGTGGTAAATGCAGCTTTTTTCTATAACAATTCTTTGTTTGTACTGGCTGCTCTCAGAACCTGTTTCACTGTCAAAATATAACAGCTTAATCAACCATTATGTTCTTTTATCATGCTATTTTATTTTTTTTTTCTTATAAATTTTGAATTTTCAGTTGTACTTTGATTTTTTATAATAGTCTGTTTAGTACTTGGTAAAGCATGAATGCGTATATGCATGACTGTATGTTTGTATTCTTTCAACCTACGTAAATAATTTTGTGCAAAAATCATGCTTCTATGACGTACATTTTCTGTGCACTGGATTTGTACTCGGACAGATTTGCTATCCTGTTGTCCTTAATTTGTTCTAAGTGGTTTTGGGTTCTGTCATCGGCATTGTGATGAATGGCACTATATTAAGTCAGATACTTATATATCAAAAGCCGCGAGCAAAGAAAGAGAAGAAAGTTCAGTGATTCATCAGACTTTGTGCGCATGGTGCTGCGATGTCTTCTGTTATAACACAGTCTAAGAAGTAGGGTTCAAGCATCTTCACTCTTGCATTTTTATCTTCACCGCACGTAGTTGGTTGGTGTGGACATTCTCAAGAACTCTTGGATTGAATGTGCTCTTCCTTGCCCTTTCTGTCTTCACCCTTCTTATAATTGATACGTTCGCCCCGTACTTTAAAATGAATGAAGAGGAGGAATGCATATTCAAAAGAGTATATTTCTCAGAACTACTTGAAACAATTTTGATCGATCAAAATCAGAGTCTTCCATGGATGCTCATTCTTTTTGAGTAAACCATGGGCATTGCAGATGCCATTTACTGGTGCTTTATAGTTTCTCCTCCACTAGAGCTGCTAGGGGGGCTTAATGTGTTACATTATCTGTTTAGTCATGACAAAGAGCTTTTTCTCTTCAAAGAAAAAAAAAAAAAATCTCGATAGATGTAGTTTCTTTTAAGTTGTTTGATGACATGTATTAAATACATCATGCAGTTCTTTGCCATTGAAATGCAATTCTCTCTCTCTCTCTCTCGTGGGGTAGAGTGAATTTAAATTAGCTTTAAATTCCTGTGGTGACAATTCTTCTTGTCCTGTTTGAATATCATGCCAAGTTTATCAAGGAAAAGGTAGGACTAGTTTGAGTGTTGGTGTTAATGTATTTATTTATTTATTTATGAAACTTTATGGTTATTACTAACTTGCTGCTTAACTTTCTTTGTTTTTCGTTTTTGCTTCCCGTTGGCTTCTTAACTGTTTGCATCTGTTATGGATCAGTTTATTGTTAGATTATTTATTATGTTTGTTTGCTTTCATGAAAAAGTCTTTCTGTACTGTGTATAATGATTGGCCATGCAAGCATATGGCCGCGGTGAAAAAAAAAAAAAAAATCCTTCGATGGATTGAAAGTTAAGACCAGATTTTTAACGGTGGGGCCTGAATCCTGTTTATTTGACGTCAGAGTTTGAATCTATTCAAGTAGCTTTTCAGAAAAGAGAGTGCTGACGTTGAACACCATAAAGCTTCGAAGAAAAAGCAGGTGTCAAAAACTTTTATTCACTAGCTTTTCCTCTGCCTCCAGCCAGCCATGTCTCATCTGTTACCACTGATTTAGAATGAAGTCAGCCTTCACAAGCATGCCTTCATCATGCTTGAAATCACGCAGTTCTCGACTCATGTCACTGCCACAAAAAAAATCTTTTATGGTTATATATAAATCCAACCGAATCAGACACAAAATCCAGAACCCGGTAGAATAAATAAATGGCCCTTGGGATTCAAGGCCTCGGCTTAGAACTAATGACATTGCATGGCAGCTTCTTTTCCCAGCTTCCACGCTTTCCGTAGTTCTACATGGAGCATAATAATTTAAAATTTTAAAGAGTAGTTCCACGTTGGATGATTAATAAAACTTAAATATAAATTGAGTAGTATATGCTTTTAGAATTCTTGATGGATACTGTGAAGAGATGTGCCTTCTCATATCTATTCTTCCTAAGGAATGTATCTTAATCTGATTAAGTGATGCATCTCAAGGCATTTAAATCCCAGATCGAGAAAAGAAGAAATTTGAGAAATCAAATAATTTGAAATTAAGTAAATTTAAGAACACTCAAGCATTTGAAGAGGTGGTTGGGCCTACATAAATAAAGAGATCTTTATTCTTTATTGTATTTTGTAAGTAGATGGTATTTTGTAAGTAGATGGGTATTTGTGTAGGACGAATTTTACTGTGTGGGGATCGTATCATGATCTTAAATGGGATAATATTATTTCTTAATTACTTATTTGTTATGTGATTGTATAAAAATTATATAAAGATATATAATAAATAATGTTTTTCCAATCATAACAACTCAAAAACAAAGCTCTCTTCAACCGCGGTATCAACAAAGAAAATCTGCAAAAATATGTACACGGCAACCTGGATTCGAATTGATCTCATTGAGAAAAACTCCATTGATTCGAAATGATCGCACTAAGAAAAACTCTTTTGGAACATAAATAAGATCCTATGTTGCAACAAAGTAATTAGAAGAGAGTCAATAACATGCATGATGATCGGAGTCGGTCGGCTACAACCGCGCCGCCTGCTCCTCTGCCATCTCCTCCAGGCACATTGCACACTCCCCCTTGATGTCCTTCGCCTTCCTCTTATCCTCAAGCCTCTCCAGCTCTTCCACTCGTCAGTCCTCTTTCCATCCTCCTCGATTGTCAGTGAGCATTCGATTGCCTTCTTCGACTGTCCAGAAATCCTCCGATGGGCTTCTTTTGATTGGAAACCTGAAAGAAGTCCTTAGGCCGGAGAGTTTCTAGCGGAGACCCTTTAACGCTCAAATTAGTGCCCTGAGCAACAGTTGTAAACTTGAAGAGAGTTTAAGTATTTGAGAGCTCTGGAGGAGAAGACCTATGTGTGAGCATGGATGTTACTTACTTGGTTGAAGGTCCCTTTTACCGATTTATGTAGATTCGTGGGGATCATGGTACAACTGGATGTCAGAGCATGCGTTACGGGGCCAGAGTGGCCACAATCAAGTTAGCAGGATTTGCTCCCCACATGGCATGTCAAGATTGGTAGGATTTGTCGGGCTAGGATGGCTGTTGCAGAGCTCACAGGGTTGGCCAAGCCAGGGTAATCGTTATGGAGTTGGCAGGATTTGCCCCCCACGTCCCATAATCAGAGGCGACAAAAATCTTTTTGTCATGATTTTTGATCGCTGCAGAATCCTGCAAACCATCATGAATGACAGGGGTTGTATGGGCCCCGTAGAAGGTCCTACCCGGATGGCCGACTAGAGTTACTAGGGTGACCGACTGAAGGTCGTCTGGAGATGCGATCAACGCTGTTGATCTGGTGTTGCTCTATCAGCCCCAGCATCACCGTTGATTAAGTGTTGCTCTATCAGCCCCATCAAATGCTTCCTCATTCCTGAGCTTGTGAGGCCACATGTCCATTACTTGCCAAGCGAAAGGAGTGTGGAGCCTTAAGGCATTAAGACTCGAGCGCCATTAATTGTGGAGCTGTTGGTATACGACAGGCCATCGCGTAGAATTGAGGCGACACCCTCCAAACTTAATTGAGGAGCCGCATACCTTTATCATTAGCTTGTCGTAAATTGTGTTATCCCAGGTGTTGCCACAGGGCCGTTTGATGGTTGGAATGCTGGCTTCCAATTGTGATCGTTCATGTGGCCAAGTCATTGGGCGGGATGACTTCTCTATTTTGAAAATCCTGAATAAATGTCATCTGTCCCCTCTGAGCTATGCTTTTAGTGCTTTCAGAGGAAGAGAAAGACAACATCCTTTTCTCTCTCACTTTCTAAGTCTTCTGTGTGTCTCTTCTTGCTCTGTAGGTCAGTCTCTTTGGACCTTTCTGCCTTTCTTTGGATTAGCCTTCTAGGTCTTCTCATCCTTCTCGAGGTAGCTATGGATCCTAGGCTCATCCGTAGGAGGGTCAAGAAATTTGTAGTGTTTTCATCCTCCTCCTCCTCTTCTTCTTCTTTTGAGGACCACATCCCCCTTCAATCGCACCATAGGGCTAGCGGCGCAGTGGCCCGCGAGCCCTCGGTTGCTTCAGTGCATCCTACTCCTTCTCTGGCCATCGTTTCAAGTTTGGCTAGTCTGAAGAGCATCTCATCGACCATAACCCTGCCGGAAGTAGAAAACCTTAGGGCCAGGTATGGGATCCCAGAGGGGATTAAGTTGTCTGCCTCGAGTTTTGGTGATAGGGTGATCGCCGGCCCCATCGGAGCGGTTGCCCTATATGAGGAATTTTTGAGGGCTGGACTTCGACTTTCCCTCCACCACTTTGTAGCTAGTCTTCTAAAGAAATATAACCTCCTTCCAACGCCGCTATCCCCAAATTCTTCTATTAGGACTATCTCTGCTGTTATTGTGCTTTGCCACTACCACAACCTAGTGGCCAAAGTTTCTTTGTTTCGGGCCATGTATTCCCTCCGTCGCCATCCTAGTGAAGTGGGGTTGTAGTTTTTCTCCCCTCGATAGGGTAGGGTGCTCAAACTTGACCTTCCCTCCTCCATCAAGGGATGAAAATTTCATTTTTTCGTTGCTAAGATAGGAGGGGAGAGAGAGAGAGAGGGGGGGGAGCCCAATCAGTCTCCTAATAAAATCTTGATCGTGGAGCAGGCTGACAGGGAGGTATTTAAGCAATTACTGAATTCTTAGATCCCTCCTTGTCGGAATCTCCTGTCCAAGAAGAATTTATTTGATGTCGACGTAAGCCCAGCGCCGACCCTAGGTAAGCGCAAGGGCTCTTCCTTCTCCTTTTCTTTCTTTCTGTTTCTTGTCTGACTTTCTGTATGCTTGTTGCAGGGATGAAGTTCTCCATTGAACAACTAAAAGAGGTCAGAAAAAAGAGAAAGGAAGTAGCCGGCGACGCGGGGAAGGAGGTGAAGAGACTTCGGACATCACGCTCGGCACTACCTCAACCTCAACATTAAGGGGCCCGTAGAGAGGTGGCTTTGGCTGAGGTAGGCCCAATTTCCTACCCGAGGAAAACCAACTCTAGTTTGGCTGCCTGCCTGGCGTCAATGGCAGAGCCGAGTGTGGAAGAAGCCCCTCTGCAGCCTAGGGGTGAGAAGGCAATTTTGGCGCTTGCGCTCGACACTACGGGAGTGTTCGAGTCAGCGGTAGCAACTTCGCCCGTCAGCAACGCTCCGATCATGGAGGAGGCGGGTCCTTGCAGCTCTACTGGCCCGTTGGTTATCCCGATGACTACTGCACCCGCCGAGGAGTAGAGAAAGTCTAGGGCACCCTTCTCGATGTCCTTGGAGGCCTTGGCATTCTGGGACAGTCGCTTGGTGGAGCGGTTGTTGGAGCGCATCCTCCTTTTGCAGGACCAGGAGGAGGTTCGACGCCTAGGGATTGGCGAGATTCTGGGTAATCTCTTCCCCTCGATGCTCTAGGTAAGTATCTCCTGGTTTATACTTCTGAATTGCTTTCCTGTAGTTTAGTGCACTGTTTCTTTCTTTTTTGTGCAGGTGGTTGCTAGCATCTTTGCCATGCGGGATGCATACCTCCGGACCGTGAAATCCTGCTATGTTGCCCAGGGGAGGGCCGATGCCACTCGGGTCCAGGTGGATGATGCGGCTATAGAGCTCGCTTCCATCTTGGCCCGCGAGGCGACCCAGAATCAAGAACTCCAAGTCGCCGTAGAAGTGAGTTGGAGGTTGGAGGCCCAGCTTGTGGAGGTGGAGGAGAAGGCAAGGGCCGAAGCCGAGCACTCAGAGGTCGCTGAGCTGAGGTGGGCCAATGCCATGGCCAAAGTGGTGACCCTTGAAGCCTAGCTCAAAGGGGCTAGGCTAAGCAAGGAGGCAGTGAAGCCACAAGCTATGGACACCGACGTAAGGGTCGAGCTCGCTGAGGCCCTCGCATGGGTGGCAATTGAGGAGGCCATCAGGGCCAGGGAGAAAGCCTCTTGGGCTAGGGCTGAGGCTCTTGTCGCTAAAGCTGAGGCTGCCAAGGCCGTGGAGGCATACGAGAGCTCCACTGACTTCAATGATGAGGTTACTGGAGCGACGTACGACACATTCCTCAAAGGGTTCAAGGAATGCAAAAAAAGGTATCCTGAGTCCTACCTACTGCAGACCTAGGAGTCATTACCATCGAAGACCCGGAGGAGACATCAGAGCAACTAGAAGTCGAAGCGGCCGAAGAGGGCAGCGATGCTACTGGGAGTACACCTTCATCACTCGAGGGGGAGTCAATTTGGGAGGCTGTCTCCCGTGTGATGTCAGAGGTTGACACCTTGGTGGAGGCGGCGATGGAGGCAATTAAATCGACAAAGCCTGCCAAACCTAAGGACCACCTCCTTTTTGGATTTCTTTCTGTAATTTTGTTTTATTTCTTGTAATCGGCTTCGATTGATTCTTCCTTCTATACTTTATTGTACTTTTATACTTTAATAAATAAATTCCTTTTTTCTTTCACAAACTAGTCTTCCTGAATACCTAGTGTTGCCTTGCCTCTATATTTATGTCTGCGCATTAGCTTCAGTTTCTGACTCCTTCCCATGGAGATGTCCTTTTTTCTTTTTTGCATTCCTTCCAACATTGGTAGCCTTTACTTGCCTCACACAAACTCATAACTATGGTGGCATGTCCCCTGAGACTGTGTGCCTACTTGCTTGAAGAACTTCAGGTAAGTAAGAGGCAAATTGACTGCAACTTGGCCGGCTAGGAGCGGCCAGTGATCATCTTTCAATTGGAGATCCTACCCGGTGGCCTATTGGAGGTCTTACTCGGGCAGCCAGCTTGGAGCCAAAGGTCCTACCCGGGTGGACTACTAGAGGTCCTAACCGGGTGGCCTACTAGAGGTCCTATTCGGATGGTCTACCGAAGGTCCTATCTGGGTGGCCAGCTTGAAGCTGAAGGTCCTACTGGGGTGGCCTACTGGAGATCCTACCCAGGTGGCTGGCTTGAAGCTTGAGGTCCTACCTGGATGGCCGGCTTAAGACTGGAGGTCCTACTCAGGTGGCCTACTAGAGGTCCTACCCGAGTGGCCAACTTAAGGCTAGAGGTCCTATCTGGGTGGCCTACTAGAGGTCCTACTCGAGTGGCCGACTTGAGGCTGGAGGTCCTATCCAGGTGGCCTATTGAAGGTCCTACCCAGATGGCCAACTTGAGGTTGGAGGTCCTACCCAAATGGCTGACTTAAGGCTGAAGGTCCTACCTAGGTGGCCTACTGGAGGTTCTACCCGGGTGGTCTACTGAAAGTCCTATCTGGATGGCTGATTGTCATCTCTCGACCCAGAGTTGAGAGGCAAGCATCCATCAACTGTGAGTTGGGGAGTTGATCTCTCCCAACTATATGTTGATTGGACTCATCCGATGCGGAGTCAAAAAGCAAGCGTCTATCAGCTGTGAGCTTGGAGGTCAACGTCTCTCAACTATAAATCGACTGGACTCATCTGATGTGGAGTCGAAAAGCAGGCGTCCATCAACTGTGAGCTGAGAGGTCGACGTCTCCCAACTGTGAGCTGACGAACTCGTCCAACGCAGAGTCAAAAAGTGGGCATCCATCAACTGTGAGTTAAGAGATCGATGTCTCCCAATCGTGAGTTGACTGGACTCATCCGATGCGGAATCGGAAAGTAAGAGTCCGCCAACTGCGAGACGGAAGGTTGATGTCTCCTAACTTTGAGTCGACTGGACTCGTTCAACACGGAGTCGGGAAGCAAGAGTCCATCAACTGTGAGCCGTAAGGTCAATGTCTCCCAACTGTGAGTTGATGGGACTCATCCGATGCGGAGTTGGAAAGCAAGAGTCCACCAACTATTAGCCAGGAGGTTGACATCTCTTCCGTCTCATCCGACTCAACAATCAGATCCGTTGGAGGAGGCTCCTCTAGCTGGTCTATAGTTTAGGTGCACTCGACCATGAAGTCCGCTAGGACTTGGGACTTCATGGCCGACCTTGGCCGATAAGAGATATCGAACTCCTCCAGTTTGACAGCTCACTTGGCCAAACGTTCGGAGGTGTCTGGCCGAGATAGTATGGCCTTCAAGTGTTGATCAGTGAGGACCATGATCGGATGAGCTTGAAAGTAGAGCTTGAGTCATTGAGCAAAGATAATTAGTGCAAAAATAAATTTTTTAGCTTTGGAATACCTGATCTCTACATCATGAAGTACCTTGCTGGTGTAGTAGATAGGCTTCTGTGTCCCGTCAAAGCCAACTCGATCAAGCACAAAACTAACCACCTCTAGAGTGGTAGCAAGATAGAGGAAGAGACTTTCCCCTTCTCTCGGCTTCGACAACAGAGGTGGGGAGGATAGGAATTCCTTCAGCTCCTTAAAGGCCCTTTGACATTCCACCGTCCAATCAAAGCCGTTTTCCTTGCATAGGGCCTTGAAGAAAGGATATACCTTTTGGCCGACCTTGATAGAAATCGACTTAAGGCTACCACTCTTTTGGTGAGCCATTGCACCTCATTCTTATTGGTAAGCTGCCTCATGTTGAGGATTGCTTGAATCTTCTCGAGGTTCGCTTTGATTCCCAGCTAGGTTACCATGAAACCCAGAAACTTTTTCATAGTGACTCCAAATGCGCACTTATGGGGGTTCAACTTTATTCAATAGTGGCAGAGGTTATTGAAAGTCTCATCTAGGTTGGCGACATGGTCATTGGTGCAGACACTCTTGACCAGCATATCGTCAACGTATATCTTCATATTTCGTTTGATTTGGTCTTCAAATACTATGTTCATCAACCTTTGGTAAGTAGCCCCCGCATTCTTCAAGCCGAAGGGTATGACCTTATAGCAATAGATCCTCCTTTCTGTCATAAAGGAGGTGTTCTCTTCATCTTTCGATTCCATCAGTATCTGGTTGTAACTCGAAATGGCATCCACAAAATTGAGGAGCTCGTGGCTGGACATGGCATCGATTAACTGGTCGATCATAGGCAATAAGAAGCCATCCTTCATGCATGCTTTATTTAGGTCGGTGAAGTCAATGCAGATCCTTCAGCTTTCATTTGCCTTGCGGACCATCATCATGTTGGCTAACCAATTTAGATAGTGAGCTTTCCGAATGTGGTTGGTGGCGAGTAGCTTGCAGACTTTTTTGTCAATGGCCTTCTGTCTTTTGGGGGTAAAGCTCCTCTTTTTCTGTTGGATTGGCCGGTACTTTGAGTCAATGCCAAGCTTGTGAGTGATGATCTCTGAAAGAATCCCAGGCATGTTCCCTGTCAACCATGCAAAGATGTCAAAATTAGCCCGCAAGAAGGTGAGCAGCCAATCTCGTTCTTCCACGGGCAGAAGCTCACCGATTTGGATCATCCTTGCTGGGTCATCTGCCAGTGGGAATGTCAGCAAACATTCTGCTGGCTCCCCTCTCTTTTTGACTCCTTTAGATCCAGCAGTGCTGGGGTTGGCGATGTGCTCATTTCTCAAGGACTGGGGGTCATGTGATAGCACATTTGTGCTGGCTATTGGTCACCATGCATCTTGCCAATTTCGTTATTGGTCAAAAATCTGACAAGAAGGTGTTTAGTGAATATGACTGCATCTAGCAGATTAAAACCGGGTCACCTAAGGATGGCGTTGTAGGCCAATGGCATCCGGACAACCAATAACTTTATGAAGACAGTGCTTTAGCAAGGCGGCATCCTTGCTGTAACGGGGAGGATGATTTCGCCCTCAGCCCTCACAGAGTCTCCTATGAATCCGACCAAGGGATTGAACATGGGTTTAAGAGAATTAGGAGAGAGATGCATCCAAACAAAAGCATTGTAAGACAAAAGCATCGACCAGAATCTTTTTTATAGGATGTTTGGCGATCGTCATGGACATGATGACGCCGTCATTGTTTAAATTGTTTACATTAACTAGATCCTTGTTAGAGAAAGGGATCTTTCTACCCCCTCTTCCTCTCGTAGCCTCTTAGGAGCATGGTGTGCCCCCCAAGAAATTATGTTGACCATCCTTTTAGTGGGTGCATTATCAATGTTGGCCTAGGCAGATGGAGGACCTGTCAGACGTGGAGCCGCTGGGGGTCCTCTACTTGGACGTACTTCCCTAGATAGATGCGCTAAATCAGGACTTCAATGGCATGTCTTAGATGGTGGCATTCCTTTGTATCATAGTTATAGTCTCGATGGAATCGATAGTACAGATTCCTATCCTAGGTAGTTGATGGCTTCAGAGGAGGGGGATGCTTGAGGTACTGCTCCCCTTCGATCTCCATCAGGATGTGCGATCTGGGGGCAAGAAGAGGAGTAAAATTGTCCTTCTTTGGGACGATGTTTCTCTACCGAACATCTGGCTAGTGTGGGGGTTCTAGCTTCTTGGGATGGGACCTGCTTGACTCTTCACGAGTATGCTTCTCATGGGCTTTTCATCCATCTCTCTCCTCGTGCTGTCAGTCTCGTCAGCGCGGATGTACCTCTATGCATGAGTTAGAAGTTTCGCATAGGATTTGGGAGGCTTCTTGTCGAGAAAGTAGGTTGAGCGAGAGGGGCAGAGGCCTCGCTTTAGAGCCAATGTGGCCACAGAGTCGTCAAGGTGGTAAACCTTGAGGGCGGCTATCTTGAAGCGAGCCACGAAATCTTTGAGAGATTCTTCATCTTTTGTCGGATAGAGAAGAGACTATCCGTTGCTCGAGAGATTTTTTGACAGGCATCGAAGTGGGCCACGAAGCTCCTCTCAAGTTATTTGAAGGAGTTGATGCGCGGCTTGAGACAAAAATACTAGGCATTGGCAGCCTTCCAGAGAGTGATGGGAAGGGCGACGTAGTGGAGGGTGTCGATAGCCCTCTGAACATGCATGAGAGCCTTGTAGCTCTCCAAGTGATCAAGTGGATCCGTAGTATCATCATATGGATACAGTTGATGGAGTCAGAACTGATGGGGGACCGGTTCCTCTGTGATGCAATGAGTGAGAGGGGAACAAGTGTCGTAGTCCCTCTCTAGCTGATTAGCCAGCAAGAGGCTGAGTTTCTTAAGCCTAGGATTGTACTCATTAAGGCATCACTTTGCCCTGCAGTTGATTGATCTATCGATGGACCCCTCTGACTCAGAAGATGAGGAATAAAGGTGTTGCCCAGATATAGCAACCCAAGAGAGGGGAGGGGGGGATAAATTGGGTTTCTTAAAAATTTAATTAACTAGCAAATATGTGCACATAGATTTTCTTTCATAAATTTATCGAGTGGAGTGGAGTGTAGATAATATGCAAGCACTCACAAGAAGATAACACAATCAAACACCAAAGATTTAATATGGTTCGACACCAAACTCGACACCTATGTTCACACCCTAAGAACCTCTTGGGAATTCACTAGACACCACTAACCTACCTGGCTAGCAAGCTTATTTTGGGCACAAGCAAGCCTTACAAATACACTCACGGGTAGACCTCTATCCTCGCACATTTCACAACTATGAAACACAACTCAAAGCACAATAATGTAATGTTTATACAAGATGCTCCTAAAGAATGAGCATATATTCAATAAGAAATACTTTACAACTTGAAGAGCTTAACACGGCGAAGCTTCTTTCTTTAAGTGCGTAGCAATAATAATGAAGCATTCGTGGAAGCCTTGAATGCTCTTCAAGAAAGGTTGTTGGAGCTTTTACATCACGCTAAGAATTGGAAGTAAATGCACTCCAAGTGGCTTTGAAAAAAATCAATGCAGCTCTCCAACTTTCTTTCAAGAATTAAGCTTTTTTTCAAAGTATTTTTCTCTCTTTTTCTTTTTTTCTTGTATTTTTCCACACTGAATCACTGTTCAAGTGAACTATATATCTTCAAAAATATAGCCGTTACAAGAACTTTGTGAGAGAGAATGAAAATGGTAAATCAAAAGAACATTAGAAATAAATCCATTGCAAATTTTCTCAACACATCGGTCGACCAATTTTCACAATCGTTCACCTAGATTCAGATTTAAAAGAAGTTTCAGAGAAAATACCGAGAACATGCAAAACTTGGATGCCTAGGCTCAAGAGTTGGCCGTCCAACGCTTAAAGCTGGTTGCCTAACTCATGAGCCCGATCACTCAGTGAGTTTCCATGTAAAAATTGGATGCCTAATGCAATGCCCCGGTCGACCAACATTTGAATCAAGTGGGTGTCAGGAAAAAGAAGCCGACGACGACAAGGAATTGATCATCCCGCTTAAAGATCCAGTCGTCCAACATTTTGTCCAAGTGGTGCCAGGGAAAAAAGAGATCGAAGACCACAAGAAGTCGATTGTCCAGATAAAGTTCTTGGTTAGCCAACTTTTGAATCCAAAAATTGGTGCCAGGGAAATCGAACGCCATACAAACTCGTTCGGCCAGCTCAAGCTCCCGATCGGCCAACTTTTGAATCCAAAAATTGGTGCCAAGGAAATCAAATGCCATACAAACTCGATTGGCCAGCTCAAGCTCTCGGTCGGCCAACTTTTGAATCCAAAAACCGGTGCTAGGGAAACTGGTTGGCTAATGGGAGAAGTTGGTCTTCTAATAAAAAGTTGGATGGCTAATACAAGTAGTTGGTCATCCAATTTTCACTTTCTGAAGAAAGTTTTAAAGGGAAACAAAGACCAAACTAAAATTGGTTGGCTGATGGGGAGAACCGATCAACCAACAAAAAATTGGATGGCTAATGAAGAGGGCTGGTTGACTAATGGAAAATAGTTTCATGGCTCAAGAAGTTAAAATACAATCTTTGCAAAGCAACGGAAAAAGGTTTGACTGCTTAATTTATATAAGAGATTTGTAACGTGACTAAATCCAATTCAAGACAATGCAAATATAATTAAACTTGAAAATCATTTTGGTAAGTAAACTATCCAAACAATAAGTGTACACAAAACACATAAAAAACATTCAATGGTCAAGAAATCCAAATCCTTTGAAAAATAATTTAATTTGGAAACCACATTAATACGTTACTTGCATTACCTTTCATTTGATTCAAAATATACCTTAAGCTGAAGCAAATATTTTCTTTCATGATGAATAATCTGAAATTAATTAATCTTGACAATAATGATATTAGTATAATACTTATTTATTTTGTATTCATCAAAATCAATAAGAGATCAACAATCTCTTCCTTTTTGATGATAACAAAACATTTAAGTATTTAACAAAAGATAAAGAATTTTAAATTTAAGCATTCCTTGGAACTTTGATGTATAAGACAATGCGTGCCAAAATCTGGTGTAATGTGCTGAAACTCTGATTTTTAAGAACATATAAACTATAATATTCAAGAGATACAGTGCATAACTCCCCCTTCGATTTTAAAACATTGAATTTTTCAAAGTAGAGTACATGTTTCAAATTATTTCCAAAGTAAAATCATAGGTATAGTGTATATGCATTTCTATTTTTCAAAACATTGTATGCATTTCATTTTTCAACAAAATTTGAACAATATGTATTTCAAATCATGAAAATCAGAATGTATGCATTTCATTTCTCCTCTTTTTTGTCATCAATCAAAAAGAAAGTGAAAGGATATACATGTATTACTGTATGTCTTTTCTTCAAGGAATGAAATAAGTAGATCAAATAATAAGCATGTAAAGATAAGCCTAAGATTTAATACATTAAGCAAATAATACAAGGTATAAAGTACCACATACATCAAAGTTTTACATACATACAAACCATTAAACTTATACAAGCTAATGAAAATACTGGTCCTTAGCAGTAAAAAGAAATCATATAGTCCAACAACAAAATTAAACATAAAAATAGTTCAGAAACAACATAAAATTAGTCTAGAATATCGATTCAAGAGGAGGAAGATCTATGAGAGCGACCATATCCAAAAGGATGAGATAAAGCTAGATGAGGAGCAGGTTGGTAAAAAGGATCTTTTTTCTGTGGAGACAACTAAGTGATAAAATTATGAATTACCTGAGACATGCTGTGGGATTGGGAAACAATGTTAGGCTAGCGAGGGCAGACTGAGCTTTTTCAGTTCGGACTCAAAAAGTAGTAATCTCAGTACATGCCACACCAACACTTTCTAACAAAGAATTCATGTCATTTCTCAACTTGAAAATTTTAGCGAAGATTTTTGTGATGTCCACCATCACACCATAATTAAATGCTTTTTCCTTAATGACATTGACATTATGCTGTAAATCATGTAAGCTCAACTTGATCTCTGTCAGGGAAGCAAACATGGAAGAGATGTGGGGAACAATGGATGAGTCAGTAGAACAAGAAGATGAACTGGTCCCAGATCCTCCAATGGAAACAACTTAAGAAATCCTTCGAACCAATGTATTCATATCATTTGGGTCAATCTTAGCAATGATAGGATGATTTGGTTGGAAAGGATTCTGGACAGGTGATGGAACATGAGATGGAACAACAGATGGATTATTATCAATGGAAAGATTGTCATCAATGGAAGGAGTGGGGTCAATAGTTATAAAATCATTTACTTCAAACATATAATGATAATTAGCAGAAGGATCAACAAAATCATGAGAAGAATGAAAAGCCTGAGGTCCAGCAAAAAATTCCTGAGGCATAGTGGATCCCTCCCCTTGGACTGGTGCAGAAAGGTCTTGCATCTTTCCTTTATTTCTTATCCATTGGCCATCTACCTTAGTAATCCCCATATGAACTAGGGTACGCTCGTTGTAGAAATCACTATGGCTAAGGTTATAGACATTCTCACCTTTAACAATAACACCAAAATGGGTAAAAATGTGGGTGAGAAGAAGGCCATAGGGTAGGGCTGCTCTAGGCCTACTAACTGCCTCTTTCATAACACATATCATTATCTTAGGTAGGTGCAAAGGAATTTTTCTCACAACATGGTACATGATGGTTAAGTCTCGATCATTCACATAATCAAAGCTGCCACTTCTAGGAGTAAGACATCAAGAAATAATATTGTGTAGCAACCTTATTTCTACACTTAAATCTTTAGCAAAAATCCTATCAATATGGGAAGCATCCTCAATACCAAGAATAATTTCCATTTTATACTTTTTGTCTTCAAGAGAGTCCTCAAGAGCACCAATATCGAGAATATTCAAGATTTCTTCAATGTATCTTCATTGAAATCAATTCTAACACCTTTAACAATAGAAGATACCCTATCATCACTAAAGCTAATATTATGGTAGAAAATTTTGACAAGATCAGAAAAGATAGGAAGGTTTGATTTAAGTAAGAACTTCCAACTTTGAAATACTAATGGTTCACTAATTTTAAAGTTTTCAATAGCTAGAAAATCAAAATCAATTACTCTACCAAAAGCTACAGATCTCCTTACCATGGACTAGAAATTGAAAAAGGTTAGAGGGAGAACTTTCACTGATGCCTCGAGAAGAAGATGATCCACGACCAAACTTTGTCTTAGGTGCCATGATCCAAAGATTTGAAGTAGCAAGAAGATGAGAGATTGAATGGTGAAGAGAAGAGGCTTGAAGTAGTCTAATAGCTTGGAAGAAGCTTGGAATGAAGTGAAGAAGGGAAAGAAATCAGCCAAATAAGTGAAATCGGCCA
Source organism: Calamus simplicifolius (assembly GCA_900491605.1). Taxonomy (NCBI): domain Eukaryota; kingdom Viridiplantae; phylum Streptophyta; class Magnoliopsida; order Arecales; family Arecaceae; genus Calamus; species Calamus simplicifolius. The sequence continues at coordinate 179,098 of UESW01004915.1, read as the reverse complement.
AGAGAAAAAGCTCCCTAAGAGTTGGACATCCAAATGTCCCAAGTTGGGCATCCAATACTTGAGAACTGGTCATCCAACAACAAAGTTGGATGACTGAAATTGAGCACTCGGTCGTCCACTTCCAAAAGTGGATGCCCAGTAGCCCAAAATTGGTTGGCCAGGTGAGTTATCTAGTGGGAAATGAAATAATGAATTGCAATCATTCAAAATCAGTTGAAACAATTCAAAATTGATCCCAAAAAAATCTTAAAAATAAGAGACATGAAGATTAAGCAGTGAGGATTCATATGACATAATTTTTATGTAAAGATCATAAATGCAAGAGAGTATAAAAATTAAACAATCACAATAACTCACTAGATTGTAGAATCAAGCATACCAACTCCCTTCTAATTTCATAAAACTTTGACTCATCAAGAGGTTTTGTAAAAATATCCACGAGCTGCAATCAGTACACACATGTTCAAGCATAATATTTTATTATTAACATACTCTCTAATAAAATGATGTCTAATCTCTATGTGTTTAGTTCTAGAGTGTTGAATAGGATTTTTAGTTAGATTGATAGCACTAGTATTATCACTTTTTATTGGTATGTCATTAAGTTTAATGTCATAATCCTTTAGTTGTTGCTTAATCCATAAGATTTGAGCACAACAACTTTTAGCTGCAGTATACTCTGCCTCAGCTATGGACAATGCCACTAGAGTTTGTTTCTTGCTAAACCATGAGATTAAGTTAGCACCTAAAAACTGACAAGTTTAGCTAGTAGATTTCCTATCTAATTTACATGCTGCAAAGTTTGAATTAATGTATCCTATTAAGTCAATGCTAGATTATTTGTCATACCATAAGCCTAAGTTTATTGTTCCATTAAAATACTTAAAAAAATTTAATAGCTAATAAATAAGGTTCCTTATGGTTAACTTGATATCTAGCATACATGCAAACACTGAATAATATATCTGGCCTACTAGCAGTTAAATACAACAAAGATCCTATCATACCTCTATACAACTTCATATCCACACTTTTATCAGTACTACTAAATCTAATATACAAAAAGAGCTCATAGGAGTACCGATACATTTGGAAGTCTTCATACCAAATTTCTTCAACATTTCTTTGACATACTTGCTTTGGCAAATGAAGATTTCTTCATTACTTTGCTTGATTTGTAGTCCGAGAAAATAATTTAATTCCTCCATCATGCTTATCTCAAACTCTTCTTGTATAAGCTTAGCAAAGTCTTAACATAATAATTCATTAGTAGCACCAAAAATAATGTCATCTGCATAAATTTGAACAATAAGCATGCCATTATTTTCTCTCTTAATGAATAAAGTTGCATCGACATTTTCTTTAATAAATTTATTGCTAATCAAGAATTTGCTTAACCTATCATACCACGCACGAGGAACTTGTTTCAAACTATACAAAGCTTTATTTAATTTGAAACCATAGTTTGGAAATAAGTGGTTCTGAAATCCTGGTGGTTGTTCAACAAACACTTATTCGGCAATATACCATTTAGGAAAGCACTCTTGACATCAATCTGATATAATTTGAAGTTCATAAAGCAAGCAAAAGCAAGTAGTAATCTAATAGCTTCTAGTCTAGTAACAGAAGCATAAGTTTTATCAAAATCAATTCGCTCTTCTTGATTGTAGCCTTTAGCTACTAGTCTTGCTTAATTTCTAGCTATGTTACCATGCTCATCTAATTTGTTTCTAAATACCTATTTAGTCCCAATAATTGGATAATCATGAGGTCTATCTACTAAGGTTCATATATTATTTCTTTCAAATTGATTTAATTCTTCATGCATAGCATTGATCCATTCTACATCATTCTTAGCATCATCAAAGCATTTAGGTTCAATGTGAGAAACAAATCTAGTTCTAACACCATGTGAAGGATCACCAATGATAAATTCTTTAGGATGATTATGTACATACCTCCAACCTCTTTCTAAGTCATGATTACCTTGAGGTTTTTCATGATTGATAATTTCATTTACCTCCTCTTCATTGGCTTGGACTATTGAGTCCTCCTTTTCATACAAGGTAAGTTCCTTTACTTGATTTTTAATATCACTTGCATCATTAACAACATTTCTCTCCCTTGATGGAAGATCATTAGCTTCATAAAATGCAACATGAATAGACTCTTCAACTATTAAGGTATTTTTATTGAATACTCTATATGCTCTACTAAAAGAAGAGTAGCTAAGAAAAATACCTTCATCAGATTTTGCATCAAATTTATCAAGATTAGATTTTTCATTATTCAAAATAAAACAACGACATCCGAAAACATAAAAATATGCAATATTGGATTTTCTATTTTTGTAAAGCTCATAAGGGTTTTTTTTTAAATTGGTCTTATCAAAACTCTATTTAAAATGTAGCATGTAGTGTTGATTGCTTCTGCCTAAAAGTACTTTGGGAGATTGCTCTCACACAATATGGTACTGGCCATTTCTTTCAAAGTTCTATTTTTTCTTTCTACTATCCCATTTTATTGAGGTATTCTAGGTGTAGAAAAATTATAATTTATGCCATGCTCATTACAAAAATTTTTAAAAAGATGATTTTTAAATTCTTTTTCATAATCATTTTGAATTGATAAAACCGAAACTCCTTTTTCATTTATAATCTTTTTGAATAAGTTTTGAAATACTGAAAATGCTTCATCTTTACTAGCTAAAAATAAAACCTAAGTAAATCATGAGAAATCATCGATAACTACAAAACCATAATGCTTGCCTTCTAGACTTGTGGTTCTAGTCGGCCCAAATAAATCCATATGCAATAATTCCAATGGTCTAAAAGTTAAAATCATATTTTTTTATTTAAATAAAACTCTAGTTTGTTTTTCAAATTGGCATGCATCACAAATCTTATCTTTTTCAAAATTTAATTTTGGCAAACCTTTCACTAAATCCTTTTTAAATAATTTTGAAAGAAGATCCGTGCTAATATGTGCAAGTCTACGATGCCATAACCAACTATATTCATCTATTTTAGCATTCATAGCAACTAGACAATCAAAATCATAGTTATTTAAATCATTCAGATAAATAATATAAATATTTTTATGCCTATGACCAATGAATTTTATGCAATTATCAGCAGGATTAGAAACAATGCAAACAGATGATTCAAAAATTACTTTAAAGCCTTTATTACATAATTGACTAATACTCAATAAATTATGCTTTAAACCATTTATAAGTAAAACATTGCCAATGTATGTATGAGGTGTGACACTTATTTTACCAATGCCAATAATTTTACCTTGTCCATTATCTCCAAAGGTGGCCATACTTTCATCCTTAGCCTCCAAAGTGATGAATTATGATTCATCATCCGTCATGTATCTTGAACACCCGCTATCAAGATACCACTTTCTTTTTGATCCACGGGTTATAAGACATACCTGCAAACATAATATCAAGTTTTACTTTTAGGTACCCAAGCTTTCTTGGATCCTTTGAGGTTAGTCAATATTGTTCCTTTTGGAACCCAAACTTTTTTAATACTATTACATGCATGAAACTTGTGTCCCTTTAAACCATATTTAAAATAAGTAATATTTGCTGATTGACTAGCATGCACAAAAATATTTTTCAAAAGTTTTTATTTTCTAAGGGGGTTATAGCCTAATCTAGCTTTATCGAAAATGGCTCTTTGGCTATCCAAAATCATGTTTAGTTTTGAAGAACTTAAAGTAAACCTGTCCACTATTGGTTTAAGCCTATCTACTTCAGATTTCAAATCTTTATTTCTTTCTTTAAATATTCATTTTCTTCAATGTATTGTTATTTTCTAAAGTAAAGGTTTGAATTTGATTTTTTAAATCATTGTTTTTAGAACTTAAATTTGCAAAATTATCTATTAATTCATAAAATGCATCATGCAATTCTTCAAATATAAAATCATCAAGAAACTAGGGCTTACCTCTGCATTGTTTGCCATGAAGCATAGGTTGACTATTTCGTTCTTTTCTTCTCCCTTGGAGCTTGAATTCTCACTATCACTTCAAGTAGCTATCATTGCCTTCTTTTTAAACTTTTTGGGACCTTTCTTGAGTTGTGGACATTCAAATTTAAAGTGTCCCAGTTTCTTGCACTCATAACAAATAATCTCTTTTTCTTTTTCCTTACTTCCTTCTCCTTTCACAAATGGCCTTTTTCTTCCTCCAAACTTTCTTCTTTTCATAAACTTCTTAAATTTTCTAGTAATAAGGGCCACGCCCCCATCATCACTCTCCTTCAAGGATTCATCTGATTCTTCTTTTTGATTTGAGATTTTAAGGGCCATGGTTCTCCTTTTTGATTCATCCACATCCGCATGTTGTTTGACTTGTAGTTCATGCGTCATGAGGAAACCCAATAATTCCTCCAATGGTTAAGTATTGAGATCCTTTGCCTCTTGAATAGCAGTTACTTTGGCCTTCCAAGATGTAGGCAAAGACCTTAATACCTTTCTCACAAGATCAGCATTAGAATAAGATTTACCGAGGCTTTTAAACCTATTAATAATATTAGTAAATCTAGTAAACATATCAGAAATAGATTCACTTAAGTCCATCTTAAACAGTTCATATCTATAAACCAGCGTATTAATTTTAGATTGTTTTACTTGATTGGTACCCTTATGGGTAACCTCTAATCTATCCTAAATTTCTTTTGTAGATGAACAAGTAGATATACGGTTAAACTCATTTGCATCTAATGAACAATACAAAACATTCATAGCTTTAGCGTTTAGCTAAGCCAACTTTTTATCATATTCATCCCATTTCATTTTTAGTTTGGGAATCTCCATGCTATTAGATCTTATTATGGGTGTGTGCGGACCATTAACTATGGCACTCCATAGATCATAGTCAAGTGCTTGGATGAAGATTTTTATCCTAGCTTTTCAATAACTATAATTTGTGCCATTAAATAACAGTGGCCTATTTGTGGATTGTTCCTCACTCAATATGGTTGTCATAATCTTTAGCTCTAAGCTTTTTAGGGATTAACAACAAGAGCACCTACTCAGATACCACTTATTGTCTAGATGTAGCAACCCAAAAGAAGGGATCGATGAATTAAGTTTTTTTAAAAATTTAATTAACTAGCAAATATGTGCACTTAGATTTTCTTTCATAAATTTATCAAGTGGAGTGGAGTGTAGATAATAGGCAAGCAATCACAAGAAGATAACATAATCAAACACCAAGGATTTAATGTGGTTTGGCACCAAACTCGGCACCTATGTCCACACCCCAAGAACCTCTTGGGAATCCACTATACATCACTAGCCTACTTGGCTAGCAAGCTTATTTTGGGTACAAGCAAGCCTTACAAATACACTCACAGGTAGACCTCTATCCTCACACATTTCACAACTGTGAAACGTAACTCAAGGCACAATAATGTAATGTTTATATAAGATGCTCCTAAAGAATAAGCAGATATTCAAAAAGAAATACTTTACAGCTTAAAGAGCTCAACACGACGAAGCTTCTTTCTTTAAGTGCGCAGCAGCAATAATGAAGCCTTCGTGAAAGCTTTGAATGCTTTTCAAGAAAGTTGTTGGAGCTTTCACAGCATGCCAACAATGGAAAGTAAATGCACTCCAAGTGGCTTTGAAAACAATCAATGCAGCTCTCCAACTTTCTTTCAAGAACGAAGCTTTCTTTCAAAGTATTTTTTTCTTTTTCTTTTTTCTTTCTTTTCTTCTTATATTTTTCCACACTGAATCACTGTTCAAGTGAACTATATATACCCAAAAATATAGTCGTTACAAGAACGTTGTGAGAGAGAACGAAAATGGTAAATCAAAAGAACGTTAGAAATAAATCCGTTGCAAATTTTCTTAACACATCGGTCGATCAATTTTCACTTATCGATCGCCTAGATTCAGATTTAAAAGAAGTTTCAAAGAAATATAGAGATCATGCAAAACTTGGATGCCTAGGCTCAAGAGTTGGCCGTCCAATGCTTAAAGCCGGTTGCCTAACTCATGAGCCCGGTCACCCAGTGAGTTTCCATGTAAAAATTGGATGCCTAATGCAATACCCTGGTCGACCAACATTTGAATCAAGTGGGTGTCAGGAAAAAGAAGCCGACGGCCACAAGGAATCGGTCGTCCGGCTCAAAAATCTGGTCATCCAACATTTTGTCCAAGCAGTGCTAAGAAAAAAAGAGATCGAAGATCACAAGAAGTCGGTCATCCATATAAAGTTCCTGGCCGGCCAACTTTTGAATCCAAAAATTGGTGCCAGGGAAACCGAACGCCATACAAACTCGATCGGCCAACTCAAGCTCTTAGTCGGCCAACTTTTGAATCTAAAAATTGGTGCCAGGGAAATCGAACGCCATACAAACTTGGTCAGCCAGCTTAAGCTCCCGGTCGGCCAACTTTTGAATCCAAGAACCGGTGCCAAGGAAACTGGTTGGCTAATGGGGGAAGTTGGTCTTTTAATAAAGAAGTTGGATGGCTAATACAAGTAGTTGGTCATCCAATTTTCTCTTTCAGAAGAAAGTTTTAGAGGGAAACAGAGACCAAACTAAAATTGGTTGGCTAATGGGGAGAATCGATCAACCAACAAAAATTGGATGGCTAATGAAAAGGGCTGGTTGACTAATGAAAAATGGTTTCATGGCTCAAGAATTTAAAATACAATCTTTGCAAAGCAATGAAAAAAGATTTGACTGCTCAGTTTATATAAGAGATTTGTAATATGACTAAATCCAGTTTAAGATAATATAAATATAATTAAACTTAAAAGTCATTTTGGCAAGTAAACTATTGACCTCACATTGATTTTGATGGATACAAAATAATTAAGTATTGTACTAATATCATCTTTGTCAAGCCTAATCTATTTCAGGTTGCTCATCATGAAAGAATGCTCATCATGAAAGAATACGCTTGCTTCAATTAGGGTAGATTGTGATTCATCAAGAAAGGTAATGTAGGTAAAGTATCAATATATTTTTCAAATTGATTTATCTTCAAAAGATTTGTGGCAATTAAATTATTTTTCAAAGAACATGGATTTCGTAACCACTCAACGACTTTCATGTGTTTTATGTTTGGATGGTTTACTTACCAAAATGACTTTTAAGTTTAATTATATTTGTATTGTCTTAAACTGGATTCACTCATCTTACAAGTTTCTATTTAAATTCCATGTTGTTTTGAAGATATTTCTAAAGCTGAATTTTTGCCAAAGAAAATTTTAAAGGTATTTATTTGATACCGAATTTAAAATGCCGCTTGGTTGTTTCCCTGGCACTCTCTTAGCCTTATGATCAGCCGATCGGGAGCATGTGTTGATCGACTGGTTTTCCATAGCTTTCTTTTTTCTTTGCTGCCTTCATAGGAACTTGGGATCGGCTGACCGAGAGCTTGTGTCAGCCGATCGACTTTCAATGCCTCTCTATTTCTTTTGTGCTGGTTTCATTGTGAATTGGGGTTGGAAGACCAGGACCTGGCATTGGGCTTCCAATGGTTCCATCCAGCCGATTGATTTCAAACAAGCTTCGGCGTGTTGCTGTGAAAGGATTTAAGCACTGGACTTCCAACGCTTTCTCTTGGCCAACCGAATTCAATGGCTGGGCTTCCAACTTCTCCTCTTAGCTGGCTGAACCCATGGAATAGATGACCAATTTTGAGAGGCCTTCGGCTTCTCCTTGATTCCTTTGTGGCTGGGCAACCGGATGTCTATGTTGGGCTTCCAACCTTTGCATTCGGCCGACCGATTTTCTCTTGCTTACGGTTTGCTTTCCCCTGACACACCTCATAGCTCAAGTTGGTCTGCCGAAATTGGTTGTTGGAAGACCAGACCCAAGAGTTGGGCTTCCAACCATTTCATTAGGACGACTAAATTCTTCTTGGTTCCGGTCTATGGCTTCCTGATATCTTTCTTAGGCTTCCAACTCTCTTGATTGGAAGACCAGACCTCTTTGTTAGGCTTCCAACTCTCTAGTTGGAAGACCGGACTTCTTTGTGGGCTTCTCCCTGGCATTCACATATTTCAAATACTAGGAGACTGGCTTGGACCTTGGGCATCTGGCTCTAGAGTTAGGCAACTGGCCTTGTGCCTTGAACGACCGGACTCCTCAGTTAGGCTTCCAAGTGTTGCATGCTCTCCCTCTCTCACTCCCATTCTATTTCACAACATTCACATAACAGCTACATTTTCTTTTGTGTATATATGCCAATTGAATAGTGATTCTATGTGGAAAAATATCAATTAAAAATATTAGAGTGAAAAAGAGAAATATCATTTTGAAAGAGAGATTTATTGTTAGTTTATTGGAGAGTTGCATTCATTGTTTCAAAGCCAATGATGTGCATTTACTGGTGATTCTTGGTGTAGTATTAAAGCTCCAATAACCCTTTCTGAAGAGCATTTAAAGCTTCCACAAAGGCTTCATTATTGTTGTTGTACTCTTAAAAAAAGAAGCTACCTCATGCTAAGCTCTTCAAGTTATTAAGTATTTCTTATTGAATATCTGCTCATTTATTAGGATCTTGTATTAAACATTGCATTTATTATGTCTTGATTAGTGTTTCACGGTTGTGAAATGTGTGAGAGTAGAGGCCTACCCTTGGGTGTATTTGTAAGGCTCACTTGTGCCCAAAAATAAGTTTGCTAGTCATGTAGGCTAGTGGAGTTTAGTGGTTTCCCAAGAGGTTCTTGGGGTATGGACGTAGGTGCCGGATTTGGCGTCGAACCACAGTAAATCTTGTTGTGTTTGTGTGTGATATTTTCTGTGATTGCTCACATATTAGTTTCACTTCACTACACATTATTTATTTGTAAAAGAAAAATATAAGAGCATATACTTGCTAGTTAATTAATTTTTTTAAGAAACCCAATCCACCCCCTTCCCTCTTGGGTTGCTACATCTAGGCAACATAAGCTATCCAAACAACAAGTGTACGCAAACACATGAAAAATATTCAATGGTCACGAAATCCAAGTCATTTGGAAAATATTTTAATTTGGAAACCACATTAATACGTTTTCTGCATTACCTTTCATTTGATTTGAAAGATACCTTAAGCTGAAGCACGTATTTTCTTTCATGATGAATAACCTAAAATTAATTAATCTTGATAATAATGATATTAGTACAATACTTAATTATTTTGTATTCATCAAAATCAATAAGAGGTCAATAAGAGGTCAATAAAAGGGAGATATGCTGGTGCCTCCATTTAGGCTCCTTTCCGTGCCGCCATCCATGAGGAGGGGGACTGGGAGATCGAGGCTGTTTAGGGGCTTTGTTGCAGTGGTGCTCTAGTAAGGTGCGACTGTGGTGAGTCTACAGATGGGGAGATCCCTCACGAGTAGATTGGCAGCTGGCCTGAGCAGCGATTAGAGGGGATATGGAAGCCCCTTGCCATTACTGTATGGCCACAGAGTGCTGCTCTTGTAGCTCTTGAACTATTGCCACTAGTGCTTGAACTTGCTGGGTGAGGGCGATAAGCTGGTCTAGTTGGGTGGTTTGAGGTGGTGGTGGCGGTGGAGAAGGAAGGTCGACCTCCTGCTGCTCAACTCACTACGAGAGCTCTCCTACGTCGCTGGTGGAGGCCTCTTGAGCGCACATCATCGCCATCTTTTAACTAGAGGGAATGGAGATCTGCATATTGGTATTGTTGATCTATTTTTCTTCTCCTACCTAGTGCGCCAATCTGTTATCGCCAAAACACTTCCTCGATCATCGGTGAGCATTTGATCACCTTCTTCAGCTGTCCAGGGACCCTCCGATGGACTTCTTTCGATCAGAAACCTGTAAGAAGTCCTTGGATCGAGGAGTGTCTGGGGAGGGACCTTCTAATGCTCAAGTTAGTGCCCTGAGCAATAGCTGTAAACTTGAGGAGAGTTTGAGAATGAGAGAAGACCTCTGTGTGAGCATGGATGTTATTTACTTGGTCAAAGGTCCCTCTTACCCATTTATGTAGACTCATGGGGATCACAGTGCAACTGGATGTCAAAGCATGCATTATGAGGCCAGAGTGGCCGTAGTCGAGTTAGCAAGATTAGCTCCCTGCGTGGCATATCAAGATTGGTAGAATTTGCTTGGCTAGAGTGTATGTTGCAGAGTTGACAAAATTTGCCGAGCCAAGACAACCGTTATGGAGTTGGCAGGATTTATCTCCCACATCTCATAATCAGAGCCAATGAGAATCTTTTTATCATGATTTTTGATCACCGTACCATCACGAATGATAAAGGTTATATGAGCCATGCAAGAGATTCTATCCGAATGATCGATCGAAGATTATTTAAAAATATAATCAATACTATTGATTGATTATTACTTCATCAATCCTATCATGTAGCTCTCTCTCTCTCTCTCTCTCTCTTTTCTCGTGACTTTCTTTGCTTCGCTTTTGTTCGAAGATGCGACGTCGTTGTGGATGAGAGAGGGGAGAGAGGGGGCGGCTTCCTTGCCTTGTGAGGCAAGTGGCGCTGACAATAACAGAACAAAGCAAGGACGAAACTTAAAGGCTGACTTTTTTTTAATTATATATATATATATATATATATATATATATATAATAACAGAACAAAGCGAGAATGAAACTTAAGCACCACGGCACATGCGGTGCGGGAGCATTGATTGGCCCTGCGTGTGCAATGAGAACGAAATTGTCTTCGACGCGCACAGCCATATGTGCATGGTGCGCATGACCTATACTTTGCCTGATGCATAAAGTCCTTCCCTATGTAAGCTAAAGGCTGACTTTTTTTAATATTACATTCTCTCTTTTATTTTTTTTTTTAAATCTCTTTGCCCTGTTGAGCAGGCAGCACCACACAAGAACAGAACAAAGCAAAAACGGAACTTAAGCGTCACAATGCATTAGGTGAGATAGAAAAGTCTTCTGCACCGCATGCATGCGATGCAAGAGCACGTGCTAATTAATCGTAAATGCATGTAAGTCATGCATATAGTGTATAAAAAATATAAAATTATCTTTAATATGCATAGTTGCATGCGCGTATGGTGAATCATCGCACACAATGCACATAACTTGTACCGCACTCTTCGCATAAAATCCTTTCTGCATGATGCATGTAATTTGCACCATATCGAATGCACAAAATCCTTTTTTATATGAGTAAAGGCTAACTTATTTTAATATTATATGTTTTTTTTTTTTTTATCTCTTTGCCTTGTTAGGCAGGTAGCACTATACAAGAACAGAATAAAGTAAGAATGGAACTTAAGCATTACGACCCATTGCGTGAGCCAAAAAAGTCTTGCATTGTAGGTGCGCGCGCTGATTGATCATGCATGCATGCGAACCATGCATATGATGCATGAAAGAATAAAATTATCTTTGATACGCATAGTCATACACATGCGCTGTCAATCATTGCGCATGATGCGCACAACCCGCACTACGCCTAATGCACAAAATTCTTTCCTATGTGAGCTAAAAGCTAACTTTTTTATATATATATATATATATATATATATATATATATATATATATATATATATATATATTTCATCTCTTTGCTCTGTTAGGCAGGTAACACTATACAACAGAGAACAAAGCAAGAACAAAGTAAAGATGAAACTTAAGCATGCTCATTACGTGAGCTGAAGGCTGACCTTTTTTTAATTTTTAATTTTTCCGTTTCCTTGCTCTATTAGGCAGGTATCACTGTATAAGAATAAAACAAAGCAAGGACGGAACTTAAGCGTCGTGCATTACACGAGCTAAAGGCTAACTTTTTTTTTTAATTTTATATTCTTTCCTTTTTCTTTCTAACAACCATCACTTGATATTATGGTACAAGCTAAGAGGGCCCTAAAATAAGCAAGAGAGAACAGGAAGAGAGAATCGTCACAGAGTAACTCCATCCATTACAAATTTATTATTTGTTGTTTCTATTTATTACATGTATTATATTATATTTTAAAATTATTAAAAAGAAAAAAATATATTGCTACATATTAACGATATCAAAAGGTTTTTACATGTAATTTTGATGATATTATCGACGTATGCATCAATTATAAGAATTTATATGAGCAACCTGAATATTAAGTTTAAATTATTATTATTTATTATACACTGTATGTGTAATATTGCATACCGTAGGATTAAGCCGAGCATTATTCACTTTTTTTTAAAATGATCAATTTGCATATATCTTCTCAACATCTTATTCTATTAAATATTTTTAATAGCTGCCATCAAAACTTAAAGTTATCATCAACTATGGCACCTCAAATTTACGAGAGGGTGTTAATGTATCTTTGATGCTTCTACCATAATAAGTTGAAGATATCTTTATGCAAACTTACTGTTACTGAATTGGAGATATCTCTATATAAATTTATCTTATTAATCAGAAGATACCTTTATATAAATTTACCAAAGATACATCCATATAAACTTATTATATGGCATTCTGTATCGAGCTATATATAAGTACCTCTTTATGAACCCCTTTTTTATATATAATGGCACATAAATAGAAATGCAAAGCTTATTATTCTTTTTAATTTATCTTTTCTTTTTTTTATCTTTAGTTGACAATCCCATTAACGGTCAACCCAAGGCTAAAAAAATTTCAAAAACATAATTAACATCCTTAGAACATCGAGAAGCATAATTAACAAAAATTTTTCTTTTGTTTATATTATTAAAGGTCATATGTTTTCAACTTACTTCAACGTTGAGATATACCTATAAAAAAGGAATTATTTTTGCATTTTTGATATCCAAACCTTTTTAGGTCTAATGGGTTAGGTTTTAGTTCCTTTGGAACATATATTCTCTTTGGAAGACATTTTCTTAACACCAAGATAATTATTTTTCTTAATAGGGCATAGATGCAAGATACATCCCTTATTAATACAATAATGGTATGTAATAAATGAACTTGGAAAGAAATAGCTCTAATGAAATAATTTTTGAAATACTTTTTATTCAAGAATTAGCTTTATCAAGAAAATTATTTTATTTAATGGTTATGAATGTACGTATTCAAAAATGAAGGAGAAAAACTCCAAGGTATGAGAATCTAAGGATTAAATGATAAAATTTAAAAGAAGAGAAACTAATAACTTTTAAAGATAGAGGGGTGAAGGAAGAAAAATAGAGTATAAATGGAGATATTAATACTATATAGAAAGAGATAACTAATAGTATTAGAAAAGAAGCTATAGCGGTATCAAAAGAGTCAAAAGAAAAAAATTATATGATAAAAAAAACTTGATGATGGAGTAAGAAAGTTCAATTAGTAATTATGGTTAAAAGAGAGTTCTATAAAAAATTATTTAAATTTAAGAATCGAGAAGCATATGCAAATTACAAGATGGGTTAAGAAAGAAATTAAAAAGATGATATGAAAGCTAGATGTAGGCATATAAAGAGTTATATCACAAACTAAAAACTGAAGATCAAAAGAAAGACATATATAGAATTGCCAAGAGTAAAAGATAGTAAAACTAGAGATGTGTTCAGGTTGAATGCATTAAAGAAAGCGATCAAAAAGTTTTGATTAAGGAGAAAAGATTAAAAAATAAAGAAGTTATTTTAATAATTATTAAATAAAAATTATGTAGATAATTTAGGATGCCCTATTAGTTTTATTGAGGATAAAGTTATGGTGTATGTTCATAGAATTAAGATATTTGAAGTAAATAAGGCTACAAAAATGATGAAAGTAAGAAAAGCTATAAACCTAATAAGATTCATATAAAAGTTTGAAATGTTTAGGTAATGCTGGAGTAAAGTGGGTAACAAATTTATTTAATAAAATTTTAGAAACTAAAAAAGATGCATAATAAATTGAGAAAGAGCATTATATTACTAATTTATAAGAATAAAAAGATATTTAGAACTACTTTTATTATTATTGAATCAAACTCATGAGTCATACTGTGAAACTTTGGAAGAGAGTAATTGAATATACGTTGAGATGTACTATAAAAATATTAGATAATCAATTTAATTTTATACTAGAAAAGTTGACTATAGAAGCTACTTTCTCTTTAAGAGGTTAATAAAATATATAGAGTAAAAAAACAAGATCTTTATATGATTTTTATTGATTAAAAGAAAGCATACAATAGGATCGCTAAAAAATTTTACGATGGATGCTAGAAAAGAAAGAAGTACTTATTAGGTATATTAACATAACAAAAGCTATGTATGATGGGAAAGTTACAAGCGTAAGAATTATTAATATAATATTAGCAAATTATCTATTATAATAGGCTTACATCAAGATTTTGCTTTTAATCTTTATCTTTTTGCTTTAGTTATATATGAGCTTACTAAATATATTTAGGATGATATTTTTATGGTGCATGTTATTTGCAAATGGTATAGTATAATAATATATAAAACTAAGGTTGCAGTTAATCATAAGTTAGAATTTTGGTGAAATACGTTAAAATCTAAAGATTTTAGTTTAAATATGATAAAGATATACATAAACAATTTTAATACAATTAAAATAAAGATGAGTATAGAATATAAATTGAAAACCATGAAGTTAATAAAAATAATTATTTTCAGTATTTTGGATTGATTATTCATAAGGAATCAGAGATTAAGAATGATATTTTTCATAGGATTAAAATAGGTTAAAAAATAAAAAAAAGTATAATTAAAATATTATATGATTATAGAGTATTGCTAAGTTGGAGACAAAGTTTTATAACAACTATAAGATCCTCTTTGCATTATGGTATGGAATGTTGGGCAATAAATATATATATATATACATAAGATGAATGTAGTGAAAATAAGAATGTTAAGATGAACATACAGTAATGCAAGAAAAGATAGAGTAAGAAATAATAATTTATAAAAGATAAAAATAACTTCAATCAAGGATAAATTAAGGAAATGATAATTTAAATGGTTTAGATATATGCAACGTAAACTTAAAGTTGTATCTATGCAAAAGAGTGACTTAATATACATAGAGGAAAAAAAAAAAAAAAGATAAATCGAAAAGCATACAAAAGAAAGTGATAAAGAAATACTTTAAATTTTTATATTTTATAAAAAAAATATAATTCAGAATAATAAAGAAAAGGATTCTTGGACCGATCCTAACTACTTTAAAATTAAGATTTTATTGTTGTTGTTGTTGTTATAAGAAAATATTACTATTATATCCATAGAAACTAATTAACCAGTTGATCAATCCCACGTTTAATAGATAAGGTAAAAAGAGGGCCACGAAATCCAACTTTGAAATGGAGTAAAAGTCAATCGATTAAAAATCTACTACACAAGCCTTCAAAACCGTTGTGATAGCCGTTGTTCCCAGCCTTGTATTAACTTCCAAAGAGGAGAGAGAGAGAGAGAGAGAGAGAGAGAGAGAGAGAGGTGGGAGAGTAACAGTGAGTTGATTGAAGACTATTCTCCCACCACCCACTCGCCAACTTTTCTTCAGCCTCCCATCGCCATTGAGAATTTGAGAGTTTGAAACCAAGAAGGGAAGCGCTCTCTCTACTCCTGTCAACCTTTGAAAGCGAAAAAAAAGAAAAAAAGGTGAAAGGAAGTATCCGCCTCTCTCTTTCTTCTGTGATGTGGTGGGCACTCAGATCTGAAGGCCCCCTTGGATGACTTCAGGTTGCCGAAAGGTCGGGCGCTATATATTAGTATTTTCTCAAAGTTTTGAAGCCTATATGTTGATGTTTTCCCCTTGCCTTTTGTCTCAAATTTTTGATATTTGTTGTAGGAATATAGTAAGTCGATTCTATCAGCTGGTGCGGTTGCTGAGGTCATAGGATTGGAATCGATGAGCCAAAGGTGCGAGCTGAGGGTAGAGAGTTGTTAGGATGGTGACTCCATTAGTCCCTTTCCCACTGGTAGTTTTCTGGGCGAGTTTATTCATTTCCGTGGAGGATTGGGCTATGCTGGGTTTCCACTCTTTCGGATTCCAAGTTGGACGAGGAACAATTAGTCCTCTTGAAAGAAGCTAGCTTTGAAACGATACAAGAGGTAATGAAATAGACGTGGCATATATGGGACGTCTCATCTTATAATCAATTCATGGGCCCAGTATTATAAAGAAAAAGGTAGAAAAAAAAAAGGTGAAATAACCCTGCTTAACCATTCCATTTACCTCTCTAGATTTTTTTTCAGTTTAGGAGGTACAGGTCTGGTTTGACTGTACGTGTGCAGTCTAAGAAAGGCAAGTTTGGAATTTGATGCTGTTTACCATCAATATTTTGATGTTATTGTTGCTTTTTCTGCTTACTTTGATAGAGATATAGACTAAAAGATATGCTTTATGTCTTTACATTTTTAATGAGAATTCATTTTGAGCAATGTGTGCCATTTACTATATATATGTGCATGTGTCTATTATTTCCAAAGAGTATTTGATCTAGTGTGTAGAGTACGGCTTACACACAGAAGACTAGATTATCGGTTCTTTTGGAATACAAGTTTTGTTCACAGTTTTAGATGGAATTGGACACACCATCGGTAGAGCTGTAGCACAAATTTAAGTAGGTCTGTCTTGACTACGGGGAATGGTTTATTCTAACTATTTGTGCTAGTACACTTTGTGTGTATTGAACAGGACCCAGTTGAGTTGATTATTTTATACTGACTTTATAAAATAATTTAGAACTCATGAATATTATGATTACTTATGCTCTTAATCTGAATTCTATTACTAGACACGTGTGTGTAGTGATTATTGCTTTGATTACACATAGAGTGAGATTCTATATGAGTCAATAATCTCAGTGGGTTGGGCAATAACATTATATATGGTGAACATTAATAGTTGAAGGAATCCACGTCCGGTTAATTTGGACTGATGATATCCCCTTGAGAAAGCTTATAAGTTTTGATCGTATCAAATCTTGCAAGTGGATTTTGAATCCGATACATCAAATAAGTTAAGTGGATAAGTCTCAAGGATAATAACAGCCAATTAAATTATTGTCAGTATTTAAATTTAATTGGTGGATATCTGTAATCTTAACGTGGGGAGATAATAAGTATTTAATATTAAGGCTCAAAAATATAAATTCGAATGTGATTAGGAGTACAATTATAATTCTTTAGTGGAATGAATTATAATTTACGTAATTGAATCCTAACCCGGGATAGGATTAGGAGATTTAATTACGTGGGAAGTCCTTTTCATATTTGCCTATTTGGTCCCTGTTGTAGCCCTATAAATACCCTCTCAATTGGTTGCTAGGGAAAACGCTTTTGAGAAAAAGAAAAGCAAGAAACCCTAGGTCGGCCGAGAGAGATCCCACCATCTTGAGAGAGAAGAAGGTATTTCGGGAATACGGCGGAAGGCCAAAAGGTTGAGGTCGAGCAATCAAATCAAGTGTTCCAGCGTTCAAGTCTGAAGGTATAATCTTATACTCATAGATTAGAACGGTAAAAGATTTTTGCATTACTCATATACGCTATAGCCGTGATCTTGAGGGTATTCCACGCTCCCCAATTCATGGGCCCAGTATTATAAAGAAAAAGGTAGAAAAAA
Organism: Calamus simplicifolius; assembly: GCA_900491605.1. Classification (NCBI taxonomy): domain Eukaryota; kingdom Viridiplantae; phylum Streptophyta; class Magnoliopsida; order Arecales; family Arecaceae; genus Calamus; species Calamus simplicifolius. The sequence goes on along the minus strand of UESW01004915.1, from coordinate 161,581 downwards.
AAAAAGGTGAAATAACCCTGCTTAACCATTCCATTTACCTCTCTAGATTTTTTTTCAGTTTAGGAGGTACAGGTCTGGTTTTGACTGTACGTGTGCAGTCTAAGAAAGGCAAGTTTGGAATTTGATGCTGTTTTACCATCAATATTTTGATGTTATTGTTGCTTTTTCTGCTTACTTTTCTTCATGTTATTAAATTCAAGAAAGGGAAGTTTGGATTTTAAGTTTGTTCTGTTACAAATGTTGCTGTTACTGCTTTAATTTCAACTGTGTTACTGTGGTCTCTCTCTTCTTTTCTCCACCACACGATAGGGAGAGGGTGCATGCTGGGGCTTGTATAGATATATAGATGTTGTGGGGGGGGATGCGAAGGTGGAATTGAGATGAGTGATGTTAGAGGTGTTGATGAACTTCCTCAGGGCCTGCTGGAGGCCATCGTCGGCGGCTCACTACATTCATTCAGGCTCTGATGCAGTCGGCCGACAAGATGGGCTACTCTGGTATAAGGACTCCGGCCAGCACACAAGTGGGAAGTTCTCCATGGCTGTCGTCCAGGCAAACAACTTGCTTGAGGACCAGAGCCAGATTGAGTCCGGTCCACTCAGCTCACTGGAGTCAGGGCCACATGGGACCTTCGTTGGGGTCTACGATGGGCATGGTGGTCCAGAGACATCCCGATATATCAACGATCATCTCTTCCGCCATCTCAAGAGTAGGGTTCTTCAGATGCTTCTTGATATAGCTTAGTAATTCTTCTATATCAATGAGTTTAACGTTTTTATTCATCTTAAAATCTTTTGCCTCCGACTGCTGGGATGTGAAATTTGTCATTTATAGCGTGGGTTGTCGACTTTCAGTAGTTAGAATTGGATCTGTGATATCCCTACTAAAAGCCTGCAAATTGTGCTACTTCATGTGGCCATCTCTTAACATGACTGCTGAAAGTCTATTTTATCTTAATATGACTTTCTTTTTCCATGATGATGTTAGTGCAACACTATATCAGCTTCATTCTACTTTCCCATATATATAATTTGGATTTCTTGCTAGTTCTTGTGTCCGTTTCACTTATTATTTGTGTGACTTTGATTCTCTAGTGAACATCTTGATTAATGAGCGCTGGTAATGGGAGCTTGTTTCGACAACGTGATGATTCATTCCTTTCACCTTTGGAATTTTGTTAGTAGGACATCTAGATGCATGGTTTTAGGATGATACAATGATGATGGCTGCACTTAATTGTTTTTACTGCCTTCTCTCCCAGGATTAACATCTGAGCAACAGTCAATGTCAGCTGAAGTGCTACGAAAGGCATTCCAAGCTACAGAAGAGGGGTTCCTCTCTCTGGTTACTAAACAATGGCATATGCAACCTCAGATAGCAGCTGTTGGCTCTTGCTGCTTGGTTGGAGTCATCTGTGGTGGAACCCTCTATGTTGCTAACGTTGGAGATTCCCGTGTTGTTTTAGGGAGGCGTGTCAAGGCTACTGGCGAGGTTCTTGCAAGCCAGTTATCGACAGAACACAATGTGGGCATCGAGTCTGTTAGACAAGAATTATATTCATTGCATCCAGATGATTCAGGGATTGTGGTTTTGAAGCATAACGTTTGGCGTGTGAAGGGCCTCATCCAAGTACTCATTCCATACCGTGGTCATATTTATTGGCAATTATATTCAGTCTGCAGCACTGAAGTAGAATACTCTTTTTCTTGGATAAGCCTTCTCATTATGTATCTAGATGTTTTTTTTTTTTTTTTTTAAGCTGCATCCAGCTTCAAGATTTAGTATAGCTATTTGGAGAATCATGGAACTTTTCTAGTTTATTTTCTGTCATCTCATCTGTGATGTCCAAGGGTACACTATAGTTTATTTTCTGCTGCTGATTTTCCTTTTTCTTTTCAAAATTAACATGATTTCTATTTCACACAGATACATAATATGTATATGTATTTCTTTTGTAGCTTTCGAAGAACTTGTGTTATATTATTTGCACCTTAATTTGCAAAAAATATGATTTCACTGCAGATCTCCAGGTCTATTGGGGATGTATACCTGAAAAAGGCAGAGTTTAACAGGGAGCCTTTGTATGCAAAGTTTCGAGTTCGAGAACCTTTGAAAAGGCCAATACTTAGTTCTGAACCTTCAATTTCTGTGCAACCACTGCAACCACAAGATCAGTTTCTTATATTTGCTTCTGATGGGCTTTGGGATCACATCAGCAATCAGGAAGCGGTCGATATTGTCCAAAATCATCCCTGCAATGTATGTTTTCTATCCCAATCTTGGCAAGAAATTATCTGGTTCAAAATTATACATTTAACAGAATATCACTATGGATTTAGAGTGAGTAGTTCATTGTTGTTAGTTACTGATATGTGAAAAGATCCATTGTTTTTTATTGTCATGCAGATTTAAACCGGTCTGTTAAGTTGACTTTCCAGATGGCAATGCCAATACATTGGCAGTACTTGTCAATGGACATGCTATAAATCTTCATGTTCTTGGCTTGTTTATTTTTAGTAGATGCCAATTAGGCTTCACATAATTTGTAAAATGGTAACAAGATCATTAACATTGAACAAGTCTGTTTGTTGGGCAATCATTCTGGCATAGATACATAGAACAGGTACAGGAGAGACCAAAATACTATAATACAAGATACATTATAGGATAGTTGGGATGCTGGAGTTCCTCAAAAAATGCATCTAAATTGATGGATGGATGAACGTTTGGGTAAGTGATTTTTTTTTTTTTTTTAAAGAAACCCTAGGTGGATGTTGTTTAAGAGAAATTAAAAAACTTGTGTCAATTGAAAATTCTATCCCATTATATGGGATAGCAAGGACTCTAGGTTTATTTGACAGTGCAATATAATTTGCTGTAGCATGAAGACAAGTTGCATATATGTTTATTTTGACTAGAAAGGTCTGAAATAACTATATTTGTAATGATAAGAAACTTGTTCGATGAATTTTGGATATGGATATTACTTAATTATTTAGGGATCCGTACCTTGATAAGAAGTTGAGACATTATTGCCTACTTTCTGGTTGAGATACAAGGGATAAACCTATCATGAGCTGCCTTAAAAGTTGTTGATGGTTTTGGACAAGGAAGAGGCTTAATTGCTAATGGTCTTGGGTTCCCATATATCTGATATGTGACTCTAAAAGAGGCCTGCAAGGTACTTCAAAAAATATCAAACTGGATAATTAAGTAGAACATATTGGAGTTTCTGATCCATGAAGTATATACATTAAGAAACCAGACCTTGTGCTCTTTGTCCAGTCCAGTGCATCCTCATCTGCATAGGTGCCAAGTCCCAGGTAGATACATCAGATAAGGAGTTGATATTCCTTTTCTGAACTATTTGGTTTCTAGAGATTTATGAAAACTCACATGCTACTATCTCTTTTGGAGATCTCTCCACACAAAGTATAAGCATATATCCATGCAAAGTGCATCCTTACAGATGGATGGTCGATCTTGTCTGTCCATCTTCTTGTATAGAGACCGAAGAAAATATTCAATCACCTCTCGTGTCAAAACACCATTTGATTCATTCTATATACTGTTGCACTGCAAAAAGGTAATAATCAAGATCATTTATTCTTCATATTGCTGAGCATGATATTTAGCTGACCAGTCTGAAATCTAAATGGCCTTGACGTCGGCATGTTATATAAATTGGCCATTGGATTAGGATCCTTGTCATTTTTCACCTTCTCTGAAGGTTATATACATCTGAGGAGTTAGTAAATTGTTGTTTGCCATTTTGCCCAGGGAAGCGCCCGCAGGCTTGTGAAGGCTGCAATGCAAGCAGCAGCCAAGAAAAGAGAGATAAGGTACTCTGATCTCAAGAAGATTGATCGTGGGGTGCGACGGCATTTCCATGATGATATCACTGTTATAATTGTGTTCCTTGATTCAAATCTTATAAGCAAGGCCAACTCAAAAAGGGGTCCCGCTCTGTCCCTAAGAGGGGGTGGCATCAATCTACCTGCAAACTCTCTGGTACCTTCATGACTCCTCCAGAACTCAGCAACTCTTGAGAAACCAGCTCAACTTCCATCTATCATATGAAACTAAACACTACACCTTTAACCATACCACATGAGAAATTGGAGGTGGGGTAGCTTATGTAGTCCTTTATGTTAAGGGTGTGCTTGTTGTGGGGTTAAAAAAACAAGAGTGAAAAGTTGCATGAGTAATATTTTTAGTGCAAATTTTAAGGGTATAAAAGTTTTCATGTTAACCATGTTTAATGCTGTCTATGAACGACGGATGGAATCACATATGTAACTATTAATTATATTTGAAACAATATTAATGTAAAAGAAGTGAAAATGTTATTAATATTTTATTAATGTCATTATGTAAAAAAAGGTAAGATAGAAGAGAGATAAATTATTTAATATTTTGCTAGTCCTATGTTTTAGTCTTTTTTTTATTCCCTAAATAATTTTTACTTTTAACCCTACTAACCTACCTCTTTTTAGGTTAACATTATCCCCCAAAAAATATAATCTTATATCAAATTCCCCTCAAAAGAGGAGGAAAAGTCTTTTTTTAACCTCATACCAAATGCACCTACACTGCAAAATTGTTGCTGCAAAGATTCAAAGGATTAGCTCGTTTTGTGTAATGCTTATAATTAGGGGAACTTCAACCTTTGGTTTCCAGATAGGATGGAAAGAACTTATTTCCAATGCTATTTTAATTTTTAATTTCTTGTGCCAGTGAGTTTTGGGTCTAATATTGTCTATTATGAGAGAGGTCATCTTACTGGAGAAGTTTATTCTTTTGTTAGTTTCATGCTCTTTATTTCATCACAAAATATTTCTTTGTCTTGAAGGGATGGCTAGTATGCTATTACAAGGGAATCTTAAACCCCATTTAGTATCACTTTTTTTAAAACTGATGTAATAGATATTTGATTCTCTTATTTATATTTTTTATTTTAAAAGGTAACTTTCAAATTTTATAAAAAAATTGAAAGTAAAAAGCTCTTGCTTTTCATTATTTTTAAAAATAAAATTTTAAGTTACAAAACTATCATTCTAACTCTTATCTTGTCAACTCTTAAATTAAGTGTAACAGAAATGTGTATGTTAAGATGAATATGTGATAAAACTTTAAAAAGATAGAATTAGAAATAAACATATAAGAAAAATGATAGGAGTAGCACCAATTGAAGATAAAATGAAAGAAAATCGATTATGATGGTTTGGACATATACAACAAAGACCTTTAAATGCTCCAGTTAGAAAGAGTGATCTTTTAATAATCCATAGTAAGGATAGAGGTAGAACTAAACTAGAGGTAGAGATAGAACTAAACTAACATGAACAGAAATAATTAAAAAGGATATAACTATTTGTAATTTGAATGTTGACTTAGTCTTAAATAGAGTAGAATGAAGGAAGCAGATTCATGTAGCCGACCCTATATAGTTAAAAAAAGGCTTAGATGACTTGAGTTGTATTCTTGTCAACCCTTTCCGTACTAACTAGTTATCGCTTCTCTCTTTCTCTCCCTCTCCCTCTCCTTCACTACGTCCTTCTTTCCCCTGCCATAGATGGTGACCCTTTTCCTAAGATTCTAGTCCTCTTCATGCAAAAATTGATCATTTTTAATAATCCAAACCCTTAATCTTTCAGTAGTCCCAAATCAATGCCAGGTCCCAACCGTTCTAAGAAAAATTATCTATAAGGAGCTCGATTCATATCTCCTATGAGAAGATGTCATGGGGGTTAAAGGCAACACTTTACCTGGTCATTTTAATTTTTTTTAATTTTACCTGCCAAACATAATTCATTATTTTTTATTTGAACAATAAGAAAGAATAATAATGATCATGTGTTTTTATGATCAGATAATTAGAAAAAAATAAAAAAATTGTTTTAAATTTTTTTTAAGAAATAAAATGATAGCACGGCCTTAGAATTTTTGTTGCACCAATGATCTTAGAATTTCTATTACACCAAATCTCTTTAGTTTGTGTTTGGTGCTAATTTCTATATTAGTTGAAATCTTCATTTCTAATGGATGCTTTATAGAGAGATAGACTTGACTACATAAAATTCGCACAGAACTCGACAAAAAATAAAGAAATGTAAATAGAGAAATTCTTGAATATTAGTCATTTTTGGAACAAACATATCTGCTGATATTTCCTAATCATCATTATTTTTTAAATATTATTTTAAAATAAAATTTGAAATTAGTATTTTCATATAATTATAAACTTTGAATATGTCACGCTGCGTAGGATTTCAATATTTCGGTTTTAAAACAGATACCTAAAAAAAATTTGGTTATTTTAATTACTTTCTATATCATAAGACATAACCTGAGATCCTAGTTCATCTAGGTCTCAACCACCTATTGAGATTACTAAAATCCTGGTTTCTAACATGGTTTGGCAGAATAAAAGGTAGATTATTTCCTCACTTAAATTCAGTATATCCTACAGGCAAACAGATAAGAGAGTTGTTATCAATTACCAATGCAGTTGCAGTGTTGATAGACTAGGCTCATCTGAAATGGCATAACTATCTTAATCTAATTACACAAGGCCTCTAAAATAGTGCAGGAGAGTTCAGAAGTTCATATTTAGAAATCAGGTAGCATCTCAAAGCAAAACCGCTGAACAACGAAATTTGGATATTTAAAATCTCTCTCTCTCTCTCTCTCTCTCTCTCTCTCTCTCTCTCTCTCTTTCTGAGCGTGTGCTCTATTGCATTTAAAAATGCAGAATAAAATCATCTTAATTCACTGGATCTAATACATGGTATGAAAAACATAATCCATAAAAGCCATCATTTCAAATTTCATGGTCAGCTACTCTGCCCTAAATTACCTTGCAAGAGCTGCTTTGAGTAAGTTCTCAAACTTTAATGGATCAAAATTTGATCCATAAAACCAAAACTGGTATGGATGAATGAAACTTGTAAGTTACAATTAATGCTCAAATTGTAAGATAAGATCCATAAACCAAAACTGGTTTAGATGAATGAAACTTGTAAGATAAGATAGTGTATTAGTGTGATTGCTATACAATTGGCTTCACATTTCAAATACATTTGAAGCAACCATATATTCTGCTGAACAATAAGTAGGACAATTGACATTAGATACAGAACAGATACAGGACCCTTTTAACCTACCTTAGGTAAAGTGATACCAAGAACTGTGAGAAGAGAATAAATTCACTTACAATCACTGCTGGTGAATGGATGCCGAAAAAGGGGACTATATCCACCTGCAACCATTTCTCAATTACTGATCCCACCACTGCACCCACAACAAGGCCCCCCACGGTAATTATTGTTGCTTTCCCTGTGAAAGAAGGCCCGAACAACTCATTTACACATCAGAAGCAAAATCAAGCATGGAGCAGTGACAAAGAAAGTAGCACAAGGATTTTTTTTTTAGAAAGAGAGAGAGAGAGAATAATGACACTGTCATTGGCATCCCATGTATTTGATTAGGAGAAAATAGCAGGCACCAAGAAGCAAGTAACCCTTTTATAGCTTGCAAACAAGAAACATCACACCCCCCCCCCCCCCAACCTTCCCCTGATCTTATGTATTGACTGGAGATTTTAGATTAAGCACTCTCAGCATATGCCATGATAAATAGAAGGTCATTTGTCAATGTACTTAGCAGTCTAAGTCCAGAAGGAAGGTGATATAGAATGAAACATGTTAAGTAACCAACTTGAAAATATTGACAAAATTTACAACTTGCAGTTATCGCAGACCAGCACTCCTTTTGAAATATTGATTTAATGCCATCATGATATCTTTTCATTTACATGTACAATCAAGCGACCAAGGATGTTCCTGACGATGAACAGAAGTCAGGAAAAAGGACTTGGAAAATCTAGAAGTAACTGAGGTTGTGGCCATTAGTCAAAATTAATGGCAAATCAGGATACATGTCCTGATGGAAAAAGTTTGCATCAGACTTGCAGGTTATGGTTCACTTGCTTCTAATGACATTAACTCTTAAAATTGGTTCACTATTGTGGACTATAATACAACTCAATTCAACTAAGCCTTAATCTTCAACTAATTGGGGCTAACTTCAGGAATCCCTGTTTTACTTTTCACTCAGTTTAGGACCATATCTCCTGAAAGATGTGAGATATCAAGTTCTTCTCTACTACTTCATCTCATGAGATATTCAGTCCACAACTACCCCTCTTCATTTCTTCTATATGTATAAATTACTCTTCCTTGGACTACATTGTGAAGTCCCAATCATCTAAGTTGTCTTCCCCTCATTTTGTCATATTTAAAAAAGATCTCAATCAAAACTTTTATTTACTAAACTAAACAATAATTGTCTTGAAAAAAAAATCACAAACACTTTGATTGTTGATAGGTTTCTCTTTCATTAGACACTGAAATAATGTCTCAAATGCAAGCCACTAAGTAGCTGCATGATCAATTTGCACTTATATAACTCCGAATGCACACATTTTTGCATGTGGCTGATTGCTTTATAACATAGCAGTCAAGTCAAATTAATCCGGAAGCATAATATCCACATATTTACATTGCAAACTGATATATGCAAATTTATATATTATTTAGCTTAAATAAATAGGATAACATTAACTGCCAGGCTCCTTACCTAGGCTAACGCTCTTCTTGGTCAAAAAGTACAATGAAGCTCCAAAGCTTGTGGCCAAAATTATTCCAGGAACTTCAGCCCCAGTGTATGTCCCAGCCGAAGATGTGGAGGCACCACTAACAAACGTGAAAACCACCAAGGCTCCATAAACCCCAGCCTGTACACCCAAATTTCCCGTAGATGGAGCTTCAACTGAAACAGGAACATTCTTGACTGCTGTCTGTAGCCATTTTGGCATTGCACTTGCTCCTGCAGTCCTAACAGGTTTAACATCCGCATAGCGGACGCTTCTATTTACAACTTTCCCGGCCCTGCGTTGTGATAAACTCCGCATGAGCAACATATCATATGCTGCCTCAACCTGAAACAGAAAAAATCAACATGGTTTCAGAGATGTCTGCTTAAGAACAACTGACATAGGAAAGCCATGGAACACAGTACTAAAGAAATTTTACACTACAATACCAACAACATTTATCCAAAATAATATATATGATGTCAGCTTTACAGATCAAGACATGGCCCATCCAACTTTGAGAACTCTTCTGACATGTCCGCAGTCTAGCACCAAGGCTCTGAAATGGCATGAGATTTCTGGCCTAAGTAATTATGGGAGATACAAGGGCTTCTGTGAAACCCTAATGGGAAGGAAGCCTACATATTAGTTACACTGATCGACATCACAAGGTCAACTAATTATGTTTAAATGTTCCCCTAGACTCTAGACAAAGGGGTAAGAAATTTCAAAAACAGAGAATCTTGTTCATCTCTGTAATGCATAAATAATTAACAGAAGTGCCAAATAAAAAGATAGCCAACTTGTGAAAATAATCTTTAGCACTAAAAAATAATCCATGATGTTCACCATTTATATTAGTATAGATGCCAAGTTCACCTTAGTGCAGGCATAAATTGTACAAAAGACAAAACACAACTGATTATTCAAGGAGAAATAAAAAGGAACTAAATAAAAAGAAAAATAGAAAATAATGATGAATTGTAATTCCCACTATTATGCTCCAACAAACACAAAACTGAAAAAATAAGTAGTCCTTTCTTTACCCATCACCTTACTGATTTCAGATTTCAAAATCTGTAAAATCTGACAAAAAGAAGGCTGTTCCACAAGTCTACCTAAATATAACATATGAAGAGTTTGTGAATTGATCTGTTTATCATTTAAAAAGTAAAACATGAAATTTGGACAAAGGAACTTAAACTCACAGATTCTCAGATGGCAATCATAGACAACTTAACATCATTCAATGTACACAACACAAGCATCAAAATCATGAGGGGTAAAGTCCTCTCCGTGCAGTTTTCTAAAGATGCTTGATCTTGAATAAAATAAAGGGTAAAGTTGTCATAGTAAACTACCATAAAATACACGGAGCACTTCAGACAATGAACTGAACATGGATTCTGGGTATGCTTCCCATTCCTTAAGTTGTGGAACATACACCTCTATGGCAATAATACAGTTTTTGCATCATGTGAATATTAATACAGGTCATGCCTCATAAGATTTTTAAGATAATGTACATCTTCCAACAGTTTTCCAAATTACATGCTAGAAGAACTCCACTCAGCTTCGTCTAAGAATTTTCAGAGTGACACCAGAGATTAGAGTTTCTGTTTCTCATCTACACTGCTTGATACGTAGGTGCCATAATACTAAGAAGTTGGAACTTGACAAGGAAGGTTATAAAGGCTGTTGATAAATGAAATCCCTTATGATGGGACTCAAGCAGCGTATCTCATTTCTAGGGGCTAAGGCTGTCGCATGTAAATATAAGACATGCATATGAGATGCTTAAAAATACAATATGAGATATTCCTAATACCCCTGCTAAAGTGACATCTGATCAAGCAAATAATTTTCCTGCTATATAATGAAAGAAGGCAGCAGCATAGGTGTTCATAAAATAATCTGCTAGCTGCATAGTAGACAAACTGCAAGGAAGTGACAGAGTGGTTGGACACAGTGTTGGAGTGTCGTCGAATGTTACAATCAAATTTAATATGCTTTGTTACATCATTGAAAATAATGTGAATCACATCATTTATCATGGTAGAAAGTAGTCACGATTTGACACCCATGTCAGAGATAAGGTAGCAAAGTCATCCAATTTTCATGAAAAATGACGAATTGCAATGTACCCAACTTCAATACTACCCCAACTTGTTCTTCCAAGAGAGAAAATCTTTTAAGAAGATACAGAGGTCAGGAGTGATAGCTGATCAATAGCACCATCAAACGGATCAACATCAGTGAATCCTATAAGCTCCCACGCAAGATTTTGCATTTTACTTTAGCTTTCTTCTTGGCTTTTTGTTTCTAGATTAGCCTTTTAGTTGGATTTTTTTTTGTTTTTTCTTTATCTTCTTGCTTCCAAAATTATTACAAAAATCCTAATAATATTATTTTGTTTTCTTTCTGTTAGAAAAATCTCATTCCCTTCCAAGATAAGCGAGGCTGTGTTTGGGTTATGTTGGTGTTATCCTAGAGGTTCTGAGCACTCAAGTAGCATTCTGCTACCTACACTTTTGCAACACCAAATTAGCAAAACCCCTTTGCTTCCATGCAGTTACCCTGACCTTGGACATCTAGATCTCTAGTTCCATTGGTTATGCCAGATGGTTGCAACAACATTATTCCTCATTCTAGGAGCTATAACCTAGAGAAAAACACCTAACAGCTTAAGAGAATTTTTTGGAAGGCAACAATGTGAAAGAAATGAAATGAGGTTTCAACAAGCAATGTCATAAATCAACAATTTAAAAACAACCAAAATTGAATTTTTAACTCAGGTCAAAAGTAGATTTGTCAGCAGAGGGGGAAAAATTGTCACCAAAAGGTCTGAATATGTCTGCTATGATGGAGCAATAATGTAAAGACACACTCACATGGCATGCACAAAGCAAAGCTTCAAGGACAAGATTATGAGAATATGGTTAATAAGGTGACTGAAGATGGCAATGGATTGTTTCACAACTAATATCAAAAAACTATCAACTTCTCTAAACGCCGCCTTTTAATCCATGTGCTTGAAGATGAATGCCATAATGAAAGGTTTCGTAGATGATGATTATTTCACAAACCTTAAGAAAGGATTATTATAAAAATTTAAGGCCTCAATAGAGAGTAGAGCAATTCATGGTTCGAGCGGGCTTAGGCTCAGGCCAAACTTTGCCCAAAAGTTTACACAATTTATTTAGGCTAAGGCCAAACCCAGCTCGGCCTTCAGGCCTACCTTCTAGTGCACAGCTTGGTCCTTACTCGGGTTTCGGACTTTGGACTGGACCTCAAGCTTTCTGATCTTTTTTTTTCCAAGTTTCTAAAAATACTAAAAATACCTTAAAAATGCTAAATATGAATAACTAAATATTGCTAACAGCCTGCAGCATGTCTATTATCGCAGTAAATTTACATAACAATTGCCAATTAAGTGTGCAAATACATGAACATTAAGAAATAGCACACGAACAAAATCATAACAGCAATCCATTAAAAAATTTCAAGCTAGGTTGTGCTTTAGTTGGGTTTTAATCTCCAAGCCAAACCTGGCTCATTTATTACACGGGCCTATTTTCCTAGTTCGGCCCAGCCCACTGAGTCTAAAACCTTAGCCCAAGCCTGCCCAAAAGGCTATGGTCTTGAGTGGGCCATGTAGGCCATTGAGCAAATGAACATGTCCAAAGTGGAGGCTAATTCAAGTTACTCGAAGTAGTCAAGTTCCAACAAATGCATTAAACATCAGGAAAATATATATAAGTGGACCCCTAATGCTGAAATTCATTAATAGCACAGACATAATAAGAATAGACATCCATGTAAGAGAAGCATGATATTGGATATCATATTGAGCAATGTCAAAAGAGTCATCTCATTCAGTCTACGAAAAGGGAGGATTAAGTAATTGCTAATTTGTAGCCTGCACAAATAGATGAAGAAGTTAAGGATTCAGCACCCAAAATGGCAAGCAATATCAAATCAAAAGGAAAAGCAGAAAATAACTCCTGCTTTACATTGCTGGAAATCAAAAGAAACAAGAACCGAAGCATTCAATAATGTAATTGTAAGCAATTGCAAGCAAGATGGAAGAGCATGCAAATGCTCCAGTTAATAAGTTTTCTTCCTCATAAATTAGTCCCAACCTCTAGCAACTACAAGAATCCTAAACATATGATGAAGCGGAACAAAGTAAGATGGTGAAAACCAGAAATGGAAACTTGCCTAACAGATGTTGAATTTGTAAAGATTCAGGAGATATATATATTAATTTTAAAGAGACAAGGAAGTGCTGTATATTAATCTCAAAGAATCAAGGAAGTGCTACAAAATTGATTGCAAAATAACCGACCCATGCATCTAGATGGGTAATTAAGTTCCACCTATGGCATGGATCTCACAAGTAGAGAGCATGACAAAGCATTTAAAAAAAAAAAAGAGGAGAGAGAGAGAGAGGGGGGGGGGGGGGGGGGGGATGATGTCAGATCATAATACATATATGATGACAAGAGATTGAGCCTTTCATCCTTTTGGAACCACCTATAACTACTCCATAATGATCTTAAGGTTCTTACCAATACTTTCTGAGTCCTCAAGTTCATAATATTCAATTTGCAGATTTTTCCACATCAACATAATCTTCTTCGCTTTTTTATGCCGTCCCAACTTCAACCATCTTTTCTTCTGCAAGGATTGAATGATCATAGGCCATAGGCATGCCAACCTGGAACTCACATGATACATACCATGTCATGCCACTCTGTCAATCCTCGGCACATGCAGGAACAGCAGCATGCAAGGTACTGGCATGCCATAGTACCATACTAGTGCCACATGACAATAAGGCATTAGCACAGGACATATTGTGACAAGCTCAGCTTTGGTTTCCTTTACCTATGGTAAAGGACCCGTCCTTTACTTTTGTAGATTGCTGACAACTCAGCAATCTATAACTCCAGCATCTTGTGGAAATGCAGGCAACCAGATTTGCCATTTTTTTTCAAAACAAAATCATCTCAAAATAATGCCATTGGATTTGCAGACTCCTGAGTTGTTAGCAATCTATAAAATGTAAAGGACTGAAGCCAGGGTGTATTGTGACATATCATGCCATGTCATGCTAATGGGCACTTAGATCTATAGTTTTGAGACTTGTCATTTTATTTTTAGATGGAATTTTTTTCAACCATTCAGAATTCAGATGATAAACTGTTGGCCTTATATTGATTTTGTTGACTACAAAACAATTAAGTATGATACTAATGATCTTATGGTTGAGTTAAATGAATTTCAGATGAATCATCAAGAAGATGGTGTTACTTCAACCCAAGGTAAATTGTGATTCAAAATTAAAGGTAATGTATTAATTCTATGGATATGCTTTATAATTTAAATTGTTTTCAAAAGGTTTGGAGCAATTAAATTATTTTGTCAAAGGATTTGGATTTCGTAATCACTGGATGATTTTTTATGTGTTTTATATTTGGAAGGTTCACTTGACAAAATGACTTTCAAGTTTAATTATATTTGCATTGTCTTGAACTGGGTTTAATTATTTTACAAATCATTCTTACAATCTCCGCAATCAAATCTTTATTCTATAAAGTTTTATTTAGCCTTACGTGTCGTGAATATTTTCTTGGAGTTGATTGAGTGCTAAAACTATTTTTCAAATATTTATTGGGTGACCGGAATTTTGTTTTGGGCTGCCAAATTTTTAATAACCTCTGATTGGAAGTTTAAGAGCCTTTTATTGGAATGCCAACTTGTCTTTTGGCATTCTAATTTTCATAACCTCACGGTTGTTTTCCCTGTGATTCAAAAAAATCGGAATGCTAACTCTTTTCCTTGGAATGCTGCTTTTGGGATTTTGGAATTCCAATTCCAAAACATCCTCTGCCGTAGCCTGTTACTTGTTTTTGGAATTCTAATTCCAAAGTGAATTCAGTGCCTCCTTGATTCCAAAATTTTAGCTTGCTGCCGATTTCAAAGTTTGGAATGCTAATTTTGAAATGCCCTATGTTAGCTCCCTGTTACTTGATGCCAACTTTCCATTAGGATGCTACTTTGTGAAATTTGGAATGCCAACTCTTAAAGCATCGGCCGTTGGAATTCCTGGTAGCAATGTTAGAATGCCAATTTCCAAAAATTGGAATGCCATCATTTTCAATCTCTCGGTTGGTTCTTTCTGCTACATTTTGGAATGCCGATTTCAACATTTTGGAATGATGGTTTCTTCAATCTCTCGGCTGGTTCTTTCTGCTACATTTTGGAATGCCGGTTTTTATATTTTGGAATGCTACTGTTTCCTAGCTTGCTGTCTTATGAGATTGGGATGCTATCTTGGCCGGATTTTTTCTTTCACAACGGCTATATTTCCTCTATTTCACAACGGTAATATGCAACGGCTATATTTTTTTTTCTTCTATATATTGAGTTGTTGATTGATTATTCGTGAGCAAGAAAAGAGGGAAGAAAAATACAAGAAAAAAAAGAGAAATAGTGTGAAAAATCATGTGAAATAGAGTGAAAATCGTGTTGAAAATCTTTGTGAAAAGAATCACTTGAAGGAGAGATTTATTCTTGGTTTATTGAAGAGTTACATTCATTGTTTCAAAGCCACCAAAGTGCATTTATTTCTGATTCTTGGCATGGTGATTCAAGCTCCAACAACCATTCTTTGAAGAGCATTCAAGCTTCAATCAAAGGCTTCGTTGGTGCTCCGGTGTGCTCGAAGGAAGAAGCCATCTTGTGAAGTATTCTTCAATATTTGTAAAGTATTTCATTGCTTTATCTGTTCATTTATTAGGAGCTTGTTGTATAATCTTAATAGTATTGTGCTTAAAATTGTAAGGCTTGCTTGTG
Organism: Calamus simplicifolius; assembly: GCA_900491605.1. Classification (NCBI taxonomy): domain Eukaryota; kingdom Viridiplantae; phylum Streptophyta; class Magnoliopsida; order Arecales; family Arecaceae; genus Calamus; species Calamus simplicifolius. The sequence continues at coordinate 146,064 of UESW01004915.1, read as the reverse complement.
CTCGTAAACAAGTGTGCTAGCCCGGAAGGCTAGAGTGTAAGGTCCCCTTGTACCCGTAAACAAGAAGACTAGCTTAGAGGGCTAGTGTGTAAGGTCCCCTTGTACCCGTAAACAAAAAGACTAGCTTGGAGGGCTAGTGTGTAAGGTCCCCTTGTACCCGTAAACAAGAAGACTAGCTTGGAGGGCTGTGTGTAAGGCTTGATTGCTTGTGCCCATAAACAAGTTTGCTAGCCAGGTAGGCTAGTGGTGATAGTGGAATTCCAAGGTGTTCTTGGGGAGTGGATGTAGGTGCAGGTTGGCACCGAACCGCTATAAACCCTTGTGTTTGGTTGTGCTCTTTGTTGTGTTGCTTGCATATTATCTTCACTGCACTACACTTAGTTTATTTGTGAAGAAAATTTAATTGCACATACTTGCTAATTAGTCTAGTTAATTTTTTGAGAAACCCAATTCACCCGCCCTCTTGGGTTGCTATATCTGGGCAACATCAACAAATTTGCATAAAAGAATACCTAACAATCTTAGTTTTTGAATCAGGGATGTTTGAGGGTACACTCAAGTGCCAAAGTAAGGAACACAAAAAGGATAAATAAGTGCTTAGGATGTACCAATATAATATGTTGCATTTTAATAGATAGAAATTTAGATTTAACTATTTTGTAACAAATAGATGCATGATATAAGATCTTACATAATCTATATGATAGCAAATAGTACATTTATAGATGAAGACAGATTTTAATAAAAATCAATATAGCAACAAAGATGAAATAATTAAAGATGAAGAAAGTACCAAAGCAGAAGCAAATTCCATGAACCATGCAACACTCTAGGTAGAATATTCAGCATAATAATCTCCCTTATTCAAGCAACATAGCAAGACACATTAACCTCATTCAATGGTTCAGATAATTCTATTATTCACTAATGATAACATTTCTTCAGCATTTTGAAGAGAAAATCTCTGCAAGCTATTCATAGCTACATTTTTAAATATATCTTCCATTTTTTTTTCTATATTTCAGTTGATTTCCTACCTTGCTACATCAAAGTGAGCAGATCAAATTGCAAGAATGATCAAATCAAGCAATAGGACTTGAAAAAATAGCAAACAAGAATTCATAGCAAGATTCTGATGATATTCATGGAAATATTGGCAAAAGCAATCAAAATTTAGGTGCAAAAGTGCCGATTCAATCTTCAGGTCATGGCATTTTGCATTCAGATTTTCGTCACAAGGAGCATTGCTTACTAAACCCATGTAATCGTAAAGCTGAAGAACCAATATATAGAGAGTAGGACCTCTAATGAATTAAGTGCTAATGCAAGAGTATATTCAAGTGTAAGTTCTCAAAAAAAAAATTTAAGGTAATGAAGTGCCTGGAAAGTGGGTATAGAAGCGAGAATTCTGGTGAGATTTCAAAGCCAACATGCAACACTATATAGAAGGTTCTAGTTACTGAAAAAACGGACTGTTAAGCCCAAATAAATATCTTCAGCTTACATAAGCAAGTTGAGATCGAGTTTTCTTAATTAAATTCTGTAAGTGGAATGTGTCTTTTGCAAAGGAAATAGTTATTTAAATTTTGAAGAAAAAAAATTCATGCATTGACTAAAAACATGTTATAATTCTGCCTAGAGGAACTTCAAAAGTTTTCATCATGAAAAGATCATACTTAGTTACCCACACCTTTTGGCACATTGCCCCTTGGGTTTTACTTACATTAGCATAAACTACTTAACTAGCTATTTGCCAGTTGGTGTTCTAAATTTCTTGGTAGACTTCACTGAGTCCTCTCTTACCAAAGTTGTCCTGATCAAGATCTCAGCACCACTTCAAAGAGAGTTGATGCCTAGTTATGAGCTAGTCATAAAATGTTCTTGAAATTTGACAGATCATACCTTGATCCATTTAGGCCATCCCCATTTAATGGGACAAAATCTGTCAGTTGTTAGTAAGACTATGATTTAGTGTGATAACAAAAATAACCAAAGTGCCAGCAAAGAGCTAGGAGCCTAGGACCATGAAAAAGTGGGCAAAAAAAATTGATTCCTCAAAATTGATAACAATTTTCTCGATATGGATCTTTTAGATGAACTTCATTGAGCTAGTGTGATGGTAGCAACAATCTATTGCTTAGAATACTTTAAGAAGTGGTATATCTTCTTTTAACTTCTTCCATTAAAGACATGAAAAGAATTCATTCTTTTAAACAAAACAAAACTTAACAAGATATATGGCTTTTGTATATTTTTAACTTTCATGAGTAATTATTTTTCTACCAAGATGCACACATGGTTAGTCAATAAGGACAGCACGGAGCACACAATCTAAACAGAATTAAGGTATTTGTACAAGAAGGAGATGGCTCATTTACTAAGAAGCCTCAAAAATCTATCCTTAAAGATAAGGTGGCTCTTATGATGGTAACAGATGTCTCATGGGATTCCATATGGTCTCTCTTTAAAAGCCTCCATCTGATTTGGCTGTTAAGGACAGGGTGTAAGGAGTACAGAACTACAAATACAAGATGATAGTGTTTTTTTTTTTTTGTGTGTGAAAAGAAATATTAGTAGCTGAGCATAATGTTGTGCATCATGTGGTTTCTAAAAAGGATTGTCATAAGGAGGTTTTCTCCCAAAGAACTCATTTTATGTCCTAAACTTTTACTTTTATTCGTCTTCAACAAATTGAAGTTCAACTTGATACAGAATTAATTCTAGATAACAGATTAACAATCAAATGCACTCCAACTCTCCCCTCTCAGCACACATATATTGCACACACATGATTCTCAACCCCCTTCTCACACACTGTCCTAATGCATAAATACATCTACACCCTCCTCTCTTCCCACAAGCGCATGGAACATTGAAATTTCTCATATCTTATTGTTGGAAGGTTAAATAACAAGGTAAGTAGCTGATCCTTGGAAGGATACATAATAGTTATACATCCAATCTAACACTAAGGTTAGGTGATGGATATTATTATTAAACGAAGCAAAATTGTTCATTAAAGATTGCATAAAATGCTTGGACATAAATTACTTCAAAACCAATAAGAAGAATAATTAGCAGAACATTGATCATATTTGGGGGATGATATAAGTTAATATTCAAAAATATGTTACTTTGCTCACTAGGAAGATGTGGATAATTGACCATATCAAAAACGGGTGTGGATAATTGACCGTGGCAAAAACAGCATGTGGAATGGCATGCTGGAAATTAGGGTTTTATTCTCAATTGTACATGCTCATTTTCATTTCTTCTCTTATCGATTTAGATTAAGTGGATTAACTCATCATCAGTCAAATCTTAGCATAATGGTGTGGATTGTGTTAATTAGGTCCTAGATAAAAAGAAAAAGGCGTATGTGCAGGATTTGGGTAAAGCATTGATATTGCCAGAACTTTAGCTGACTAAACTATTGGTGCAAGAAAGGGTTTTACAGACTGAAGGAACAGATGACTTAGAAAGCTTACTCTCATCAAGATATATAATGTTTTGCTGCATTAGATTCGTTTACAGTTGATGTTGCGCATCATAAAAGACACCTCAAATATTGTTCTTTATGATTTAATGGAAGAAGTTCAGAGACATCATGCCATGGACATAAGCAAATAGCCAGATTATGTAAATTTGGTTACTCTACATTGCATTAAATTTATACATCCATCAATCTATTTACCGTATGTGGATTAACATATACAGTTTGGTCCATATTATAGGCATGATATAAGATGACAAGAAGTGGATAAGCATGATCTATAAATTCAAAGTCCAATTTTACCAATTCCTGATTGTGGAAGGAAAATATGAATGAATTTGATTTCATAAACGAAAGAGTTGTTACTATTATTTTAAGGATCAAGGCAATCTTAACAATTACCAATCGTGGAAGGAAAGGATGAATGAATTTGATCTCATGAAAGAGTTGTTGTTACCATGATGTTAAGTATAGAAGAATATCTGCAATGGTGTACGGCAAGCTTGCAGAGAATAATGTTTAGTAAAATGTACAACTCCAGTAAAAACTGAAATGTTCCAATCTGTTTTGGGTAAAACTGTCCGTACTTCTGTTGAATAACACAGTAAGATTTAATTATTTTACATAGTTCAAACATAATCAAGCCAAAGGTATAAAATGATGTCAAAATGAACTTTTATGGATTGAAATATGTTGAATAGTATCAAGCATGTATATTCAGATTAAGTTTGTATTACATGTGTTCTATTTGGGAAGGATCCAGTCTGTCTTGTAGGATAATCTTTGTGCATGGCCAAATTATCATTCCACCTTTTCGATCAAGCAAGCCTTGCTGTTCATGCACCTATTACCATTGCATACTATGTGGAGATTATTGCTCTTCTGAGACTTCAGTTTAGATTATTATTCTGAATTCTAACGCAAGAAACAATCATGATGCATATGCCAGTTACCACCATGAGTAGGCGGACACCAAACTTGCGGGTTATATACAGAGCAATCAAGATCATTCCTGTAATGCACAAGGCTCAGCTTACATATCTAGTCAAGCATTTGTCATCACAATTGCAGCAGAATACCTTTATGCTCTGATAATAATGTGCCACCATCGATTGAATTGACAACATCGAAACTCTAATTGAAAAATATTTTTTCTAACAGTGTACAGGTAGGAGTTTCCTTTTTTTTTACTGCTGGCACACCAACAGAAGTGTTTAGCTACTTACGTGTGACCACTAGAACATCAGGGCATATATTGCCCTTATTCTAAAATTGAAACAAATGAAAGAGGAGAAAAAATTGTTTTATTTTATCTTTCTAATTGGAGTTGGCCTAACTGGAATCGGTAGTCTGTTGTACTAAGTATTTGGTATGAGCTGAGTGATGTCTTCAAAATTTGCTTAGTGCAAATGGTAAAAGTTTAACCTTCCTAAATACAAGCCATAAGATCAGAATCATTATTCTTTTTTTATGCATTGTTACCATTGGATTGATCTGTTTTCATATAGAAAGTTGCTGAGAATACCATTTATACTTTTGAAGACTGGTCAGACATGAATTCCTGTTCCATATACTAAAGCAATGGGATCTTCACTATGTAAGCATCATAATTCAGTTTCATGTACGGATATACCTATTCTGAATGCCTCTTAGTTCTGAAGTTCATCAACTCTCTTGCTATTAATTGTGATCTGTCTGGACTGCGACCATGAATGACAGAAATATCATAATTGTATACTGGCTTTGATGATCTTAAAACAGTCCCCAATGCTCACTTCTCTAAAATATAGAAAGAGAACTTTTCGTTAAAACATCGGATTCTTTAAGGGTTCAAGAAAAACTACGGAAGAAAAAGACCTGCTTGATAACAACTAAGATTGGATGATCTTATGAACCTTAAAAATATGATAAATAAATCCTAATCATTGGCACATGAATTTCCTATTTTCAGCAGCCAAATTCTGCAACAGACCACGATTCAGATACTGAAGATTTCCAAAAACTCTGCTTTTCAGAGGTAACATATAAGATAATAAAAAGAAATTATCACCAATAAGCAAGTAATCGCCCAAATTACCCTTATTTTCGATCCAACAACCGAAACTCAGATCATGTATGAATTCCCAAAGAACCCAACTCCCAAAGTGCCAAAGAAAACACATAAGGTTTTGCATTACGTTGTTATCTATCATCAATTCAACACCAAGATTACTCTTTCCCGAACCCACGAGCCTTAGAAACCGGAATACCCATTAAAATTAGATCACAAATGTGGACCAAAACGAGACTAAATAACGAGAAGGCTGGAGAAGAGAAGATACGAAGGGGGATGGACCTGGGCGACGGCCTCCTGGTCGTCCTTGCAGGAGGCGAGGATGGCGTTCTTGGCGCGGAGGATGTCCTCGAAGGAGGCGCCCTCGGAGACGCCAAGGAGCTTGCGGGCGCTCTCGACGGACATCTCGAACGGGGCCGACGAGTCGTCGGCCCGCGACCCGGCCGCCGGGGGGGGCAGCGCGGTGGCGCGGCGGTGGAGGACGGGGATGGTCGTCGTCGTCGACGCCCCCCACCACCGCCTCCGCCGCCGAGCCTGGAGAGCCGCGCGGTGGTGGGGCGCGTGCCGGGGGAAGATGGCGGCGGCGGTCGGCGTCGAGCCGCTGAGAGGGAGAGCGGCTGCCAGTGCCATTCCTTCCTCCCTTCTCTCAACTGATTTTTTTTTTTTTTTTTGAAAAAAAAAAAAATTGTGGGTGGATATTGGATGGAAGTGGCATGGCATTATCATATTGTCGACTTGGATTACTTATAAGGCAAGAAAAACGCTTTACCGGGCTTGAAGTCGATTTTATGAGAACCGATTGGACGATTTTGTCGTCTTGAAGTCGATTTTATTAGAAACAGTTGGATGATTTTGTCGTTGACCTTTATATCTCCTCTCTCTCTCCATTCCTTCGAATCAACACCCCAACTACGCGAAGATATATGTATATATTCTTTCGAACGTTACTAAATCTATATTACCTTCTAAACGTTACTAAATCTAAAATATTACCTTCATTCTTAAATTTATCAGCTATCTTATTTTTTATTTTTTATTTTTTATTTTTATAAATTGCGTGAAGGTCTAGTTTCATTGGAATATAATCAAATTTATGCATATGTATACATATCAAATGTAGCAAATATAAAATTTAATCATACTTTTCACTCTTAAATCTATGCGAACGATGAAATCATTCAACTTTTGTACTTAAAAATGATAAATTTAAATTTGATAAATTTAAATATAATTAAATATAATCAATTATATATATATATATATATAATGAATAAAATCAGGTTGGGTCTAGGCTCAGAAAGTTTCATCAAATTAGATTTGAGCTGTTTATACCTAACCCAAGTTTGAGGTTGACTCGATGCTTTAGATTATTCATTTCATTCTCGGTTAGATTAATCCTAACCGTGCTTATATCTATCCCTACTCTCTCATGATGAGAAGAGGGAAGCCGAAGAAAAATAGTTTTCAACTCCATGTCTTTTCTTTCAAATTTCTTGTGATTGTGTGCTTCAATTCTAGGTCCATCGTGAGTGAAAACTAAAGAGAGGAAGAGACATGATGACTTCATCTTAGACTCCACTTCCAACTCAACTTCATGAGGAAAGACACTGTTTCTCTCTCTCTCCTCTGCTCTCTTTGTATCACTTGAGTTTTTAGTTCTAATAATATTTTTTATAACTATTTACTAAAATAGGATGGTTTTCAAATTATTTACGGATATAAGGTGGTTTTTATCACACCTACATCCACATAAGCGAAGTAGGTTGTGAGTTATGATGAAGTGAATGAACATATAAGTTACATTTAGTTTGCAGTAATAATATTATCAAAAATCTTACATTCTGGATAATTTTATATTTATAATTAAAATTTTAGAAATAAAAAATTATCACATTTGGTTATAATAATAAAATATAATAATCAATTTATCTTATTTTTAAATCTTATTTATATTTTATGATAATATTTTTTATCTTTAAAGTATTATTTCTTTTTTTTTTGCTGCAATATGAAATATTTTTATAAAAATTAAGATTCTTTATAAATTAATTTTAAAAAGATTATATAACAATTTAATATGCACAAAGGTTATAAATATTAATAATTTAAAATTTAAACTTTTTTATATTATATAAAATATATATAGTACATTATATTAACATTAAATTTGATACTCATACAAATATTATGTTAAATATTTAATGTTAAATATAAATATAATATTATCTGGTACAAATTAAATATATAATTATATTAAAAATTATTAAATATTTATATGAAAGTCATCAGCATAATTTAAGATTATCAAACTTTGATAATCTTAGATATGCATCTTTATATCAAAATCCAATTATCATAATTTATGATGATTTTAGAATATCTAGAATCCAATATTACCAATCAAATTATTATATCTTATTGCCAAATATAGTAATTTATATGATAATTTTAAATTATCAAGATAGATTACCATAAATCAAATGATCCCTTTAACACTTTATCAATGAAAAATCGCCACTCTAAGTAATTATTTGTAGGATTTTTTTTATCTTCTTAATTTTGAAAAATTCTAGTTGAAATCATTATATTAGTGATTATTTCATGAAACCATCACACATATTGATGATTTCATAACTTTCTTTTACATTTTTTTTTTTTAAAAAATTGAAAACATCGGTTACATTGATGATTCCTTTAAATTGTCAGTCTAACTAGAAAAAAAATATATATATATATATATATATATATATATGAAACCCGGCCACCAAAAAAAAAAAAAAAAGCATTTAGATTTCGCAACTCCACGCCAGTTCCACTCCCGTGTCATTGTTTGGATTCTAATTTTCTAGATGGATCTTTGAAAAGGAAATAGAATTCCAGCTGGTTTTCGGAGCAGATACCTTTGCTACAGGGATTTTAACTTTTAATTGTTTGACAAACAAAATTAACTTTGGCAAGCAAGAGGGGGGTTTATGTTTTCTTTTAGTTGTGTTAATGGAAGGTTTGGCTATTGCAAGGGTCCTTAATTGTGTTTACCTCTGTATATTATATCTTGGAATGGCTGGAATTGGATGAGGTTAGGAGGCTCTAACTGGGTCCTCCTTGGTAGTTGGTAACCTCTATTAACAACAGCTTCAAAGTCAAGCATTGCAATTCCATCTGAAGGCTCGAGAAAGATTGAGCTTATTTTATTCTCTCCATCAAATGGTCCCAGCATTCCGTGCACATTAGCTGACGCCTCAAATTCTAGGTGTTTGCAGCGCTAGGCGTATACTTAAAATCAGCCCAACATACCTCGAAAAACATTTACATCCATTCTTAAAAGAAAGGAGATGGAACTTTTATAGCACTTCTGATTTCCCAAGGGTATTCTGATCTTCCCAAGAATGAATCATGATCAGGGCTTTTTGTGCTCTACTGTTTTTCCTTGAAAAATACTTTTTGACCATATCTGGTTTCATTGTGCCACTGATGTGAGTAAATTGGCATGTAATAGGCATGCAGTGCCTTGTGCTTTTCAATGAACTCTTCAACAAGTTTAAAATGCCACTGTTGAAATCCCTATTGCCTGAACTACCTGTCTAGAGGAACCTATGTGCCCATCGGTAAACCTTACACGTTAGTCCTGGGAATCCTAAACAATCTTTGTCTTGTCTCTCTATACAATGTTGTAAATAACCTTTAGGCAAAAATATACTTTTGGTCTCAAACTTTCATACAAAATTCATTTTTAGTCCCCAAACTTTCAATCTCGCATTTCAATCCCTCGTTACTTTCTTGATATAATATTACATTGATCAATTAAAATTAACGAAATAGCTGAATTATCATCATAACGAACATGTGAATGGTTGATAAGATGACATAGAAATGATTTCATCAATTTTAACCGATCTTATGTAACAAGACATCAAAAATACAATATTGTTAAAACTGACTCAATTGTAAAAACTGAAAGTTTGAGGACCAAAACATATTTTAAGTGTAAGTTTGAGGATCAAAAGTATATTTTTGCCATATTCTTTACCTATATTCTCGTGATCTCTATTCGCACGCAGCCAAACTCAGATTCGATCATCCTCTCCATCTTTGGATCCACACTGATCCCGGATCCGAAAGATGGAAAAGGTAGCTACATGACAAACTTTCCAGTTTTTTAAAAAATTCTGGATCACCACCTTCAGCTGAATTGCTCCCAAACTTGTAACCATGGATTCTCTGACAGAATCTGGATAATTCAAGTGTTTTGAAACCACCGAAGTAATTGGTCAGCAAGTTTCAACAGAAATCTGATAGAAATCTAAATGGTTCATGACAAGAATAAAAAGAACGGCTGTATAAATATGAACCGTTATACAGAATCATCTAATAAGAAACAATTTTATTTCCCTGGCCCTCATGTCGTTCACTCGTTCCACTCAGCATAAGCATCAATTAGATGAATGTAGTTTTTCATGCAGTTGTGATCGCTCGGTACACATTCAATGCGGACAAGGGACAGAACGCTTGAATTATATATAACGTCCGGCAAGATGCAAAAGCCAACATACTTTTCCTCAAGTTCCACGTTTTAGAATTCATAAAATTCCAGTTTTATTCAGAAGGTAAAGATCAAATGAAGCCCATGGCCTCAATGTTGCAAACAGCAGTGGACCCACAGGGCTGGGAAGTGTGAAGATTTCCAATAGTTAAGATTATTCTGAACAGGATGAGTTTACTGTATATATTTATATACGAAAAATCACTGAGAAGTTTACTGCTAGCTATGAAATAGATAAGGAGATGAGTACAATAATGTTATCTAAAAACTGATCAAGAGAAAACAAAAGAGTTCCACCTGCTGACACGATAGTATCCATTTAACCATCCAGAGAATAGGTGGCAATCACACTGCCAACCCAAACCGATGACCTGCATAAGTGACCAAAGCCATAGGAAAATTTAAGTTCTTTATAAGAAAATCCTTTATAAATCAGATCAGTGAAAAGAAAAATATCAATGAGATTATCCACAGCGCAGAAACAATAACTTTCAGTATTATTCAATATAAAAGTCACAGCTAAAACTAAAAGGAATTGCCAAAATAAACTAGAACAACTTGTATAGATGTATGCCTTCTCTATCTGAAAGAAAAATTACTACTTCGCAGATACATGATAAGCTTTTACTTGCAAATTAAACTTTAAAGGGCATTAGAAAAGATCAATCAAAAGGCTCCTTGCCATGCTTACAGGCCTGCTTCATGAGATGGCCACTGCATTGTACTCTGGTAGTCATATACTTTAATCATTGCCTTCAACTTCCTTTCATTATTCAGCATGCAAATTAATATTTCACTACAAGCTTCTACAACCTTTTGATTTAACAGAAGCAGAAGTACCTCCTTGCAATATATAAAAACCACCTTCCGGAACATAAAAATAGTCATGCTTTCTTCAATCCCTGTATCTCTGCTTTGTTCTTCATGAAAGGTGGATTATAATACTCAAGATTTCTTCAACAAAACTAGAATAAGTATAACTAGGAATATTGCTGTAAACACCAAACCTCCCCACTTCTCTTGACTGACACACACACACATACACACACAATGTTAAGGTATCCTTGGGTGTATTTTAATTAAGTTGAATATATAAGTTGTTTAAGTTTTCCCTTGGGTCTATTTAAGGTTACTTAAATTGGATTAAGATACTTAGATCAATAAATAGTTGCGATAACATTATACTAAAGGCATAAACAATACATTGCCTTACGTTTCCAACACTTGAAATTAAGAGTCTGCCACACAACACTTCCCAAGTGCCAGGCACTTATTGCTGCTGTAAGCAGGGCACTTCAAAGTTAAGCGTCCAGCAGTTTTGTTTCCCATCCAGGTACCCAAATGTGTTGACACATCATAAACCTTAAAATGAAGTATCAAAATAAAAAATCCCTGGATGTGCCATTGGATTCTAAGGCTTCTGCATTAACAGAGTAGAAATCCATCAAAAGGTGTTCCTCTTCAAAGAAGATAATGATTCTCTCTTTCCCCAAACCCATTGAATCACAAGTAAGATCAACCTCCATTAACAAGTTATAACAGAAAACTAAATATTAAATTTCAGCAGTACTTGGAACAAGCTATATCATAAACAGGTTTCTTATACAAGCATACTTAGACAACCCACTGGAACATTTAAAGTTTTAAACAAATTTTGTGATATTTGGAGAATCAATTTAGATTGCTTCGTTAGCATTTTTGCCCACTCCAATGTCAGCTGGGAAAGTTCTGCTAATGATTTCAGAGAGCAAACACCTGGCCCACAATTACATGTACATATATAAATTTAGGTGTATACATATATGTATATGCGTGCATGCATGTGTATGGGTCCTGAAAATTTTTTATTTGCAAAGATGCAAAGTAAGATTTTTCAGCTAAAACAGAAGATCATGCCAGTAATACTTTAGAGGGGCTTGTAGTAGAGATGCTCTCTATTGATTTTTTATGTTGTATTATAATACTGTTGGATGTAGAAGAATCTACAATCCCATGCTTCACAACCACAGAAAAGATTGAGATAAAAGTTGACAACTACATAAACGTGAATTAATCCCACCTTGAGCATGCTCCACTCCCTTGTCGACTTCAATATCCATAATCTTGCATTTTGGTATTGCTCTTCAATGGACTGAAATGTGCGTGTAGAATGTTTCCTACCTTAAAATTCCATTCAATCTGATCTTTTATACAAATATTCCTTATTTGAGCTTTGTTAAACTAGTGTTCATACCAAACTGGTACAACATACCTAGTGTCTGTTTAATCTTACTACTTCCTTAAGGGATCAGGAATTTGTTCTTCCACCTTTCTGCATACAAGGATCTGTTACAGGCAGACACATATATTTTATATGCCTATTTTTAAATTTTGTATATAATGCACTCAAACCCTAAAAGTGAATTTATTTTGGCTTACCCCATACAGCCCATTGAAAGAATGCACATAAGAGGACATTGCCCCAATAGTGAATGATTGCTAAATGTAGAAAACCGAATAGCTTATACCTCAAGTTTCAAGATCAACAAAGTCAGTACATAAAATTAAGAGTACAAAGAAACTGTGCTACCAAAGAAGCAGAACTCTTTTCTTTCTCAAAAATTTCTGTCCAAGCTTCCTATTAAGTGAATCCTATGATCCATGGTGTGCAAACTAGTAGTCTTAGCTTTGAGGAAAGACCACAAGCAATCTCTGCACATAGTGAGGAGTTAATTGCTCTTGAAAACTAACCCTTGTAGATTGAAACTCTCTACATTACCCTAACTCTATCTCCATAAGGCTTTAACTTGCTAGAAATTCTTCCCACCTTCAAATAGCATTTATAATTCAAAATTTCTGAGAACATTTTTGTGCCAGCACAGTGAATTCTAGTACTAGATATGTACTAATTTCTTATCACACCACAAGTTCCTATCAAATACTGCAAATAATTGGAAAATTCACATTAAACATGAATTGTGCATTGGTGGACCAAGGGTTTTGTTTAAAGGAGTTGAAAGAACCTGCTTGATAGGTATTGACTTAGTGTGCAAGGTTATATATTTCTATTCAAGTCCAAATTAGTGTTTGTCACCAAGTATTGTGTTAACTGAATCACATATGTTCATGTGATTTGTTTCAACTACACGTCATTTGATTAAACTACATACAAAGATTATCACAACTAAAAAACCAAATGTCCTGGCTATTCTATACACATGGAATGTCCTGACTTTCTGCATGGGCAGCTGTCACACAAACCCTGGATCTAATTCTTATGACATAAATTGGCTTAAATTTTAGTTTCTGAATCTGGGATCATGCAAATGAATAATAACAACCCTTAAAGCCTTTGTGGGAAAGCGCACATTGTTAGAACTTGCTTTAGCATCACATATAGCATGGATGACATTATCACTAAAAATGGCAAAAGATATTCTGTAATAGCTGATGTTCAATAAGTTCTAAAACCATTACTTGTACTCAGTAAAATTAAAACTGAGAACTTAAATACATCTAAAATGGGTATAGAACTTGCAAACTAAAGTAGAAAACTAGTTTTAAGAAAAGTTAAACCCTCTATTTTTAGATGACATGATTCTGCATTCTATGTAAATTTTGGTTATCCAGAATATTGTCACTTATGCAGCTTGATTTGCATGATTAGAAAAAAGAATTTATGATTTATTGATATCAAAATAGGTACTTATCACATACTAGACCTCTTGTGAGGTGGGCATATTCATTATTTGTGATGTCAAGTAGGAAAACCTTAGAGGTACTGAAGTGGCACTTTATTATACGCATAAGGTTAAAAAAAAAATCTGGACTAACTTATCTCACAATATTTGGATCCTCCATCCCAACTCATCATAGTTAAATTAGAAGAGAAACTTTGTATCTAAAACCATTCCATCTACGGTCCTTCTATGATACAATTTCTAGTGATCAATTTAGTATTGATTACCAACACTAGAGAGAGATTTCCAGAAGATGACTCCTTTGAACACACAATGTCTTGTGCATATAAATGGACCAATCACTTAGAGACAGCCTCGAATAACCACCAAAGTGTATGATTTTGGGTATCAAAACTAAGGATTCAAATCTCATGAGATAGCACCATCTCAATTATTCCATAGAACATGACACGCCGCATGCCAACACACAAGATGGTGGATAATCCATCCTATCTTGACATTTGGGACAATGCTTTGTCACAACACTCGTGACAATGGCATGCCTTACCATCCCACAAGGACTTAATCCTTGATCAAAAGCATATAAGAGCAGTTAATTTAATTGGATGACCTAATTGCTTACAATCCAAATTCTTCCCCTTGCTATACATATATCCTACCCAATGGTCTTAAGATCATATTGAGTTGCATTAATCCTGCACGTAAAACCTAGAGAATCCTTGTTCACTCTCTCATACAAGAAGTATATAGATCAAGAGAGCAACTTAGTTAGGATATCATAGGTCTTCCCTAGAGTCCCTATGCTAGCTGCACGATTCACAGTAAACCCTAGAGAAAATCCCTCTCGCCTTGCATTCTCTTCTCAGCTGCACAATGATTTCTGCTATTGGCAAGAAATGTGCCAGATCAGAGAGCAACGAAGTTAGGATATCATAGGTCTTCCCTAGAGTCCCTATGCTAGTCATTCTGGAGTCCCTGAAATCGCCTGCGTGCATTCTTAAGTGAGACAAACTTGCCATGTTGTTTCAAGCTGCTTAACAGTGCTCTTGATTCATTCAATGCTATTGGCTGCCATAAAGTTAGATTCTAGAGTCCCTATGCTAGCCAGCCACAGTAGCCAACCCTAAAGAAACTTCTTGATCCCTCTCGCCTGCGTGCATTCTTAAGTAAGACAAACTTGCCATGTTGTATCAAGCTGCTATAACTAAGGATGGCGTTAGTGCTCTTGATGCAACACACATCATATTTCAGGAGAATGCTATTGGCAAGAAATGTGCCAAGGAAAGGTAAAGCATTATCCAACACAAACATCGATCAGACATGCCTCAACAACATAACCCAAGATGTGTTGCCTCTCAGGCTACTCTTTTATCAGAACAAATTTTGCAACAACTTCCCTACAATGAACTGCTAGGGATGATTATATAACAATTTTGCACCAAAAAATTAGCCTCTATGTGGTAATGTATCATGAGAATGCAACTCACTCGCTATCACGACAGGGAGGCCCTTAAAGAGCGGCTACTGAGGAGGATCGGCCGCAGAAGGAAGAGGAGGAGGAGGATGGCTGACGACGATGGGAGGTCGGAGAGCTCGGTGCTGCTCCTCCTGCTGCTTCCGGGCGTTGTGCATCTCCTCCGTCTCCACCACAACCAACCTCTTCACCTAAAAAGATCATGATTTAAATATTAAATAAGATAGAAATAGGTCGGTCGCAATTTAAAAGGGAACGAAGATGAGGAGGAACAAGAAATAGAAAGGGAGAGAGAGAGAGAGAGAGAGTACCTGGTTGAGCATACCGAGGAGGGAGGGAGTGGTGCGGTGGACGACGGTGCGGTGGCAGCGGCGGAGGCGCATGGCTTCGAGGGTGCGGCGGTGGAGGCGGCGGGTTCCCGGGAGACCGCGAACCAGCGTGATGTAAAGCCGCGGGCTCCAGTCGATCGGCACCCGCGCCTTGAAAGCATTGAACGCGCTCCCGCTCATCTCTTCTTCCGCTGCTACGACGATTCTTTCCTCGCTTCTCCGAGAACTGGAAGCTCGAGCGCCGCCGAGGTCCAAAAAGGTAGGGCTGTTTCGGGAACGGGTAAGCGGATCTATTAACTACGGTAATCGGATACCCGATCCGATTAGCTTTCAATTTTGGCATGGCTGCCGGTCCGACTTTTCAAATTCAGGCAATTTTGGCATGGCTGCTGGTCCCACTTTTCACAATCAGGCAGGCAACTCTAACCCGACCCGGCAGGGACTTATCTTGCATCTATATCCTTGATTTTTTTTTTTTAATTGATCGTTATAGCTTAGTATCTATGCATATAACGAAAAAGTTAAAATTATTTTTGATTTTTTTTTGCTTACCAACTGTCACGTCCAAAAATAATAAATTTTTATTTCTCGATAGGATCGAAACATTTTCGTGCCTTGATAAGATCGAACCATTTTCATATCTCGGCAGGATCGAGCTACTCCCATGCTTCGGCAGGACCGAGGTATTTTCTTTTTGGCTTAAACGCCCCTATTGTTTAACACTACGTCGAGGCCTTTAGTCACCTAAATTCCAGAATAATCTTTTCTGAAATGGAATTAGAAGCCGAATATGACTCTCCGACCATGATCAATAAAAATTCAGATCCCTAATTATTTGGCGGGATTTGGACCACGTCGGTTCTCAGCATTTCCAAGAAGGAAATAAAGCTGATGAAGTCGAATATAGCTTAATGCTTAAATCTCAAAGCATCAATCAATCATCTCCTTTGACTGTTGATCCTCTAATTAAGGATTCGTATATCACTGGCTTCGTAACTAACCATATTCGAATCAGATTCAAATCATACCAGCTTTTAGCTTCTCAAGACACGTCCAAGAAGTCAGAGATCAACCCGCCATCATTCAATAGTCTATAAATACCTTGTCCTAAGGCTTCCTCAGGTACTCCCACTCTCTAACTGAGAATCCTTTTAAGCTTAAGTAGAGTTTTTAGCTCTCAAGAAGCCATTCTTGAGGAACTCTCCCGCAAGAGCCTTCTCCTCACATCTGCTTGCTGTGGATCTCCACTGACTTGGGCATCGGAGGGTCTTCCGCAGGGATCATTCCCAACATTTCCTACGTGATGTCTAGCAGGTTCACCCAAATGGAAAATCATCATCCAGATCCTGACGTGAGTCGCACCCAAGCCGAAGAACAGAATTTCACGGCAACAGATTGGCGCTAAAGGAAGGGCCTCAAGTCCCATAAACTTGTAATCAAAGAGATAAGGTTCTTGAGAAGAAGAACAATCCCTCAATGGCTAACTGAAGAAAAGCAACCTCAGATGCTCCGGATCAGGCCGCATCCCAAAGGTCTGATCTCGCAAATAATGTGGCACCCCCACAACCACCACCGGCTAAGATTCCTCCATCGTCGGTGGCTCCAGTCACTCAAGACCAGTTCGCCACACTAGTTCAGCAGGTCCAAGTTCTGACCCAGCTGGTAGAGGGGCTCCACAGAGTCCCTCTTCCAACTACACCAGCCTCACAACTTTCCGACGGAGCTGTTGACCCTATTTCGCCAGTGATCTCTTCTTCTGGTCTACTCGAAGTCATTAGCCACCTTCAGCAGCCCAACCGCAAAGGACCTAAACCGACACCGTAGGGGGCCGAAGGAAAGAGCCTGCCTAGATCTCGGCGAGCTCGATCTCTCTCTCTGAGATACTCCCACCATGATTCAACGTCGTGACCATGGTCCCCTCGCCCTTTTTTCCTTACAACTCGAGAAGAAGGAGTCCAACGACAACTTCATGAAATGCACTAGGAGTGGCATCAAGAACTGGATGCTGTCAAGCAAGTTCCTCCTTCCCAATCAAAGGTGAAACAGGGCATCCCCTTCTCCTAGAAAATCATGTAGGAAGTGATCCCTCCCCATATTAAGCTCTCCACCATTGAGCCGTACCATAGATCCATTGATCTTGATGATCACCTGAGCAGCTTCTGATCCATCATGATGTTCCACGGAGCATCAGACGCGATCATGTGCCGAGCCTTTCCCTCTACTCTCAAAGGATCCACCAGAACTTGGTTTAACAGCTTGAAGCCAGGTTCCATCAGTTCTTTCGATGAACTAAGCTGTCTATTCATCAGCTAGTTCGTCAGTAGTTGCTGCCATTGAAGAAGGTCCGACTTCCTCTTTGAGGTCAAACAACGAGAGGGAGAGTCCTTGAAAAGTTATTTGGGTCGCTTCAACACGGCCATGTTGGAAGTAGACCACCTCAACCATAAGGTGGCCATGTTCGCCTTGGCAAGCGGGATATCCAAGAAAGGTAACTTCTATTTAGCCCTGGAGGTCAACTATTTGAAGAGCCTCTATAATATGATGGCTTTGGTAGACAAATATGCTAGGATTGAGGAGTCACGGAGGTCTACCCGAGCTGAGCAAATCAAGAAGAAGGAGAATAAAAGCTCATAGAAGAACCGACCTATTTGCCCTGCCATCCTGCCTCTTCGCCAAAGAAATCCTCCTTCACTGCCCAGAGATCATACCAGAAGCCCAGCGCAAAGGTTCAATCAGTATACTCCGCTCACTGCGCCATGGGCATAGATCTTGATGGAGATCGAGCAGCAGCTCCCTCGATCGGCACCCATTCGAGTAAACATGGCTCGGAGGGATATAATAAAATATTGCCAATTTCATCAAGATTATGAGTATGATACAGAGGAGTGCTAGCAGCTCCAAAATGAAATGAGCAGCTCATCTGCTGAGGAAGGTTGGATCAATTCAGAAGGGCACCTGAGCCAAATAATAGAGGAGACCATCAATCCAAACCATGCCAACTACCTCCATCGAACCCACCGGTTGTTGGCAACGTCAATATGATTGCTATGATCAGATCTTCTCCAGCTCAACCAAATGAAGAAGAAAATCCACCGAAGAGAGCACAGCCCGAGGAACTCTCTTTCTCAGATAAAGATCTCCAAGGGATATAGTATCTACATGATGATGCTTTAGTTGTATCTTGTAATATGAATGATTATGACGTATACCGTATTTTAGTTGATAGTGGAAGCTCTATTAATATTTTATATTTTGATGCTTTTGTGAGGATAAAATTATGCATGGAGGATCTCCGGACCATAGACTCTACCCTGGTAGGGTTCATCGATGATACCATTACCCCCAAAGGAGTCATCTCCCTAGTGGTTCGGGCAGGCTCTTAGCCTAGTATAGCAATTGTTCATACAAACTTTCTAGTGACCAAGCTTCGGTCGCCTTACAATGCAATCCTCGGCAGGCCTGGACAGATGTCTCTAAAGGCTGTTATATTCATTCCTCATCTCGCCATGAAGTTCCCTATAGACTAGGGAGTGGGAATAGTCTGGGAAAACAAAGCAGTGGCTCGATACTGCTTTGTCACCGATCTTTAGTCCAGAAGACCCAAGGTCGATGGGCTAGATGCTCAGGAGGTCTTTGCTGAGCGACGAGGGGAGCCAGCCAAGGAACTTGAAGAGGTACCGCTTGACGAGGCTTGGCCAGACTAAACCATAAGGGTCGAGTTCCTTCAAAAAAATGCCGACGTCTTTGCTTGGTCTGCTTCAGATATGCCAGGGATCAGCCCGAAAGTTCTTGTCCATCATCTTAACATGGATGAGACATTTCGACCAATCAAGTAAAAGAAAAGAAGTTTTGCCCCCGAGCATCAGAGGGAGATCGAAGAGGAAGTTGACAAACTTATCAAAGCTAACTTCATTTGAAAAGTAAATTATACCGATTGGCTGACAAATGTTGTCATGGTGAAGAAGTCAAATGGCAAATGAAAGATCTGCATCGATTTCACAGACCTCAACAAGGTTTGCCCGAAGGACAGTTTTTCTCTACCCAAGAT
Source organism: Calamus simplicifolius (assembly GCA_900491605.1). NCBI lineage: Eukaryota > Viridiplantae > Streptophyta > Magnoliopsida > Arecales > Arecaceae > Calamus > Calamus simplicifolius. Next base: position 126,447 of record UESW01004915.1, on the reverse strand, counting down.
TGATCAACTTGTGGATGCTACCTCGGCCACCAAATGCTGACCTTCATGGATGCTTACTCGGGCTACAATCAAATTCGGATGGCATCCAAAGATGAAGAAATGACCGCCTTCATCACCGACCGAGGTATTTACTGTGCCTTTCGGTTTAAAGAATGCAGGAGCAACCTACCAAAAACTGGTTAATAAAGTTTCAAAGAGCAAATAGGTCAGAACATGGAAGTCTATATTGATGACATGCTGGTTAAAAGCAAGGAAGTGTCCCAGCACATTAATGATCTCACAGAGAGCTTTGCAACTCTCAGAAAGTACCAAATGAAGCTGAATCTGACCAAATGTGCCTTCAGGGTTAACTCTAAAAAATTTCTTGGCTTCATGGTTTCCCAGCGAGGCATCGAAGCAAACCCCAGAAAATTCAAGCTCTCCAATAGATGGCACCTTCAGGATCGAAGTACAACATCTTACCGAAAGAATAGCAGCCCTCAACTGCTTCATTGCCCTTTCGATCGAAAGGTGTTTGCCTTTCTTCAAGGCACTCTGATCGGCCAAGAGTTTTCAGTAGACTGTAGACTGCCAAAAATCCTTTGAGGACCTTAAAAGGTACCTCGGCTCACCATCGTTTTTAGTAGCCCAAGGCTCAGGGAGACGTTATATCTATACCTGGCGGTCTCAGAGAATGCCATCAGATCTGTGCTAATCCAAGAGGAAAGCAAAATCCAAAAGCTGATTTATTATGTCAGCAAGTTGCTCCAGGATGCTGAGACAGGATACACTCGGATTGAAAAGATAGTGTTGCCTTAATAACATCAGTCCAAAAGTTACGGCCTTACTTTCAAGCACATGTTGTGGTGGTCTTAACCGACCAACCAATCAAGTCAATTATTCACCACCTAGAAGTGTCAAGGAGGATGACCAAATGGGTCATTGAGCTGAGTGAACATGATATCCAGTGTCAGCCTCATCCAGCCATCAAGGCACAAATTCTGATAGATTTTCTCCTTGAATGTACCATACCTAAGGATGGTTCCACTCAAAATATTTTTAAGCAACCAAAACTTAAAACTTTGTGGCTTCTCCATGCAGATGGATCTTCCAGCATGAATGGTTCTGGCGTGGGCTTAGTCCTCACCAGTCCGAAGGGTGCGACATTCGAATACGACATCCATTTCTCCTTTCCAGTCTCTAATAATAAAGCAAAGTATGAAGCTATACTTGCCAGACTCCAGATTGCTCGTGACTTAAAAGTGAGGAGATTGAATGCATACAATGACTTCAGCTAGTTGCCGACCATGTGCGAGAAGAATTTAAAGCATGGAAGCCAATATGATTCAATATCTTCAAAAGGAGCACGATTTATCTTTTAATTTTTTTAAACTCAAAGTTATTCAAATCCCAAGAATGGAGAACACGCACGCTGACCTTATATCTCGCCTAGCCACCACGACTCAATGGACCTTGAGCGAAAATTTTACTTAGAAGTCCTCGAAAAGTCCAGCATTGTCAAGGCTGAACGGGTGATGCAGATTGAGGCCGAGCCATCTTGGTTCAATCCAATCCTCAAATACCTCAAAAAGGTTTTCTTTCGATAGATAGAAAGGAGGCGAGGAAACTGAAAATGCAAGCTTCCCACTACGTCCTACTGAATGATCAATTATACAAGCGATCCTTCTATATACCACTATTCAAATTCTTCTAACCATCGAAGGCAATTATGCTCTGCGAGAGGTCCATGAAGGTATCTATTGCAATCATCTGGGCAGTCGAGTCTTATGTCATAATATGCTACACCAAGGATATTACTGGCCAACTATGCAAAATGATTCTGACGACCTTGTTCGAGCCTGCAATGCTTGCCAACAACATTCTAATATTCAAAGGCTTCCTTCTGCTTACCTGACACCAATAATATCTGCCTAGCCTTTTGCCAGATGGGAAATGGATATCCTTGGTCCCTTTCCACTTGCTACAGGACAGAGAAAATTTTTGTTCATGGCAATTGATTACTTCACCAAATGGATCGAGGCCGAAGCAGTCGCCCAAATCACGAAAGCCCGAGCCAAAGACTTTGTATGAAAATCCATTATCTATCAATTCTGCCTTCCACACACCATCATCATCGCAACGGCCGATAATTTGACAATCCCAGATTCAAGAATTTTGTAAAGACCATAGCATAAACCATCGGCTCACTTCGGTTGGACATCCTCAAGTCAACAGTGAGGCAGAGGTAACAAACCGAACCTTGCTTTAGGAATCAAGGCTCGATTCAATAGGGCATAAGGCAGATGGGCAGATGAATTTCATCATGTTTTATGGGCATACTGAACCACCCAGAGAATCCTCACTGGTTAAACCCCATTCAGAATGGCCTTCGACACCGAAGCCATCATTCCTATGGAAGTGGGATTACCTTCACCACGAGTGGAGAGTTACTTAGAAGAGTTGAACGATGAGCAATTCCGAGCCAATCTCAACTTAATAGAAGAAGTTGGAGAAAAAGCTCCGATTCGAATGGCCGCCTATCAACAAAGGGTGGCTCATTATCGTTCCTCCCGAGTCAAGGGAAAACTGTTCCTTTCTAGTGACCTTGTGCTTCGAAAGATGTCCATTTTTAAACCATTGGAACAGGGAAAACTATCTCCAAACTGAAAAGGTCCCTACCAAGTGGCCAAAGTTATTAGACTCAGCACTTACAAACTTCAAGGTCTGGATGGAAAGTCTATTTTTGGATGTGGAACGCAGACAACCTCCGAACATACTATCAATAAAGTGCACCTATACTGAGCTTATTCTGCTCACAATAATGAAACTTTACTTTTAAATTTGTGTATCCTTGTCTCAATCACTTTCCCAAAAGTTATTGATGAAATACAGGTTTTGTCCAAGCGATGACCCACGGATCCCTTATCTCCGAACCTCGATAGGGCCGAGTGATTTTTCCGTACCTCAGTAGTGCCAAGTAAAATATAATCTTTCTTCATACTTTAGCACGACTAAGCAACTTCTCCAAACCTTGGTAGGACCGAGTGATTTCTCCATACCTTGGTAGCGCCAAGTAAAATATAATCTTTCTCTATACCTCAGCACGGTCGAGCAACTTCTCCGAACCTCGGTAAGGCCGAGCAATTTCTTCGTACCTTGGCAATGCCAAGTAAAATATAATCTTTCTCCATACCTCGGCACGGTCGAGCAACTTCTCCAAACCTCGGCAAGGCCGAGCGATTTCTTCGTACCTCAGTAGGCCCAAGTGAACTTCTTCATATCTTACCTGGCCCGGGTATAATCTCTTCGAGCAACAATCTTCACACCTTGATGGAGCAAGGTAAAATTGTCTTTATCCCTCGCCATGACTGAGCAATTTACCACAGTTTCAGTAAACTGAATAAAAATCCTCAAGGAGTTTTGGCACGACCGAACTTTCACTAAGTGTCAGCAAGGCCGCTTAGTCTTCATATAACGTGAGACAAGTCAAGCGCTCCATCCCCGAAGGTTCAACATAGTCTGACGAATGTCAGTGGGGCTAAACTAAATTGCCAAAATACTTGGCAAAAGTCAAGTCCCTAATTGCTCCTAACACTATAGGAATTTCATTCAATAGGGTATAACTGATCGAAACTCAAAAAAACTAAGTGTTTGTCCTCCTTAACAAACAGGTGCCCCATTGGGTGTTCCTATATCTCGGCAGGTCTTGGCCTTTTTCCACATTCCATTCAAGTTAAAGAGGCTAACGTGCCTACGCATGATTTATGTCTCAAAATAAAGCAAAGGCAATGGTACCTCATAATTACAAACACTTGGCAAAAAAGAAATAAATGACAAAAGGAGAAAAGTAATTGAAAGTTCTTTTATTTTGAAATAATTCATTACAAAAGTTACAACCCATTACGGGGTATCACAAGTGCGTTACAGCACATAAAATACAAGAACATATTCGGACAAATAAGTTTGGTTGTCAATGTCGCATCAATAAGGCTTCTGCTTCGGGAACCAGAAAATATAGCTTTATTGAATTTCGATCTCCATAGTACCAAGCAAAGGTATGAGAAGAAGAAGCAACCCAATGAAATTTACCTTAAGTCTTTTGTCCTTTGAGGAGCCACCTGATGGATCTTTATCCATCACAAGTGACTATGGTGGTTGATGGAAAGGCTCAGAATGATGGATAAACTGAGAGATCCAAAATGGCACCTATTTAAGGTTATCATGGTTGATGAAAAGTTTATAAAATCGAGGCCCATCAGAAATAGTGTTTCCACTGTGGCCTCTATGATTTCACAGCGAACGGATAGAGCCAAGTAAGAAGCACCCGTGTGCGCTTCCCATATGACCTCTATGCGCCCTCCCTTGCATTTCACGTATGGCCTTCACAGCTCCTTCTTTGAAAGCAACTTGCTTTTCAACAACTTCTTCATCCAAATCTTCATAACCAAGCCAACAGCTCCTCCCTTGAAAGCAACTTGCTTTTCAACAACTTCTTCATCCAAATCTTTAGAACCAAGCCAAACCTCAAACGGAAAGGCCGATCGCTCGGCCTTTGACCTTAATAACATGGGCTAGGACCTCTCACAAAATTTTCTTTTCTATGCCAAGTAGAAAGGAGTTGTTTGTATGCCATCGCTACCTTTCGCTCTCCCCCTTTTATAGCCTTTAGGCAGAGATTGCAGGGATAGCCTCCATTAATAAGGAGGAGGTTTTAGGATTCAAAGCACCCCGATCGCTATAAGTTGGCATTGGAGGTTTTAGGATTCAAAGCACCCCGATCGCTATAACTTGGCATTGTTAAAGGGCCACGTGTCGCCCATCAACTCTCTCTCTTGGGTGAAACTCAAAAAGTTTCTCCTCACTCGATAAGATAAACGCTTACCATGCTTACGGGTTAACCATATGTCATCATTATGATAGGCCCTGCAAGTCATGCGAGGAGTCTCCACTCACACCATAAGAGACAATAAATGATCTCTCCTTGATCTCATGCTTTAAGTGCAGAGCGCATAGCCTAACCGGCCATCGGTTACTTGATGTATATGGAAGATAAACCCACATCTGAAAGAAAAATGCATTAATTACGAGGAAAAGCCTTTGGAAAAAAAAAAATCAAATGCTAATGAAGCTCGAAAAAATGAGCTATTAATATTTCTCGGCAAAGCCGAGCAATGTATTTTGCTTTGGCAAGGCCGAGCAATATATTTGGTCTCTACAAGGCCGAGTGAATTCTCAAGCCTCAGCATGGCCGAATATCTCCACTTACCTTGGCAAAACCGAGTGATCTCTCTTATCTCAACAAAATTGAGCGATTTCATCCGTCTCGAAAAAGTCAAGCAATTTACTTCATTTCGGTAAGTCTGAGCAATTCTTCTATCTCGGCGAGACTAAATTGCCAAGAACTTCTTAAGCTCGATCTGGTCGAACCAATCTATCTATCTAGACTAATAAAAAATCAAGTTTAAACGGCCCAGCCTAGCTGGACCTAGGCACGTCAAAAAAATATACCGAAGTATGCAACATTCCAAGTAGCAAAACAGTGTTGAAAAAAAAAAAGAATTTCATTCATAAAGATTAATAGTACATAACATTTAAGTCTATCGAATTGTAAAAAAGGAGAAGAATATTGAAAAAATAAAATCCCTAAGGCCCGGCTACATCCTCGGGAGCGATTTTGACAACACTTAGAGCGTGCTGACCTGGCTGATCTCCTAGCTAATCCATCCTTTCAATAGCCGGTGGAACGTCGACCTCTTCGTAGTTTGGCCCCAAAGCCATACCCCCGTCAGCAATTGACTGACAAGCTTCAGCCTCTCCGATGATGAATTATGAAACCTCGGCTCCTTGGATAGACTCTAGGGGTTCTTGATCAGATCTCCTTATGAGACAACCATAAAGTTGATGTCGAGGGTGTCTTCATCACCAGCATCAACAGACGAGGGGGTAGCTGCCGAGGATTTGACTGCTGGTGGAAGAAAACAATACCTCTCAGTCTCTAAGAATGAGAGGTCGATGTCTGGATACTCTTGGATTACTCTCGCCCGTACATTATTCACCCCAATTTGATATGCCTCCTTAGAAATTGAAGTTGCACTTCAGTAAACTCACCTAAGCATTTGTATTTCTCTATTGCCAAAGCGATCTGATCATCAACTTCGGCTACTCGGCGTTCAAGCTCAGAGCATTTCTCTTGGCTCGAGGCTAAATCCTTGGTCAATATTTTTATTTTATTCGTTGCCTTAGCCTTAGTTTTTTTCAACTAAGAAAACAAAATAATGAACAAAATGAACAGTCAAGTTGACTTCAATTAGAGGAAAGAAATGGGCCAATGCATAGGAGTGGAAGAAAAGTGCGCCTCTTCAGCATGCCGAGCAATTTCGGCCTCGCTCTTTTGGCCCTTCTCCGATACTTCTCTCTTTCCTTCTTTACTTATTCATCTCCTACCAAGAGTACTCGAGACTCCTCCCATCTTCGCTGGCATCGAGTCATGTTTGGCGTAGTTCGGTCGTAGGGTCGGCAATTTGCCTCTGATAAGACTCGAATCGACTCTCAAGCCGGCGTTTCTCCTAAGCTATTCTACCATTTAAGAAGTCCATCTCCTTCATGGCCTCAGCCCGGAACTTCGACAACTCCAACCGAGCTTCATCGGCTGATTTCTGAACCTCCTCAAGTTTGGTGGCCTCAGCTCGTAGTCTTGATGCCTCTGATTGGGCCTCCTTGGCTGATCTCTGGGCTTCATCAAGCTCGACCCGAATCCTTGTTAATTCTTCTGAATGTTGACTGGACGAACTCAATTCATTCCGAAGCGGATAGGAGGACATCGACTAGAACTGCTTTGCTACCATAAAGAATGTTGAAGTCTTCTTTTTTCTGCTTCGACAATGTCGGAGGCTTGTTTGGCTCCACGGGAAAAATGTCCATTGATGGAGAAAGTCGTAGGCAACATCCCATTCAACAAGGAAAAATTATGACTTCCATCCTTTGATGGAAGTCGGGACCTTTAGATCCTCTTGAAGTTCTTTCGTGGTTCGATGTAAGGCCAAGATGAATCCTTAGAGGAGGTGAGGCTGTAGTAAGCTCGGAAGAGAGGAACCATCATTGTTACTCCTATAAGTGTGCACATGGAGATGAATCCGATAATGTAACGCCAACTATTCGGTGTGACCATCATAGGGCAAATACCATAATACTCTATTACACCTTTTACCAGAGGATGAAGAGGAAAACGAAGACCTGCTCAGAAATTCTCCTCATAGAAAAATGTTCCAGTCTCTAGTGGATTAGACACCCTTTGCCCAGGACCATGAACTCGCATCCGAACGTCACTTGTGAACCAATAATCTCATGAATCCTCTCCAGATCTGTCGAGGTCATCGTTGGGGCAACGTTGGCAGGACGCTCCATATCTCCAAGGTTAACAGAAGAGGCACCAGCCATGCCACTCTTGAAAATGTTTGATCTTCGAAGAAGAAGGTAAAAAGAAAATGTGATCAGAGATGGCGCCACTCAACCCCTTTTAAACCGCCTCGACAGAGGTGCGAGAATATTCGGCAAGGATCCCCATGCACTGCAAGACCTTGGCCTGAATGCTACTAAGCCCCGAGCCTGTCATATGTCATTCCACCTACGGCTAGTAGCAGAGAACGAAGGTTTTCTCCTCGTATGGCACGGCGGCCTAGCATTTATGGGGATATCATGACATGTCTTCGCGGATTTTGAATTCCTCCAGTCGAATGGAGACACCTGGAACTCTACTCCCTATGCCCAAACCTACGCTTCGAATTAAGGAGTGGGGGGCATGTGATGAGGGGTAAAATCGTTATTGTGTTAATATCTGTGCATGTGACGAAAAGGTTAGGATCATTTTTTATTTCTGTCCACCAACTGTCACATCCAAAAAAAAGATAAATTTCATGCCTCGGCAAGATCGAACCATGTTCATACCTCGGCAGGACCGAGCCATTTTCATACCTCAGTAGGACTGAGCTACTCCCCTACTTTAGCAGGATCGAGGTATTTTCTTTTTCGGCTTAAACACCCCTATTATTTAACACTACGCCGAGGCCTCTAGTCATCCAAATTCCAGAATAATCTTCTTGGAATGGGAATTAGAAGCCGAATATGACCCTTCGACCATGATCAACAAAAATTTAGATCCCTGATTATTTGTGGAATTCAGACCACGTCGGTTCTCAGCATTCCAAGAAGGAAATAAAGCCAATAAAGGCGAATATAGCTTAATGCCCAAATCTCAAAGCATCAATCATCTCCTTTGACCGTTGATCCTCTAACTAATAGGATTCCTATCTCACCGGCTCCGTAACTAACCAAATTCGAATCAGATTTGAATCATACAGCTTTTAGCTTCCCAAGACACATTCAAGAAGTCAGATATCAACCCATCATCATTCCAACAGTCTATAAATACCTTGTTCTAAGGCTTCCTTGGGTACGCCCACTCTCTAACTGAGAATCCATTGAAGCTTAAGTAAAGTTTTCAGCTCTCGAGAAGCCATTCTTGAGGGATTCTTCTGCAAGAGCCTTCTCCTCACATCTGCTTGCTATAGATCTCTACTGACTTGGGCATCAGAGGGTCTTCCGCAAGACCATCCCAACGTTTCCTGCGTGAGGACTATCTTGCAGGTTCATCCAGATGGGAGATCATCATCCAGATCCTGACATGAGTCGCACCCAAGCCGAAGAATGAAATTTTATGGCAACAAAAAGATTTAAATATATTTTTTAAAAAACTTTATTTAAAGGATATATTCTTAAGTTTTTTAAATATATTTTTTAAAAATTATTTTTAAAAATTAAGGATAGAACAGTAGAATAGGATCAATGATTCTATTCCACTAAGTCGAGAATAAGAATTGAAACTATTACTTCGTTACGGTATCGGTCAAGAAGAAAATGAGGTGCAAAAAGTTGAGGGCGAAGATAGGATAGCAAAAACTAGTCCTAATCCAGTCCATCACCATTCTTAAACTCATGATAAAAAATTATTTTATCTGTAATATTGATGATGATGATAATGAATTATAAAATTGCTATTTTTAGTGAGACTTATAGTATGTCAAATTGGAGCTGTTCTGGACTGCGCGTGGGCTTTAAACCTCAGGATCGCTTCGAGCTCAGGCGTGGCTTTAAACCATCAACAGTCTAATTTAAGAGATTAAGGAAGAATTCAGGTTCTTGAGACCAAACTCTAGTAGAAGGATAGAGGATGGCATCCTATGCTTGCATGGGGAACAGATGCTACCATTGTGATTCACCTGGCGGGGCTTGTTGCTGCCAGGGATACCAACAGAATCCTTGCATCGAGGATGGATAACAAGGTATCTTTTAATGCATATTTAATTCTATGAAACATCAATAACTTGCAATATTTTTTAATATCTCTTCCAATAATGATTTTAGTTTTGGTGGGATATTCCATTGAACATCGATATAGATTATCAAGTATCGAGATGAGGCTTACGTTATCATCTCAATGTTTCAATCGATGTATGTTGAAACATCCTCGATTCTAGATATCAGGAGGATAATGCAAGATGATGGCACATCCTATTCTATAAAAAAATTAGAACAACTTCATCTTACAAGATTTAAAACCTTGCTTCCAACCTTCACACTGGAGTTCTCAGCAAGATATCGGGCAGCGAACTTGGTTCAAGCCAGTAGTTGCTGAACCAGTTGGATGCCATTAACAAATGTGATTAATTAGATGATAAGACTCAAAGCACTCATTGCGCGGGCCTCATTATTGGTGACTTTTGGAAAAATCACTTCAAGGAGGCAAACAATCTCCTCCTTGGTGTAACGTTTGGAGAACTGTTTTTGCCCAATCTGGGTAAAAGCTAAAGCATGCATCTTATTGACCCAGAATCAGTCATTACAATAGCAATTTCTTCGTGTTTGGACTTTTCTGATGGACGCTGTATAAGTAGAGCACGTATAGGATACCAGAACTTGGTACCTCTAAACGAGATCTCAGGAAATGCAATGCACCAGCTTTCCTAAAAGTTGATCTTGAAGCATTATTATACGAACCACCTGCTGCTGTATATATATCCTCTTCAACAGTGCAACTACATCAGCCATCTTTTGATGTTGGATGAAGGCACCACCGGATTGGAACGCAAGTTTCATTGCCTTGCCTAACAGTTGGTGCCGTTAGACCAACTTCTAACACAAAATAATGAAGTTGCAATAACAAAAAATTCAATCATCACAACATCTAAACACAAAGTCTACTCAAGGCGCCCCTGCATTGCCACCCAAGCCTTCTGTATTATTTTATACCTTTCAATTTTGATCGAAAAAAGGAAAACAGTGATGTTATCATCTGATGATCACATGACAAACAAACAAACAGAGCAAAGCTTATGTACACAAAGAAGAACCTGAAACAGGAGTACAGGATTGTCCAACAGTTTCTCTTATTAAAAAAAGAAGATAATTTAACAGATAACAGAAGCAAATAAATGATCCGCATCACTGTCATGTTTCAGCTCAATTTTTCAAACATGCCCCCAGTACACACTTGACAATAAATTAAACTGGTATCTATCAGGTATATATATCAAAAGACGGAACCAGCTAAAATATGCTAAATGTGAAGTCAGCACTTTACAGAGATTCAAGTCAGCTAACCCAAAGGTCTAAACATCAATTATTATCTGGACAGTGGCACTCCTTTACCTCACCAAATACCAGGTCAGCAACACATGCTGCATTCAGAAGCACCCTGCCATGAGAGATCAACCACACAGGTCTCTGTCTCCATCGGAATAGAAATACATATGATTGCCATAATATATTACAGAGCAGCCTATCAGGTTCATTTGCGCAAGTCACCGATCAGACAGAATCCCTGATTAAGCTTTGAAGAGGCTATCACTTTCATCATCTACCTAATGATAAATGTTTTTACTGAAAATATGATATGCAAACTTTTATTGTACATGAGCCTTTGGGAGCAAAGGGTGGCCAGATTGTCATCTACACAGCTAGCCTAATCCTTCACAGCTGGACTGGCCACCCGAACACGATCAGCCAAAGATGGCCTTCCTACTGCTTCACAAATCCTACTGTAGGCCACCTTGACAGGGACACAAGTGACTAGAGGCACTGTCCCCCCTGGTTTAATCAGACCATCCAAAATACTGCCACCTCGAACAGATTTTGCTCCCCTGTTCACACCACTGGGCCTTGGCTCAGTACCGATAGAAGATAGAGTTCTAGTTTTCTGAGCAGAAACTGTTACTTTTCTAGAACTCTTCTTATGGGACTTCCCTGATGCTGGTTGGTGGGCCTGAGAGACACTCTTCTTTGATAACTTGACCTGTTGATTGAAATGACCAGAATAATTCTTCAGTAGAGGTTTGCTTTCTCTTTCAGTATATCGAAGACCACCAGCATCTTCACCATCCAAGGCTGATGGGTTAGAACGAGGAACTCGTTGCATGGCAGTTCTTCTTCCAGTCCTCCAGGAAGTTGGGCATGCTGTACTTTTATCCAGACCAGAAAAGTTTCTAGAAACAAGTGCATCAGTGGAACCATCTTCAATAATTTCAATTTGGACAGGGTGCCCTACAATTGCTTTACCATTCAATCTGCTCATCAGAGAAACCAGAGGAACATGTTCACCTTGATAACTTGCTTGAACCTTCAAATCCACATCAAACAGCATAGGTCTCCTCTTGCCTCCAAGACGAGCGGTAAAAACTGGCTCATAAAACTCATCAGAATCTTCCCTGTATGCCCTTCGACCTGCATGAGATGGGTCTCCAGATTTCCGGACTGATGGGGAAATCATAGAAGAATCATTTCCAGAACCTTTGAAGTTAATGTGACTTTTCCCACGATCTCTAGCTGCTTTCAGAACAGAAGAATATCTTCGATTACTATATCCAGTCAATTCCTCATGACCCAGATCCTTACTAATCAAATCAACTTCCTCACGACCAGAGTTGAACGCCTTATTATGGTAGAACCCAAGTCCTGAAGTCCTCTGGCTGGAAGCTTCTGTTCTGGCCCTCCTCAAACTGCTTCCCTTGCTTTCGTATGCGGCTCCTCTTACAGAACCAATGCGTCTATCTGAGACAGAGACCTTTCCATCCATCACATCAATAGGCCGCTTTGTTATGTTACGAGTGTTGCGTTTCCCTTTCATATGCCATCTGGAAACTCCTATCTCAGCAGAAACATCAGCAGTGAGCTCTTGAGGATGTAATTCAGGCACAGAACTAGAAAGAGGCACTTCAGTATTCTCCAGATTTGTGAACTTTTCTGAAACTGATTTCCAGAGAGATCACAGCCTTTTGCTCCTACTTCCGATGACTCCTTAGTATCTGCAAACAAGACCAATATAAAACATGTAGCTCACATGAAAAAAACAGTTGCAAGATCAAATGGCATTGGGGAAAACTCAAGAGGCATAAAATGGAATTTTTGGACCAACAACAATGTGATAAGAGTCAAATCTGCTTAAGAACATTAAATGCAGAAGGACATTCAATACTAAGATAAAATATAAAATTGAAATTAATACACCACAAGAGGCTCTGTTAACTCTGGGTATTATAGATGCCAAAAGTAAATGGACTAATAAATTGCAAAAAAAAAAAGACAAGTTAGAATCCCAATTCTTGTCCTGTTTTCAGCTCAAGCAAATGAATTTTGATTTCAGTAGATTTAGTAAATCTTGCTCTACTTTAAGCAGTTTTGGCCAGAAAACACTTAAAAAATTTAAATATGTACCAAAGAATAATATCCAAAAGGTATATATATATATATATATATATATATATATAGGACCATCTTATAAAGTTTCAACCTTTAAGGAGTTCCACGCAACCCCCTCCTGGACCTGTAGAGTGATTCCACATGCTGAATAAAACCCATATGCACCTCTCATCTTCTATATTGTTCCCACCTAAACGTGTCATTAAAAAAGGAACTTCCAGAAAATAATTTGATGGACTATTGAAGCATTTGGTTCATCTCTCAAGCTAAATATTTGAAACCCTCCATCTTAGTGGCCCTTGATACAAACAAGTGTTAGTTACTATTTAAATTTTAAAAACAAAGCTTATTTGTAAATTTGATGCATGAGTGCAGTCAATATGCTAAAGTATCAATATTTGTAATGATGATAATCTTTTTTTTAAAAAAAACTTATGTTTGCAATGCCTGAGAATTACACTCCAATATCACACAACAGAAAAAATGGTCTCAACAATATCACCAATAAAATTTCTTGCAATGATCCTAGAGATTCTAGCAGCACAATCCAAAAGTTAGTAAAAACAAATTTGAAGCTCTGTGCCATCATACTTTACAATGTTCGAGCTTCTTGAGTAAGCTAGCGGAACTAGAAGGAATCAAAAACAAACAAGCATTTTTATCCCAATAACGACAACTGCCTAACATATTGAAAATAAAGAGTCAAAACAACCATTTTTTAGTAATTTTTTCAACAATCAGCTATCATTCCTGCCTAATCATGTTGAAGTATCCTGCCTGATAATATCTAACACTTACAGAATGATACAAGCAACAAAAAAAAAAACAATCCTAAAGGTGCATGGGCCATCAAACTACATATTTGGTTTCTCAGTTATGGTGAGTGCGCTAAATTAATCCTGCCGAGTCATTTTATTTCAATCAATTCTTACTGCATTAACATGAGCAATACCAACAGGAATCCTAAAAATTCATGTGGCATCAAATTCTACATGTTTGGCTTCCTTACTGAGGTCAGGGCACTATGATTAGTATGATAGCGCAAACATTATTGTTACACTACAGATTTACCACTAAAATCCAGATGCAACAGAGAATGGGAAACAAGAACTATGAGACAAGCAAGATGCTACTACTTTAAAATTAAGATATTAACTTGCTATGATGAAAAAGAAATGATAACATAGTGAGATGCAAAAATCATGCCAGTACCTCTTACTAGATTAGCCTCCTCGTCAACATCAGTTTCCAGGTACACCCTTCCAGAAAAATCAGAATCATCTACTTCCATCAACCCAGAAGATGTATATTCATCTGTTGAAGTACCAGGGTGCTGAAGGCTGTTGTCCCTTCCAAACTGCGTTGCTGGAATTTGTTCAGATGGATATCCACCATGATCAAGAGAGTCATTTGAATCAGTAGGTAGATAGATGCAACTGCTCCTCCTTGCCCGCTGTGTACCACCCATATAGTCCTTTTCTCCATTCATTGAAGCAACAATATGACCATGATCAGCCTGAAACGAATGAGCAGGAGGCAATTTTGGACTACTCTGTAAAACCTGATTAAGTGGACGACGCCTATCACGTTTTTTAACAAGTGACTCTTCCATCATCCCTCCCTGAGATCTTTTCTTTTTATTGGGTAATAAATTTTTGCTGCTCCCACCATGACTCACAACTCCCACTGCATGCCCAGCATTAGAAATATCCATGTGATTATCCACAGACTGAGATGGCTTTCTCTTTGATGGAGCTATTCGAAGGCCAAAATCCTGCAAACCTCTCATCCTAGGAACATTTTCAGGAATATCCTCTTCAAACCCAAATTTATTTTCATTTTGTCCCTTTTGTTCGCTAATCGAATTGCCAATGTTCTCTTCCTCATGGGACAAACCAGCTTTTCTTGAAAGCATCTGAGGCTCATCGTTTGTATGTTTACCATGTACTCCAGGCTCATCATTCTTCATGTGTGTTTCTGAAGATAAGTTATCAATTTCTTTTTCCATGGTACCTGAAGGTTTATTCACCACACTGTTTGACCTAACCCCTGACTTCCGCTGCTTCTTCTCAAGCTCTAGAGCATGAAGGATAGCATCCTCTCGACGTGCGTATTTCTCCCTTTTCTTGATAGGAATGCCTTGTGCAGCTTCAGCCCTTTCAATACAAGCATCAAACTCCCCACATCGGAATGCCTTAACGCGTTTTGATTTCTCTAAGTTGTACCAGTCCCTGCAAAAAAGATGGCAGCAAGAAGAATTTAGATGTTGATAATATTTCACATAAAAGTCTCTGCTTAAAGAAATTGTTTCTAACATTTAAACAAACAAAAGAAGTGTGGCAATATTTGGATGGTCATTGGTCAACAATGCTGGTAGATATAGGAAAACTTTTATATAAACAGAAATTGATAATAAAGAGATAAGCCAAAAAGAATTATATTGGCTCTAAGGAGCACAAACTAATCCACAATTGCATACAGGAACAAGAAGAGAATAGAATCCAGTGAAAACAAATATGACCAGAGAGCCTATTACATTCAACTAAAATTCATTTCCATTACAAGAATAGAAGTTAAAATGAAAATGATTGCACATAAATATCTTCTAACTGAATTACAGATAAATATCATCATTCTGATGTCAATCCCATTATATAAAAACAGGTAGTCCAAATTTATTTTTTCTTTTGAAATCGATTCAGTTTTTATGGTACCCAGTATCAAAAATGAGAGTTGAATTACACAGGATGAAATAAGTAGACAAAAGCAGATGAAAGAAGAAAGCTCAAGAAAAGGACACTGGAAATAGATGTAAACCAATGCCAAATAGTCCCTAGGTGGTAATCGAAAAACATATGCATGTTGTAGCACTTGTTCATATGGTAAATGCAAGCTTAACAAGGAGAATGTTGTAAAGCTGGAAACAGCAGATATTTAACTGTTGAAAACCATAACGATGTTACGCAAGCTTGCTTATTAAGTGTACAAACACTTCCAAATGAATCTGGATTGCTGAATATTTTCCAAGTCATGCAAAGCAACACTTAGCTAACAACAGGAAGTCATAATTTATACGAAGCCCTTAGAAATGCATAGAAAAACTTCACCAATGGCTATTCCCTGAAATCTGTCTTAAACACTTAGCAGCACAACTAGAGATATATTAACCAGTGCCCCTAAAAAATGCAAAAATAGACAACCTCTAGCTATCCCCCAAATCTTCACCTAAAACATTTAGCTACCAAATATGTTAACCAGGTCTGCAAGCTATACCTTTTTTAAACACTGTTTAGTTCTTCCTAGAGGAACACCAAGGAAGATCTCCTATCAGGTGCTCCAGTGCTTCAACATAATTCTACAATCAGAATCAAGATGGTTGTGCCCACATTGTCAATCAGAAATACAGCTATTAAATCACATTAAAAGAATCCTAGCCTACCTAACACTACCAAGCCATCTCCATTGAGCCAATGAAAGATTTATCCAAACAAAAGGCAACCATCATGCAATCAGGCAAAAAAGATGCTCTTATTGTTAACATATTTATCCTAAGTTATCAAAACAACATGAATCAATCAATACGAAAGATACAAAAACTAGTAACGAATTCTAGCTACTCATTACTAATCTCTTACTTATTGATGAAAGATTACTAATGACCAAAGAGTTTCCAATGTATCTCTTTCTATATATAAATTAAATTCTACACCTACAGTTAAACATCTCACAGTTACTGAAAAATGATTTCTACACCTAACTCGAGTGGATGAACAACCACATGGATTTTCTCGAAACTAGATGGACCTATAAAGAGGATAAGTGGATGTTCTTATCTGTCATGTCAGGCCCAATAGGTTGAACTTGTTTAACAAAGATGTGAAAATAATTCATTATAAAAACTAAAAAATACAATTGATTTGAATAAATAATAAAGAAAAATTAAAAAAATTGAAAGTTAGGGAAAAATGTGCCGAAAATTGGACAATTAAAAAGCAAAATGAAAAACAAAGCAGGACAAAATAGCTTAAAGACATGCCAAATAATCAATCAAACTCATATTGCCAACTAGACTTTCTTTTCCTTTTGATTCTCTTATTACTGCTATTGCTACTCTCTTAATACTTTTAGTCATTTCTTCCCACATGTATTGATTTTTCTATCTGCGTCTTATTTTCTTTCCTTTTACATTCTATCATTCCAAGCTATTTATTTTTTTCCTTTTAAATCCCACAATCCAATCCTCACGCTCTTATTTCCTTTAATTCTCTTTTATTTTTCTAATACATACATTCAAAATTAAACTCTCACTTTGAATAACCTTATAATCTTTACACAAGACCTAATCAATCTTTCTAATAAGAAATAAATCTATTTAACTAGTACTATACTCACTTTTAAAAGTTAATATGTGATAGCCCTTTTTAAAAGCTTGTATTAGCTAATACTAAGTCATATACCATCATAAACTATAACATGACATCTCCATCTTCATTCTTACAAAACTATAATCTTCATGCAACCTTTCAAAATTTATATTATATTCTTTCATGCATATATTTAAATTCTTTCTAATAAATATCTTTTTCTTCACTAAAAATCTTTCAAATTAGTCCATCCATATTTTCTCAAAAGTATTACTTTATAACATCATCTAATTTTACTTGAAAAGCATAAGTACCAATGGTATCAATAGACTTCTCTCCTAGGATTAATTTAATCAAGACTATTCTATCACAAGTTCACAACCTCATTTTTTAAAAAACTTTTATCTACCTCAATTTTTTTAAAACTTTTATTTACAATAATTTCTCTATATACTAAAACTAAAAATCTATATTATTAACTTTCTTCCTTTGCTTTTTCTCCTAACTACTTAGTCTCTTGTATATAAGCTATGTTAATTCTCCTCTTAAATGTCATATCCATTAATTTCATACCAATGAACCTTTTTTTCAAGTTGCTAAATATATCCTACTTTCCTAAACTAATTTCTTTACCTACACAAATATATTAAAGTGTGAGAATCCTTGCTTACTTTTTAACATATCCAAGGATTGACGTAGCACATCACCAAGAGAATGTCCTAGTTAACTCTTGCCCACTTTTCACTACATTTAAGGTTCAATGCAGCACATTGCATGTAGAGAACACCCCCAACAAGTTTCTCTAATAGATTCATATTCTTAAGATGTGACTTTGGTTTTATACTAGCCATCAATCTATTGCAATCCTCCACTTTTACTTGAGCTTTAGATTGGCTGTATACAAAACATAGGCAGAATTTTGTAAAAGCCTAAGAATGACAACACTAAAAGATTGAATGGACAAAGTCATTGGTATAGAAGCTTTCCAGTCATGATTTTAAATAAGCAAAATTTCAGCTCAACATTTTCATAACATGCTCTTATTCATTAAAATGAAGCTAAACTCTTATTACACAAAACTATGTCTGAACACTAACATAAGGAAGAAATGGTCGGACAATTCAATTCTGGAATTTATTCTACATAATATCTAGCAAGTAGCACTTCAGCATACAGCCAATTGATGGAGTATCTGTCAAGCTATCAAAATAAGCATATAATTGCTCGAGAGATTAAATTGTTTAGTAGACTTGAGGTCACCTGTTATTGAGTGTAAAAATTAGAAGACCACATTAGAGGTCATTTTTATTTTAAGAATGTTTCATAGAAAAATCAGATGTAAACTCTGTTTTCATGCATGAAAGAAGGAACTTCCATGGTATGATATAATATAGAAATAGGATACGATTTGTGGATGCATGCATCAATTTGAAGCGCAAGGAAGAATTGGAAATACAATCATAGCAGAATGAGTGTATTCCAGAACTTCGAGAGAAAAATTCAAAATATAAGGAAAGAAAGGATTAGGCATTAATATTCAAACCACGTCATGGATCGAAAAATATCAAAAAAAAAATCCAAAATAACTCAGAAAAATCCAAAAAAGGCAAAGTCTAGCTCACACGCTGGCGTCCTCCCTTCCGAGGAGCTTGACCGGCGTCCCTGATCTCGGCGACATGAGGTGAGACGCCGACAGCTCGTCGGGGCCGAGTATCCTCCCCGGCCACCACGAGCCGTTCCTCCGCCGCACCCAGACGATGGTCCCCACCGAGCAGTCCACGCCAATCCCTCCTCCCTCACCGCCCTCGGAGATCCCCATCTCCGCTCCCTCCCAAACCCCACCCCGCAAGAACCAAACAACAAAAGGGTAAAAAAAAAGGGGCCAAATCCCTAGAGACCACCGATCCCGCGGCGGAGACGAACCGGTCAGCCGCCGGAGAAGGCAAGCGCCGACGCCCAATGCCGCCGGTGGATCGTCTTGCGAGGGCTCGCGGATCCGGTGAGAAGACCGGCGCCGTTCCACGCTAGGGTTTCCATTCAAACCAGAGAAGATCTCATCCTTCTCCGTCCTCCCCTCCTCCACTCTCCCTAGGGTTTCATCTCCACCACCATCACCGCCGCCACGGCCGCCGTCACGGCCGCCGCCGCCACCGCCGCCATCGTTGCAGCTTCCGCCGCCGCTCCTCCCTCTCCTCCGCCGCGGGCTCGCCGGCCTCAACAGCCTCTTCTTGTCCACCGCCGACGAATCACAGACGGTCTCCGCCTAAGATTCAGTTTTTTCTCCTATTTTTCTCGGTTTTTTCGATTTTTCTCTCAGGATTCCGGAAATAATAAAATAAATTATAAATACACGGAGACGGTGACGACATCCCCTCCTTTCCTCACTGCTCCCCTCTGAGAGTCGGTAATGAAACACGAGCTCTCTCGAACCGCCCGGTTTAAATATTTGGCTGGATGGCAAGGTATAGTGATCCATAAAAGTAAGATAAGTTAAGATAGCTTCCGCAAATCTGACTGTGAGATGAAGATCGGGTGGACGACAAGTTTGGCCGTTTAAGTGGGCCATGTCTATGTAGATAGGAACGTCGATGTGTCCGAGGGAACGCCAGATTAAGGCAGTTGGTCACTGGCGGTTGGATTGTAATCTAACGGGTGGCGCAGGGTCCGTTACGGGGTTTTGTCTGAACGAGTCTGGCAGTGACGCCAATGGACCGGAATTTGACCGTTGGAGTGCTCCCTTCGGGTTTGGTCGGGTTTAAATAATTAAATCTGGTTGGGACTGAGCCGGTGCTGAGTCCGTGGACTTGTTGGTGGTGGCGCCCTCAAGCCGGCTCGTTTCAATAGAAGCTGAAGTGAATCGTGGCCTAATTCCGATCTGTTTCTAGGAGGAGCAAGGGAGCAAACAAGACGGATGTAGTTTGAAAGCGATGGGAGAGGAAGACAAATCTTAAAAATGGGAAAGAAAAAGATAAAAATAATAGGGTACATGATTTTGACCCATAGCTCCAAATTTGATCAAAGAAAAAAAATATAAAAGATAATATAAAAATTGCATAAGAAAAAATGATAAAGAAATATTTTAGATCTGCTTATTTGATAAAAAAAAATATGATTTAAAATAAGTAGAATAAAAAAAAAGGATTGATATAGTTGGTCATAATTAATTTAGGACCAATCTTTATTATTGTTATTGTTCAAAACTTAATCAGCTCGGCAAAGTTGACTGTGTAATTAGTCCATAAATTGTATCTATCAAATCATAACAGAATTGAACACATTTGATTGAGATAAAAATTAGTATAGATGATTAGGACGTATCAATCTATTAAATTTTTAATTAATATCTCTTATTTTCTTACCTTAACTAAGGATTCAATAAATAGGTTGTATATCTGCTATGCATAACATATTCTATTATAGCTACTATTAACCATTCAATATATGAAACAATATCTCTAACATATAGTATTATAAATGCAGCATATCTTCACTCCTAAGCATAGCTCTACTTCAACATGTTCACGAGGCATTTGAGGATTGACTCATGGATGACAATCAATTTAATTTTATTCTCTATTAGTGAAAGTAAAATACAAATGAAGAGACAATGAAGACTGCAAGCCAAAAGATACCAAAGAGTAAAAAATTTAGGTATTTGGGATCAATTATCCAGCAAGAAGATGAAATAAACATAAATCATATAGTTGAATTAAGATGGATTAAGTGAAGAAGTACTTTGAAAATATTATATGATCGATGTATCTCATTAAAATTTTTTAAAAAATTTGCTATTAGACCAGTTATGCTATATAAAACAGAGTGTTGGACAATATTAAATAGCATGTGAATAAATTAACTGTAATAGAAATGCGCATGTTATGATGGATATGTGGTAAAACTTTAAAGATAGAATTAGAAATAAATATATACGAGAAATGATAGGAATAGCCCCAATTGAAGATAAAATAAGATAAATCAATTATGATAGTTTAAACATATACAACGAAGACCTTTAGATGCTCCAGTTAGAAAGAGTAATCTTTTAATAATCCATGATAATGATAGAGGTAGAGGTAGACCTAAACTAATCTGGACAGAAATAATTAATAAAGATATAACTATTTATAATTTGAGTGTC
The DNA here is from genome assembly GCA_900491605.1 of Calamus simplicifolius. NCBI lineage: Eukaryota > Viridiplantae > Streptophyta > Magnoliopsida > Arecales > Arecaceae > Calamus > Calamus simplicifolius. The sequence continues at coordinate 105,216 of UESW01004915.1, read as the reverse complement.
AATTTAGTCCTAAATAGAGAGTGGAGGATGCAGATTCATGTAGCTGACCCCATGTAGTTAAAAAAAAAAAAAAGCTTAGATGAGTTGAGTTGAGTATTAGTTGAAAATTTGATTCATATCTTAATTTAGATTGATATTTAGTATTGAGATCATGACCTTGTACGTTTATATGTAATTATGTGCATAATAAATGTGATAATGTATAAGAATAGGCAAACTTTGTGCAAAATGAATGCAATTGTTTATAAAATAATAGCATCATTATAGGTAAAATGCAAGCTATGTAAGAACTAAATAAAATTGTAGTTAGATAAAGAAATAGGTACTAGGTTCCTCTATTTTGAACTTAAGAGCAAATTCTAATGATCATTCAATAGATCTCTAATTTTGATGCTTCTTGTAGAATGCACAAAGTATTAGTTAATGATCAATGGTCTCTCATGTTTATTGTATAATCCTAACTCTAGTTTGTTTTGTATTTACTTCTAAGCTTCATTTGGTGCCCTGCAGGTGGAGTCACATGTAGTTTAAGTTGTAAATTTACGGTAACCAATTTGTTTAAATATCTACAACTTAAGTTACATAGTAAGTTGAATTATTTATTAGGTTATAACTTAGGACTATCTTGTTTTAGATTAATCTATGACTAAAGTGATCGTTAGAGGAGTTGTAGCCATTCAAATAAATAACATAGATTTTTTAAAAAAATCGCCATTTCATTTTGATCAAATCTTGATATCTTAGCCCATGTCATCATCCCTATCCTCTTTAGTGTTGCACCCCAATTTCATCTTCTGTCAAGTTTTCCTAGCAATGTTTCACTGATATCTCATTGAATCTTCCTCATCTATACTCTGCTAGAGCAACTCTAAACCTTTCTTGTGTTTTATTAGATCTTTTAGGCCATGTGTTGTTAGAGATCTTCTTGACCTCTCCTGCCTATATCTTGCTAGATCTCCTTACTTTGCCCTATGAAACCTACCCTTAGGTTCTCTCACTCACAACTTATTGATCTTCTTCATAACACTTCATTAGACCTTTATCCAACCTTTTTTGGTTATATCCTGCTAGATCTTTCCAACCATACCTCGCCAAAACTCATCGATCTCCCTTGCCCATGCTTAGTATAACCTTCCTTATTCATATCTCATCAAGAATCAATCCTCAACTCTTTCCTAGATCCATTACTCTCTCCATGCCCATGCACCTTTCTCATTTGCATCGAAAACTAAGCCTCCACTAGATTGTGACTTCCCTTATCCTCTCCTTCCTCACCCTCATCCCTCCTTCCCTCTTTCATCCCTTCCTCTCATCCCGCGCTTCTTCTCTCCTACTCTCTCTCATATCGATCCAAACATGAGAGATAGAGCCTTATAAATGGACTTACAAGCAACTCAAAATTGCATTGCAGCTTGAGCAATCATGCAAATCTATCTATAAGGCTTCAAATAGCCCCTTATTATGACAACACATGAGAACTCTAACCTAAATATGACTCTACTTTTAATAATATTTTAAATCCCAAATACAACTCTACATAATCATTTAGTATTCCTTAAACTCTTCATATCCCTTATGAAGTACATGAAAAACTAATTTCTAAAAGTTCCCTCATATGGATCGCATTTATTTAGAAGTAATTTACTAATCCCTACTAATATAATAGCAATGGTGGATCTCCTAAACGCGCGTCCATTTTTTTCAAAGACTTACTACTAAGAGTGACTATATATGCTCTTTCCAATTAAACTTTACTCTTCATATTTCTAATGGAGTATGCTAAGATCTATATGCACATCATCTATGTCCAACTCTAATTTGTAAACATGAGAGTAATTATAGTCACATATTAATATCTATTGTTTCATATGCATATCACCTATGTCCAACTTTAAGTTATATATAAGGGTAATTATAACCATGTGGCACAATCTAAAGTCTCAATCACAAAGTGGCATTTAGGAATTTTAGTTTAATATAAAATAATAATATATAAATATGAAAACCCTACCAAAAGAGAGCAAGGCTCATAATCTAATGTGACAATACATAATGAAATTATGAGTAAAAAGTATCAACATTTTTAATCATACATTGCTACACTACAGCACAAATACCAAGACAATAGCTACTCATAAAGATTTTAATGGACTAGGTGGAGGCAAAAATATGTCTAGAAATTTTAATAAAGTTGGCCTAACTATTTGGCTTAGAATAATAAAAATTTTAGATGCACCTATTAACACATTGGCATTTCTTAGTTATGTGCATAGGTATAATAACTCTTAACAAAGACGGTGCAAACATTCTTCAATCTACTTATTAATACTTATTTTTATTGCCTACATATCTCTTTTCTTCTTATTCTTGTTATAATAAAGAGAGATTTCTATCAAAATTTTGCTACTCTTAATCCAAAACTATAAACCCTCTCAGTTCCTTGGGTTTTTGTTCCTTTCTTCTTTCTAACCCAATCATCTAAGGAGAAACAATGTTAATCACTATCACCTAAGAAGTCATTATGGGTGCAATCTAGATCCACATAACTTGAGTCTTAACTTTGAGTTTGGCTAGAATTTAAGTTAGATCAATTATGAATCATAGCATAGTTCATAAAATCTATAATCGTTGACCATCTTGAGTTTTTTTTTTTTAATGTCAACCATTAATGATACCTATATGACAAAAATATCTTGACCCATCCCAACTCTATTAATGTTGAGCATAAGTTAGGAGGTTTAAGGTTGGGATTGGTTATTAACTTCTAGCCAATATTTTGATAAGTAATATAAAATAAAGCTAGGGCCTAAATTGGACCGTAAGGATAGTGTTTAGTTTTGATAAGGGAGATGTTGGTTGAGTTAAGTTTATGATTGTAGTGTAAGGTTTTCAAGGATAGTTGGTCTCTTTTAATTAGGACCATGTTATGCAAAGCTATTAGAGATGTGGTTGTTAGAGTAAATAAAGAATATATAAAGAGACAAAAAGTCAGGTAGTTCACCCTACAATCTATGCAAGTGAAGATGTTGAGAGGAAGCTCGTTAATAGTAGAAGACTATAGAAGAGAGAAAAATATGTGATGCAAAGTTCTCTATCTTGCCAGCACTTGAAACCTTTAAAAATAAAAAGATAATCCTTAAAGCTTATAAAAGGTGAAATCTTAAATGTTTAGATGCCTTAAGGTTCTTTTGTCAATGTATCTAACTAGATATAAGACACAACATAAAGTGTTGCCACCTTGGACCTAAAACACCAAGAATCATGCAAGCTGAGTTGAGGATGAGTCATGGAGAGATATAACATATTATATATTTACCTCACTTTAGATGCAAACCATGAAGAATCATATAAGCTACGTTAAGCTTAAGTAATGTAAGGTAAAATAGATTGTGTGTTGCTTGGGAGATCAACTCTCAGAGTTGACCCCTAAATATTTATGGCTCAAAAAGTTTGAACTTAATGCCATGCATAGTTAATTGTGAATAAATTGAATCAAGGCTGTATTTGATGTTGCTCTAATTAAACTTGGACTCTTATTGAAATACTAACAAACTCATTAGAATATCTCAACCATCAATCTCCAAAACACTTCATCTCTATTTTACAATTTTTTCCCACTATAAAACCATTCTTTTGGCAAAAATTTAAAGAAAACCATTCATCACCATATAACCATCACTACTATAGAGTCTACTCTCTAAGGGTGTATTATGCAATTTTAAACTTTTTTTTATTAAAACTCTCAGAATAGCTTTCTTTTTGTCATCTATCTCTTGTAACAAAGAAAAAACATAATTATAAGTTCACTCTCTTTTCAGAGGTCTCTATATCATTATCATGAGATTGCTAGGAGAGATATGATCACTTTACATGCCCCCTTGCTTTCACATGAATAACCTATCCTATTTAACTTTTATGAAATTGTAACATTTCAAATGCTACTTTATCTACTTTCTATTTTACTTTCTTCTTTCATATGTTTGTACTTTTCACTCTCAATAGTCCCACGAATTAAATACTCAATGTACCAACTTATATGTTTTAATTGAAGAATGAACAAAATTGATATTATTAAAAAGTTTTATTAGCATTTGGTGTAATTAGGATCATTTAAAATATTTAAATTTAGAAAAGTTTATTAGAACAATTTTTGGTAGTTGGATTGCCAAAACTAGATAAAATATACTACATGTATTCATTAGGGGTTACTATTATCTTAAGCTTGAATTACCTCCAATACTTAAGCAATAGAAATTTTTATTTTTTGAGATATATTACACAATTCATGAGCCAATTTAGGATAAAACTTTCTAATTTTTTCTTTTAAATCTCATTCTTCTTTATGTCCTTGATAGTGAGAGGAAGATCTAATGAGAAAAAAAAAAAAGACAAAAAGCCATATGCTACCTCACATCAAAAAAGATTTCATAGTCTTTAGTAAAGAGGTGAAAGAACATCGATACTGAAATTACTTTATATAGTACATAAAAAAATAGCAAGAGATACATAAAATGATAGGAGGACATTTTTCCTCCTTTATTGATAAGTTTAGGTTTGAGACTATCTATGAGATAAATAACTTAGAAGTAAAAGAGAAAATTATTATCTAATATACAAAGAAAATTAACATTTATAATTTGTCACAACTCATCACTTCACCTAAAAAGGCTAGCCGAAATATATTATTTGAATTCTTGCATTCTATATAAGTATCCAATTTCTACATGGTAAATGATCAATGTGGGATTAAATATACATTAGCATAGGCTTATATATTTTTATTTAAGCTCTAATGTTTTAATCAAACTAAAGGTCCAAATCTAATCAAATCTAGTCAACCCCAAAAGAGCCTACCTATAGTGGCTTCTAGTTCATCTATAAGACTATGGCCCAGTCTATTTTGATACCAATTATATTGTCCTAAGACATCATCTAGAAAGGCTAGATAAGCTATTGTTGAGTTTTTAATCCAGTTTATATATAAAAAATCTACCTAATGCATGACTAGAAACTAAAGATATGCCAATATGGACTCTTACATAACTAGTTTATATGTCTCTAATAAAACAAAGGTTAACATTACATGGGTTATCATCATAAATAGCTTTGATAGCTTAAATTTTGAAATATTATGAGTATTATTCATCTTCTTATTTTTGTTAACAAGATTTTGATTAACATCTCGAAGATTTCTCAAATAGTTCATTTTAATGCTACTTTAGAATTAAATAAAATAATTTAAGAAATAAAGTTAAATAACAGCACAACGCAATTGCATCGCTTTGAAGTTGTAATGCTAAAGTATGGTAAAAGTTGTATAACTATAGCCCTCTAGAATTATTAAATATTTAATTTTTTAATAAATCATGAGATTGCACCTTATTAATGAGTTAAAAAAAGAATAACTATAATTATCCATGAAAATTAATTTCATACGTAAATAAGGAAAATTTGATACTATTAATAACTTATCTACTTGATATTCCTATGAGCTAGCCAATCAACTAGTTGATTACTCTCCTTATATGAGATACAAGAGGCAGTGACCAAAGAAGCAATCTTTAGCCAAATTCATGTAGTATCAAGTATATTCCTTGACTTGTATGTCCATAAGCATGGCATGACAAATGTTCATAGGAAGAGAGGCGATGATCCAAGAAATGATGGTCATAAGGATTATTGTTTTAAGATTGACCTCTATCAATACTGAACTAAAATGTAGCCTTTGCTTTGGACAAAGCAAAAACTAAAGGAAAACTTTTTCGACCAAAACTAGAAAACTTTAAAAAGCGGTCATTAATGGTAGCCTTCATGCAAGATAAGATAAGCCAACAAAGGATACTTCTTATAATACCATACACCAGACATAAGCCTAAATTGTATTGCTTGCTTTCGGAAGCTTTTCTATGCTTGCTCCCTTAACTTGTATCTATTTTCTTCTAACCAAATTTATATAGAATCAAGCATGTTACCTATATACAGAATATGGTGAAATTTATATATAGCATCCCTTTCAAGCAATATGTAATATGACTATTAGCAATGAGTATTGATGCCTTTGCAAGGTCCCTTGATCAAAATGCATCCATTGTAAATTTGAATTAGAAACTCACAACCTCCCCTTTCCCCCTGGTAGAGCCATCCTCATGAACTACTTTAAAGTCAATTTAATAACTTTCATAGTTTGGGCTATCAAAATTATTTAGTCGAAATTAGGCCCAAGGAATTAACAAAACCAAGGGACCAATCACAAAAAAAAAAGAAGAATAACAACTCTTTTTTCCCGACGCTATGGGAAAGCGTCGGGAAAATCCAAAATCTGCCAGCTATTAGAAAGCGTTAGCGGATGCTTATAAGCGTCAGGAACTTAATGACGCTTTAAAGCATCGTTAATTTAATTAAAAAATTAATTAAAATAATTAATTTTTTTTACGAATACTGATGCTTTTAGCATCGGTATCTTAATTTTTTTAATACGATGCCGACGCTAAAAATCATATTTTTATCTTTCGGACAGTAGGATCGAACTTCTGTTTCAATTTTCATGCCAAAAAATTTTGCGCAATTCCCTTCCGCTCCTGCCTCTTTCTCTCTCATCCGAGATCTAAAATCTTTTCTTCCCACCTTCGGCTTCTCTGCTTCTTTCCATCTTGACCTCCGACCGCCCCCACAGCGGACGTCCCCCTCTTCTTCGGCCACCATGCCTTCGACCCCGCTGTCCACCGCTTGGCCCGTGCTCCCGCTTCTCCGACATCGAAGTCCTCACGGTCGGCCCTCACTCTTCTCGTCGCCGTCGACTTCATCTCCGTCTTCATCAACCTGCTGTTCTTGTCCAGCGGAATAAAGGAGGGAAAGAGGGATTAAGCGATGATGTTCGAGTTCTTGGTCCTCGGGTGTGTCGGAATCGTGATGTTCCTCCACGGTGCTAATTTCTTCTACCGCACTATCTCCCAGCAGATCACCGTCCGACCTCTCATGTATGGTGATCGCCCCCACTCCCTTCTCCTTGCCTGCTATTATCGTTTCTACTAGTCTGATCAGATATCCTGGAGAGTTAATCCCCTTTTTTTATGTTGATTTGGATGGATTTTTTTAGGGGTTTTCTGATAGGAGTTTATGCTGTTCGTCTTTACAGCTTCTTGGGATTCGTTGGATGGTAGGAAGAATTCGTCATATCGACACTCCAATATGTATAAAGTTTTGTCATTGTTGTCAACAAAAATTGAAAAAGATGCTCCTTTAATGTAGACCTAATCGTGCAACTACAAGAAAATTTTTTTTAAAAAAAAATCTTTAGACTCATTGCCTCTTCTTCTTCTCTGTTTCCTTCTCAATGCCGCAGAGGCCAAGCCACCGGCGCTTCTTTTCTCCTCCGTCTCCCCTGCGTCCACGCCCAGCATCGTCGGCCGCATCCCCTGCGTCCGACACTGTTCTCTGCTGCCGCCATGGCCTGATAGTTGCCATCTCCCTCCATTGGTCCCTCCTACCCAAAAGGACTCAAAGCCATGGGGGAGAAGATGACGGGAGGTGATCTGATCAGGAGACGAGAGGAATCCCAAGAAGGTGCCGTACAAACTTTGCACCCTCCACAATCCAGCAGACTCAAAGCCGCTGTCCAATCAGGAGACCGGAGGCAGCAACACGGGGGAGGGGGCACCATGGGGGAGAAGGTGAGTCTGAACCTTATTTTTTTAAAAAAAAATAATAATAATTGCCAACGCTTTAAAGTATCAGACAGAGCAAAATACATCCCTACTCTTTTAAATACGGGATAATTGATCTTGCCGATGCTTTAAAGCATCGGCTAGATCAACTTGTACCGATGTTTTAAAGCGTCGGTACAGCTTTGCCAATGCTTTTAAAAGCGTCGGCAAATAACATCTCCACCCCAAGCATCACGACGCGTGTATAAGCGTCGGGGCAATATTTTCCGACGCTTTTAAGCGTCGTCGATAAATGGCATTTTTAGCGTCGGGAAAGCAGGAATTTATTGTAGTGAATAATTGGCAACAATATAACAAGGTGGAAGCTTTAGACAAGAATATTAATTAGTGAGTAACTTGCCTTGGAGGTACATATGTCTAAGCCAAAATTTGATTGTTCTGCACATGTTAAAGATTTCATCCTAGAAAGCAAAGATGACTAGATTTCATCCCAAAAAGCAAAGGATGATTCTAAAATTGATTAGGCACTTACTTGTTAGAAATGATATCCAAGTTCAAGAAAATTATATAACCCAACTTCAAGAAGGCCATGCGATGATTTCCATATTCATTGTAAACAATTAATTAGTTTTTCATTCCTTTTTCTTCTTTTATGAATAATAAGCAAAGGCTCAAGATTTCACCTCCCAAGGATTGAAATATTTCAAAATTAAAGCATACCTTCTTAAAAAAGATAAATGAAAGTTGATCGAAAATTTTGCATCTACTCAACTAGGCATTTATTTTGGCTTTTAAATTAGCTACCTAGTTGGCCACCTATTTGCCTTCACAAATAATATGAGAGTCATGGAAGGAAATGATAGAATACTTCATCTTATGAGGCTAAGGATGGACATATTAGACATGGTTGTGGACTCACAACCAAGCCAAAAGAGGTCTATTATGAAGACCCCCTCCAATCATTGATAATTGTTTCCATTTTCATCTATCTATTTAGGTCATATAAAAGCAATAAATATTATTTTTTTTTTGGTGGAAGATAAGGTAATCTTTCGTATATAATTCATAATAATCCTATCAATGCAATATCGAACCTTGTTAAATTCATATTTTAAGACGCCAATAACTATATTCTCTAAGTATATATTAGGATCAAATTGGCAATATGGTTTATGATCAAGAAACATAATCCAAGAGATGATTTCCAAGATAAAAGTTGCTTAAAATAAGATTTAGTAGAGTATAACCAACTATATGTCCATAAGTAGGGGCATCATAAATGTTTATACTAAGAGAGACAGTGGTACAAAAGATGATAGTCATACGAATCAATACATCTAAATTGACCTCTACCCACAATCAATTGGATCGTAGCCTCTGCTTTGGACAACACAAAGAATGGAGGGATGCTTCTTTGATTGAAACTTGAAAACTTTAAAGAAAGGTCATTACATAATAATCTTCATGCAAGATGACCCAACCGAAAGAGGGGGGGGGGGGGGCTTTTTTTGATAACACCATGCACCAAACATAAGCATGAATTCAATGGCTGCTTTTAAAAGCTTTCTAGTGTCCAATTCCTCGACCTATGTTGGATTTCTTTTGATCACACTCAAATAACATCAAGTATGATCATAAATATGTAGCATTCCTTTCAAGCAACATATAACTTGATTATAAGCAATGAGCTTTGATTACCTTTGTGAGGTCTCATAATCAAAATGCATCTATTATAATCTTGAATCAAAACTCTAAACCTCCCCCTCCCCCTCCCCCCAACCAAAAAAAAAAGGTAGAGCCATACTTATGAACTACATTAAAGTTAATTTAATAACCTTCATAGTTATGGTTTTGCCAATAAATATTATATAGTAAGGCTTAGGCTCAAAGAATTAAGAAAACCATAGGATACATATATCAATGACAATATAGCAAGGTGAAAGTTTTTGACGAGAATATTATCTAGTGAACTTACCTTGAAGGTACATAGATTTAATCTTGAATTTGATTGTACCACATATTCTAAAGATTTCATCCCAAAAAGTAAATTATGCTTCTAACTTTGATTAGGCACTTGCTTATTAGAAATCATATTCAAATTCAAGATCATATAACCCAACTTCAATGAGACCATGCCATGATAATCTTCCACATAGTAATCCTTTTCTTCTTTGGTGAATAAGAGGCAAAGGCCCAAGACCTCATCTCCCAAGAATCACAACATTCCACAACTACAACATATTTTGTTGAACAAGATCAAGGAGAGCTAATGAATAGTTCTACATTCATTCCACTTGGTACTTATTGTTGGTTGTAAAGTTGGCTGTCCATTTGCTTTCACTAATAGTATGATAGTCATGGAAGGAAATGATGGAGTTCTTCATATTATAAGGTTAAAAATGAATACATAAGACATGGTTGAGGACTCATTGTTAAGCCAAAAAAGGTCTATCATGAAATCCCTTTGCAATCATAGATAATTGGCTTACCTCTCTCTTTAGTTCTTATAGAAATAATAAATATCATTAATGTTTTTTAGTAAAAGGTAAGATAATCTTTTGCATATGATTCATAATAATTTAGCAGATACAATATTGAACCTCATTAGAAATCATATTTTGAGACATCAATAACTATAGTATCTAAGAATAGTAGGATCAAATCAATGATATGGTTTATAATCAAGATACATAATCTAAGAGATGATCTTCAAGATAAAGGTTGCTTAAAGTGAGATTTAGGAGAGTATAGATAATTGTATGTCCATAAGCAAGGCATCATAAATATTTGTAGTAAGAGAGGTAATGATTCAAGAGATGATCATAAGGGTTACTGCCTCTAATTTGACAAAAAAAAACTAAAGAAATACTTCCTCAACTAAAATTAGCAAACTTTAGAAAAAGGTCATTATATGATAGCCTTCATACAAGATGAGTTGGCAGGGAGCTTTTTTTGGTAACAGCATGCAATTGACATAAGCCTGAATTGCATGGCTTGCTTTCCAAAGCTTTTTTTATGCCTGCTCTCTTGACATTGATTAGCTTCTTCCAACTAAATTTACTTAGCATTTAGCATGTTCCTAGGTATGTGGCATCCCTTTTATAACCTTCAAAGTAGGGGGCTGCCAACAAACATTATATAGTTTTAGAGAATTAGGCTTAAGGAAGTAAGGCAACCATAGGAAATATAGATTGGCGACAATGTTGTAAGGTGAAAGTTTTAAATGAGACAATTTGCCTTAGGGGTACATAGATTTAATTTTAAATTTGATTATTCCATGCATTCTAGAGATTTCATCCCAAAAGCCAAGGATGCTTCTAACTTTTATTTAGCAATTGTTTGATAGAAATCATTTTCAAGTCAGGAATATTATATAGCCCAACTTCAAGAAGATCATGCTATGATAATCTTCCATATTTGTTATAAACAAGAATTTCCCTTTTTTTTTCCTTTTCTTCTTTGGTGAGTAAGGGACAAAGGCCCAGGACCTCGCCTCCCATGGATTACAACATTCGAAAATCATAACATAATTAAAGTAAAGGAAAATCGATGAATAGTTCAACATCTATTGAACTAGGTATTTATTGTTGGCTCCTAAATTAGCTACCTAATTAGCCACTTATTTACCTCAATTGATGGTATGAGAGTCACAGAAGAAAATGATAAAGTATTTTATCTTAGGAGGCCAAGAACACATATGTCAAACGTGGTTGAGGACTCACTATCAAGCCAAAAGAGGTCTATCATGAGATCCTTCTCCAATCATAGATCATTAGCTCCCCATTTATCAATGTTTTGGTTTTTATAAAATAATAAATATTATTAATATTTTTGGTAAAAGTTAGGTTAATCTTTGGCATATGATCCATAATAATCCAGTCAATATAATATCAGACCTTATAAGAGCTATATTTTGAGACACCAACAATTAATCTCTAAGAATATTAGGATGAAATCGATAATATGATTTATGCTCAAGATACATATTCCAAGAGAGAATTTTCAAGACAAAGATTGCTCAAAATGAGATTTAGGGGAGCACAACCAACTTTATGCCCACAAGTAGGGCATCGTTAACATTCATAGTAAAAGAGATAGTGATCCAAGAGATGATGATTAAAGGGATTCTTGCCTTTAGATTGATCTCCACTGATAATCAACTGAAGCATAGCCTTTGCTTTAGACAAAGCAAACACTAAAGATGTGCTTTCTCAATTAAAACTAACAACTTTTAGAAAAAGGTCATTATATGATAATCTTCATGGAAGACGAGCTGGTAGGAGAGTTTTTTTTATAACATCGTATACTAGACATAAGCTTGGATTATAAGGCTTGCTTTTGAAAGCTTTGTTGTGCTCGCTCCCCCAACATGTGCCTGGCTTCCTCCAAGTATTACGATCTTTCAAAAATATAATGTACTTTCTTGAATAAGATAGGGAGCCTATGGATAGCTATGCATCCATTCAACTAGGTACTTTTTATTGGCTCTTTAATTAACTATCCATTGGCTGCTTGATTGCTTTCACTAATAGTATAAGAGTCATAGAAAGGAATGGCAGAGTACTCGATGTTTGTGAGGCCAAAGATGAATATAATGGACATGGTTACAGACTCTCATCAGGCCAAAAGAGGTCTATCACGAGTTCCCCTCCAATCATAGATAGTTGGCTCTCCAATTATTGAACACTTTGGTTCATGTAAAAGCAATAAATGGCATTAATATTTTTTGCAAAAAATAAGATAATCTTTAGCATGTGATGCATAATAATCTAGTTGGTACAATATTGGACCCTTTTAGGAGTTGTATTTTGAGACACTAATTACTATCGCCTCTAAGAATATTAGGATAATATTGAAAGTATGTTTTATATGTTTAGTCTTAGCCTCTTCAAAATTATTATGATTATTAAGACCACATCAATAATTTGCACCCATAAAGTTGATGCTATTTTTGAACAATTATCCATCAATTCCCCATACTTGTAGTCATTATTGCTTGAAGCCTCATCGATAATTTCACCTATAAAGCCAAAGTGCAGGTCCATCATGCACTTCCTTAACAGGTTGCCGACGGTGCCAAGCGATCGCTCGTGCGGCTTGACCTGTTTGCTACCATGAGTTTGAATCCCTCTGGCCTCTGGTGCGTAGCTCGATCCGCAGCTCCGACCTTGTCACTTGGCCAACACACGGGACCAGTGCAATCAAGGCAAAGAATCGTGCATTCGATGGGCACTGCTTAGTTATTTAATCTGAAAGGAACTGTTTAATAATTAGCTTGCATGTACACGAATATGGCTCAACTAAGTTTAGCATCTTTCGCAAATGAGTTATGTGTTAAGTCATGCTATTATTTAATAAATTAATAGGAAGGGTCAAGATTTTGAATTCTAACCTATTTAATAAATAGGTTAGTTTCGACTTAACCCAAATTGACTTATTGCCACCTTAGCTGCATAGATGTCAACATTGGTCTAGAAAATGCATATGCTAAATATCTTTCAATTGAAGAAATTTAGTTGTCATTTTCTACGAGTCATATTTAGCAATATTTTAAAAATAGATTATTAACTAAATCAAAGCAAATAGCTAAGTTACAAGTCTATAGTTTAATGATCAATTATTATCTACAAACAAGTCTCACAGATAAAGATATATTATATAACCACCTTTTATTCTGGGCTTAACTTTTTCCTATTCCAATACTAACTAGATTCTCAAATTCCAAACCTAACTAGAAGAAAGAATTTACCCGACATTGTCCTCCATCAAAATCTCCTTGATGCAGACTAATAACATAGAACTTATTGAAGGATTGGAACAAAAAATAAGAAAAGGTAAATCAAAAATCCTAAATAAGATGAACAAGCTTTGAGTAAGGGAGGGAGGAGGATATGGTAGGCCCTTCCAACAAATTAAGGGTAAATGGAGCATGCGAGTATGTTTGGAAAGGGAGATGGATAAGAGGGAGAATAATAAGAGATGGGAGTAGAAAGAATAGATGATGAAGTGATACATGAAGGCTACTACTTTTCCATCGATGCTCTTGAATGAAGAATGAATTTTGAAAGTTGAATAGTTCAAGGAAATTGTCATATTCTTAATTGAGACTTGATTCCTTAAAGAAAAGGCCTATCAACTTAATTGAGCACTCTTATTTCAAGATATCTCTTATATGAGAAGACCCATGGGTTAATATTATCTCATCATTATTTGAACCAGCTACAAATTTAACTAGACCCAAATGAATTTAAGATGTAGGCTTGTTTATTGTTTGACAAAGTTGCTTAGGAGAGTTATTTGGACCACCTAATATTTGACTAGGTGTTCGACTAACAAGGTTGATATATTTTTAAAGTACTGATATTTAGCTCTTTCTTATAAATTTATATAGAATAAAATATAATTTGTTTCTTGGGTCATTTATAAAGATTTATAAATTTTAATAGTAGACCTTATGCCATAATTTATGATCATTTATAACGAAGGTGAAAGACTATGTATAAACTAGCAAAACTAAGAAAAAAGAAAATAAAAGATCTTGACTATATTAAATATATTAAGGTTAAAGATGAAAGAGTCTTAATAAAAGAAGAAAAGATAAAAGAACGATGAAAAAGTTATTTTAAAAAATTATTAAATAAAAATAATTTAGTAAATTTAAGGATAGAAGGATGTGATAATCTAGGAGTAACAAATCAACATAATTTTTTTTATAGATTTAGCATGCTTGAGGTTAAAAAGGCTTTGAGTAAAATAAAAAATACAAAGGCATTAAGATCAGATCGATGCGATCCCTATTAATTTTGGAAAGGCTTAGGAGAATTTGGAGTCATATGGTTAATCAATTTATTTAACAGGATTGTAGCAACTAAAAAAATGTCGGATGATTGGAAAAAATTATATTAATACTCATATACAAAAATAAAAAGATATTCAAAATTATGCAAATTATAGAGGGACTAAGCTAATGAGTTATATAATAAAATTATGGAAGAGAGTAATAAAAAATGAATAAGAGCTGAAACTTTGATGTAAATATTTAATTTGAATTTATGCCTAAAAGATCGATCATGAAAGCTATTTATTTATTAAGAAGATTTATGGAGAGTTATAGGAAAAAAAAGACCTTCATATGGTCTTTATTGATTTAGAGAAAGCATACGATAGAGTACCTAGAGAAATAATATGTAAATTTTATAGAAAAAAAAGTTACAAAAGGTATATAGAATTGATAAAAAATATATATGATAGAGTAATAACTATTGTTAAAAAACAATAGAAAAAATTAGTGAGTTTTTAATTACCGTAGGTTTACATCATGAATATGCCTTAAGTCTGTATCTTTTTATATTAATTATGGATGAATTAATCAAATATATTCAAAATGATATCCCATGGTATATGTTATTTGTAGATGATATAGTGTTGATTAATGAAACTAAATCTGGAGTAAATGCTAAGCTAAAGATTTGAAGAGAGGCTTTAGAATCTAAATATTTTAAGATTAGTAAAACTAAAATTGAATACATGAAATATAATTTTAGTGGAAGTAGAAATACAAATAAAGAAATAGTAAAGATTGCAAGCCAACAAATATCAAGGAGTAAAAAATTAGGTATTTAAGATCAATTATCTAGCAAGAAGGTGAAATAGATAAAGATATGAATCATAGAGTTAAAGTATAATGGATTTAGTAGAAGAGTGCTTCGGAAGTATTATATGATCAATGCATCCTATTAAAATAAAAAAAAATCTATAAAATCGCTATTAGACTAGCTATGCTATATGGAACAGAGTGTTGGGCAATTTTGAAATAACTTGTAATAAATTAAGTATAACAAAAATGTATATGTTAAGATGAATATATGGTAAAACTTTAAAAGATAGAATTAGAAATAAACATATAAGAGAAATGATAGGAGTACTCCAATTGAAGATAAATGAAAGAAAATCGATTGCGATGGTTTGAACATATACAACATAGACCTTTAGATATTCCAGTTAGAAAGAATGATCTTTTAACAATCCATAGTAAGGATAGAGGTAGAGGTAGATATAAACTAACATGGATAAAAATAATTAAAAAAGATATAACTATTTATAATTTAATATCGATAATCATAAATAGAGCAGAGTGGAGGAAGCAGATTCATGTAGCCGACCCCATGTAGTTGGAAAAGGCTTAGATGAGTTGAGTTGAGTTGAGTTGTACCTTATGCCATAATTTAATATACTTTTATTGATTGGCTCTCTCTTCATAGAAAGGCATATATTACTTTCATTCAAAAGGTAGAGGTTCACTTCTTTCTCTAACTTATAACAAATATTAAATTAATAAAATATTTTTAAAAATAGTTTGGCTCACCATAAGTGTGAGCACAATCATTGAAAAATGGTCGTGTGGGGTTTTCATGTGTGATGTCATGCACCCCTGTATTGCACTTGTCAATGCACAAACATCAAAAGAATGCATCATACACAGAACTTAACATAACCATCTACTTGCAGGTAGTGCTAACCAGTAATGGTGAGATAAGCTCATCTCTATTTTTTTTTAAATTTAGGGTAATGATTATTTACAAGTGGAAAGAAAAAGGTAGAGCCATGATAAGGAGTTGAAATTCAAGCATTTCAATTAAACATTATAACTGAAATAATTGAACATGAAAAGCTACATATGTGAGTAAAGATCACACCCTTCATACATTCGCATGATAGCACATGATTGGTCACATGAGGTTGAAAAGTGTAGGCATTGCTAATCTTATGGTGCCATGTTATATGAATAGTATGCACATAAGTCACCTATAAAGATTTCAATGGAGATTTGTCTCAAATAAAATAAAATTTAGAAAAAAATATCAATTTATTGACATCTCTAATTGTTGCATAAAAATAACATCAATCAATAAAGATTCCCTAGAGCTCTTCAATTATTGTTCAACCCATTTGATCTTTTTAAATTTCCTCTTCCCTTCTTCTCAATTTTGCAATCACCTTACTTACTCCTTACATTTTTTTTTTTCTCTTTTGTCATTGCTATAAAGGAGAGAATTTGCCAATTGTTGTTGATAGGAAGAGGTTAAAATCCAAGCACCATTGTTCTTCTTCGAAAGCCTCAAAATCTGCTCAATTATTTTATATTTTATTCACTTCTCCTCTCCAATCTAGTTGCTCAAGAAGAGATAGTTGTTCATCCCCTTCATTTAAGAAGTTATTGTCAACCTAATACCTTATTGCTAGGAGATAAATCAATAATAATTTAGGTCTAGTTTTGGATGATAAGTAAAAATTCAATAATGATGGCTTTCATCGTATGAGGATATTGCCCTAGCAAATATGAAAGGATCACACTCAATAAGAAAAGAAAAACTTCCACCTAGACCCTCCTCCTTTTAGTCCTTTTGTGCTTCTTATAAGTCTACTATGTCTTTTGACATTATTAGAATATTTACCCTCTATTGATTTACCTACACTTTGATCTAAAAGAGGCTAGCATTGTTGATGTTTGGTAATTTAAAAGAGAGTGTCAATTGTCCTTTCAAAGACATTTTCTCAAAAGAGATACAATCTATACTTCTATGATTGCATTTATACAAAGTTGATTACTATAAACTAGTTGATGTTCCTATATCAAATAAACATAGCAATTCTAGCATCAAAATTTTAGGCCCTACTTTTCTTCTCTTAAGTGAAGTAATTTAGTCTAGATCAAATCTTAATAGATGTTTCATGACAATATCACCGTCTTAATCCAAATCTTGCACTTCTCAAAGGAATCGATTAACTCATGAAGATATTTCATCATTTTCTCAAGGCTTTTTATCTTAAACTTGCCTCTTTCTCTCCCTTAATCTCTTCTTTAATACTTTCATTCCAAGATCACTTTCATTTAAATATTCTTGTTTTCTCTATTTCATTTCTCATTCTCTCTAAAGTTATTGAAATAACATCCTTTCTCTTGTATCTCTATATCTTTCTTTCATTCTTTCTCTTATCATGGTCCTTCCTATTTCTTTACTTATTCAAGAATAATGGTGGAAGGGCTAATTTGTTGCACATCAATTTAGAGGTAGAGGTGCTAAGGCTATAGCTTTTCCTACTTCAATTGAGGATTGCAACAACAATAAAGCCTTATTCCCAAACTAGTTGAAGAATCAATTGGCAATTATAATCCCAAACAATTAGATGCGAACTAATAAACTTTTGGCACCAGAGAGTGAGGATTGACAACATCTAAAGTTCTATGTTTGCGGTCCTTTTCTCAATTAAACTAGAAAATTAGTATTTATTTTAATAAGAAAGTAACTAAAAGGCACAATTTTGATGAAATAGTTGGTAGATCTTGCACAATTTATGCACCAATTTAGTTTACATGGTAAATTTTATCATAAGATTGAATTGAAAAACTTCATGAAAAAAAAATACATCGCTAAAAAAGGATTAAAATTCTATTGATAATAAAGGTTAGGAGACTATTTATAATGTCAATCAAGAGAGATTAAATATCATAAAATTAGAAAAATAATCAATTTTATTGAGAATTAATATAAGAACTTACTCCTCGAATGCTAAAGAGTTAACCCTTTCAGCTTTTTTTTGAAAAAAAGTTGTGACCATTCATAAGAGATAAAATAGTTAATCAATGATAGTACATTATATTCAGAGGCACTATTGCTATGTAGACCTATTAAAGTACAATTTCACATATAAAAGACCTACTAAAGTCATTAACATATTCATTTTTCTCATAATTTAAGGTCTCAATTTTAAATGATTAATAAGGAGAAGAAAAAAAGGAAAGCTCATTGTATTTATATGTGAAATTCATGTTAATACATACATTATGAAAGATTGTCTTAAAAAATATTTTTTTGAAAGTATCAATGCTACTATCATTTATTACTTTATACCACTGTCTACATTATCAAAATAAAAAGTTATGTATTCATGCATAACAAAAGTTTATCTTGTATGCAACAGATAAATCAATAATAATTGTAAATAAAAAGAGAATAAAATAAAATAAAGAACACACCTTGAATATCCAAGTCAAACTATATTTAAATTTGTTGGGCACCTGAACAACAAAAAGGGGTCATATTTTGTTGATAATAATAAAAATAGCATATTTTATCTTTTAATCAAACAACAATCATCTAAAACTAAAATTAAGCAAAATGAAAGAGCACTAATGTCATACGTATGTAGAAGCATGGACACATGAGGTTGCTATAATTATAGATTAAATGGTCTTGGGTTAAACCCCTTAATTTAGGCACATAAACTCATGATTTATAAATCCATACTCTCTTATCCATTCATATTTACTATCGAAGATTAGATGAATTAATTCAAGAAAACTTTGTTATAATATCTCTTGTATTTGATGCTTTTTTAATCAACCTTAATAAATTACAAGTCCATTAACATAAAAAGTGATGCCTTAGGAATGTAATCCAAAAGTCTTCTTTAAATCTCTAATTTATACAGATCTAGAATTTCCTTCTAACATCTATATTCTTGTAGGATCAATTTCTCTACAGCTAATGTAGATATTTAAATAAATTAAAATTTATCTTTTGTTGTCGTTGGGGTTAAATTAAGGACTCTTTTTATAGAAAACATAGTGGGTACATAGACTTTACTAGCAACAAGGTGGCATTAGGCTCCAAACCAGCTCCCCTCCTTAACCCAACCCATAATCTATGAACCAAAATGGCTTAGAAAAAAGAGAAACCCTCTCTTTAAGTTTCAAATCATGTTCCAAGTCAAAAAATAAAGACTCGACTATCAAGAGATATAGTTTTAAATTTTGAGTTCCAATTAATAATTGAAATTCAAAATCAAATTTAGGTTTTCATAAAGAATTAAGTTTTAGCTTGAAGTTTCAGTAATCCATGAGTTTTTTTGGTTTTGCTATATGAGAGTTCAGGTCTTATGCCTCTGGCCCTAAAAATCAAAATTTTGAATAACTTGATTTCATATTTAGTATTGGATGATTTAAATCTCATTCATTGAATTTGAAAAAGTAGCATGTTCAAATATAAAATTTTAATGGGAGAAATTTTATCTTTTGGGTGTTAACGAATAAGGTTTCAAGTTCTAGATATTAAACAATGATGCCTAAAATATAAAACATTATAGTTTCGAGTTTTGAGCTTCAAACTAGAAATGATGGTAGTAAGAAATTTTGGATAAATTTATTATAGCAAGACTTCAAGTTGTAAGTTTCAAATTTCTTATTATAGGCTTTCAATTTTTAATCTATAGAAAGCAAGCTTTCAAAGCTTAGATATCATGATTCACAAAATAAAGTTTAAGTTTCAAATGCAAAATAATAAGAATTTAATTATTATGTTGTTTGTTTCAAGTTATCAAAATTGAGGTTTAAAATAACCTAATTTTAGGCTTTGGAAGGGAAGAATTCAGATCATATCCTCCAAGCTTGATGTCTAGATTTTAGACTTTTATAAAATGAGTGCCAAGGTTTAGGTATTTGATAATATATATATTAGATTTTAAATTTTAGATAATGAAGTTTCATACCTCAAGTCTAAAAGAATCTATATATATGAATCATGGAATAAGATTATTCCAAAATAATGTTTCAATTTCCAAGCCAAGACTTTGTAGATGTTTTATAGTCAATTCAGACATTAAATAGTGAATCTTAATTGGAAATTGAAGAGCATTACCATTTAATTTGTTTTCAAATCTCAAAACATGAGTGTCCATCCTATCACGTTTGAACAATATGTCCAATAATATCCAAGTGTAGGTATCCCTTTCATAGGTTGGACATCGACTAGTGGGGTTTAGTGTTTGCATAAGTCAAACACTCAACCTTGGAGTATTTTTAGTAATAAGAACATTTTAATTATGTTGAGTTTGAAAAATTTTATTAGATCAATGTGTTAAAAGGACTTGAATGTCAAAAATAAAAATATGTTTAATACATGTTCAACCATTAGATAACAAAGTTTAAGTATTTAATTAGCGTTTTTAGCTTAATTAAGTACATTCTTTTTGACTCATGGATAATGCAAAAGCATACAAATTTTCAAGAGTTTGTATGTTACAAACCAAATAATTTTGAGATAAGTCTCAACATGCCACCTAAATTAGATTAGACTTTTCTTAATGAGACTTCTAACCATGTCCATATAAATTAGACTTATTCTAAAAAGTTTACTAAATCTGAACCTATTATCTAACTAACACCAAAACTCTTGTAAAATAAAATTCCAATTGAATTAGTCTTTCTGACCTAAATTAAAGATGAAACTTGAATTTAGCCCTTTAAGACTATCTTACAATGTTAGAGTTATTGCTTCAATTTTAATTTTGCATATGTTTGGGATAATTGCTAGCTTGATTCTTGAAACATGTCCCCTCTTCTAGATTAGATGTGGTTGGGCTTAGTCCTTTGAATCCAACGAAATGTACTCAGATTTGTCCTTAAGTTAACCAAAATGAATGTAGCCTTAGTCCTCCAAGTGCATCCTATGCAATAGGGGAAGTTCTACGATTCTTATTCATGTAAACATCAAGTTTATTTTTCAATCAATTGACTTGCACACATTAAATTGAAAGTTTTAAGTTTTAGAATAAAGTCAACTCTATGTTTCGACTGAATACATTACAACATAAAGAAAATTTAATTTCAAATCATCAAAATATACAAGCTCAAAATTAAAGAAAAATTGATTGTGATATTATTGAATTAATCAAATCAAGTTTAGAATGAAGATGTACCATCAAGGTAGTAAATTGGGTCTCACTTTTTTCTTTTTAAAACGATTAATGTCAAGTGCTTTATTTGAGACTAAAGTTCAAATATAAATTTTATGTTATATTTACTACTTGATGGGCACTAGGAATATTCCTAATTAAGCCATCAAAAGAAAATGATATAAATATAAGTTAGGCCAATTATATAACTAATATCAGCTTTAGATGTTGTCACCAACAAACTCATAGCTTATATTAATTTTTCTAAAAGCAAAGAGCCTCAATTAATATATATTAGTGCTACAATTGAAAAATTATATTGTGTTTAGTAATCATTTTAATGTGCTTTAGTCATTGTAAATTAGATAAGGTCATTTGTAATTTTTTTTGACTAGTTCCAACAACAAACAATTTATAGGTATTTAATAATAAGGATAACTATACCTTGCTAGCATCTTCTTATAATCATATCCTTATAACACGAACTTCAACATGGCATTTTCAATGGCCATAGCCATAAAAGAGGCATGAAATGAAACCTATTCAAAAGTATTACCTACAACTCATAAGTATTTAAGTTATAATAAGCCAAATATATAATTTTTATGAGAATATATTGATCTTAGCTCTAGAAGGCTGATCAATATGAGATTGTAAAAAAATGATTCTCATTTCATAAAAAATAGACTTAAAATAAAATAGATATAAATGGAACAAGCAGCTCATGACTAGATCCAGACTCATTCATTAGTTATCTTAGTTTTTTATTGAAGGTGTAAAATTTTTGGAACCTTATATGGCTTAATCGTGAGAGCATCTCTACTCTTTAAGCATGATCATTTAGTATCTTAGAATAGGTATTTAAAAATTGAAGGGTTATCCCGTCTCTATTTCTAAGCAAGCCAAGTAATATTTACATCTTTAGGATTTGCTTTTGCTAGCCTTTCCTTTTATTTTCACTATTTCATATGTTTAATGAAGTAGTAGTGATGCATTATCACCATTTTTCAAAACAATAAATAGGATACAAAATACTATACATTATTAATTAAAGATCTTTGGGGACAACATAACAATTCAAAGACAATAAAATTGAATTATGGAAACCCTCAAATCTTAAAATAATAAATAAGATACAAAATATTGTACATTATTAATTGAAGGTCCTTGGGGATAAATCTTTATAACATAACAATTCAAAAACAATAAAATTAAATTATGGAAAACCTCAAGTCTCATTAAGCCCAAATGATTGTCAATCCTAATGGATTTAAATGCCTTCACTCACTAATTGTCAATCTCAATGGATTTAAATGCCTTCACTTGCATAGCTCAAAATAATGACCCAATAGCTGCATAACTATTGGCAAATCATTATCAAACAGTAATCTGTTAAAATCGGACTTACCATCAACTTCACCCAAAAGCATTGCCCTCTTCATCATTCTATTTTCCAAGTTAGGGATTGAAATTGTATTAAGCTATGGCCACTCATTACCAATCATCTCTATTAGGCTAGGGCTCACCTTTAGCCAGTCAACACAAATCATTATCAAGCAGTGTATTTGTGAAAATCAGACTTACCATCAACTTCACCCAAAAGCATAGCCCTCTTCATCATTCAATTTTTCATAACAAGTTAGGGATTGGCATTGTATTAGGCTATGGCCACTCATTGCTAATCATCTTTGTTAGGCTAGGGCCCACTTTTAGCCAGTCAATCGTTCATTTTCAAGCAACCAAATGGCTAATGGTAACTACTCATTTTTTTTGAAAAACTATAGTTTGAATTTTAATCCTACTATGATATCAATCTTATGAAGAAATAGGGATTAAATCAAAAATAATCATAAATCCAAATCAAATCAAAACATAGACACTGAAACAATCTTTGGAATCGAGGATTTAATATGGTAAGAAGGAAAGTTTTAGTGCTATCAAACTATGAGGGATTGTTTAAATAAAAAATAAAAACTATATTTTGTTAAGGCATCGATTAGTAACAAAAACAAAGATTATTTAAAAGACATTATTTCACCTATGATTAAAAATAAGCAAGCAAAAAGGATTCAACTATATGGGAAACGATGGAGGTGATAGCATCTAAAATAATACTACATAAAACATCAACCCCTATCTTTCTTTATATGGTTTTATCTATTACTTTAGATGGGGATGATATTATCTATTATTTCATATGTCATCACCCCCATCCTTTTTTTATATGGTTGATTCCTTGCTTATCAATTAATTTTTAACGATAGATGAAATTATATGCCTTTTAAATTTTAGATTTTACCTTTGTTTCTACTATTAATCGATGCCTTAACAAATATAGTTTTTTATTTTTAATTTACATAGGCCCTCAAAGTCAAATGGCCCTAAATCATGATTAAATCCTTGATTCCAAGGATTCTTTAAGTTTCTTTGTTTTGATTTGATTTAAGGTTCTCATCATTCCCCAATTCAACCCATGTTTCTCCTTGATATTGATGTTGGAATAAAATCAAAATTCAAGACCATAATTTTTTTTGAAAAAAAGAACAATCACCATCAGCCATTTACTCACTCTAAAATGGATGGTTGAAATTGGCTAGCAATAGGCCATAGCCTAACAATGATGGTTAGTGATCAGTGGCCATTTCTCAATTTACCTCACCCCCCCCCCCCCCCCCCAAAAAAAAAAAAAAAACTCAAGTTAGAAAAGAGGATGATGAAAAGGGCCATGGTTATAGATTGGGTCAATTCCAAGTCTAATAAGTAGGATAGTTCAATTCCAAGAGAATAAAGAATAGATTATACCTTGGAGAAACCATTTTTTCTTGAAGATGTTGAATTTTCTTCTAACACCCTATTTGATTAAACAAACTAGATTGAGTCAATTTTAGGATTTTATAACTATAAAAATAGAATCAATCATTTTTGATACAGTTTACAAACACATCTAGCTTTTATGCCACAAAAAGCATAATGTTGTATATCTAAATCATTAATTACGATGCATTAAACAAAATAAGAGAGTAGAGCATACCTAGTGACAATCAATCCTTCTAAAGATGTAAAATTCATTGCTAAGAATTGTAGCCCTTCCTATCCAAAACAAGTTTAATTAGAATCAAGGCTTTACAACTAAGTAAAATAGAAATATCGATTTGACTTTGATATTACATAATAGTATAATCATATATTCAAAGATTTTTCATAGAGATGCATATGATACGAACTAGCAAAGAAATCATACTTAAAGATGACTAGTCCTTCCAAAAAATGTTGCAAATATGCTATAAGGATGATTTGCCTTTCCGTCCAACAATAAATTTGTTTGGTGCTAAGGTTTAATAACTTAAAGAAGAATGGTTCATTTGAAATTATGAAAAGTTTAATTGTAACAAGATCTTCAATGAAGATGCAAGGAATAAAGAGAACAAGAAGAAAATCATACATAAGGATGACCTATCATTTTTGAAGATGTTGCATCATACAATAAATATAATTCCTTGTTTCTACTCTACTCAACTCAACTCATCGAAGCCTTTTCCCAACTACATGGGGTCGGCTACATGAATCTACTTCCTCCACTCTATTCTATTTAGGACTAAATCGATACTCAAATTATAAATAGTTATATCTTTTTTAATTATTTTTATCTATATTAGTTTAATAAAAATATTTATTTTTGGGTTTAATAAATCAAAAGAAAAGAAAGGATCAATTCAACTCTTTTGTCATAGAAAAGCATAACATATATACTAAGATCTTTCATGGGAATGCACAAAATAAAAGAAATAGGGAATAAATATACTGAAAAATAGCAGATCCTTCTCAAAGATATTGAATCGACTACTATTGATTATTCCCCTTTCTACATGACAATAATTTATTTGGATTAGGCTTTTATAATTGAGAGAAAAGAGATTAATTTGACTCTAATACCATAATTTATGATCGTATATATCAAGATCTTGCATAAAGACATATATAGGACGAAGGGAATAGGGAACAAATCATACCTGAGGATGATCAAACCTCCCCAAAGATGTTGAATCTGCTACTCTTTCTGTTCGAGAATTATTTTGGTTAGGATTAGGGATGGGCTTTTACAACTTAAAGAAAAGAAGAATTAATCCAACTCGATGCACATGAAAGCATAGATCTTTTATCGAGATACATAAGATAAATAGGTATCAGATCTTACAAAAGGTTAATCGATCCTTATAAGGTATTGATTCCACTGCTAAGGATGACAAATCTTTTTATCTAACTAAAAGTTTGATCAAGAGTAAAGGGAATATAGAAGAATCATACCTGAGAATGAGTAATCTTTCTTGAAAATGTAAATCTACTCCTAAAGATGGCGCCTTTCTCATCAAACAATAGAATTGATTAAGATTAAGTTACAATGTTAAAAATATTAGAAAAGGAGATCAATCTGACTCTGATATCACATCAAAGTATAATCATCTACACTAAGATAATCACAATATAAAAAAGAAAAAAAAAAAAAATAGATCATACCTAAGAAAGATCAAATCCCTCTTGAAGATGTTTAATCCTTTCCTAATGGCATAGCCGCCCCTCAAATAGCCACTTAGGGTTTGGAAGGGACTTGATAACACAATATATATAAGAGGAAAGTTTTAGTTTCAAAACATCTTTCCTAAGAACTCCAGCCATCTACTTTTAGGACAAAAATAACCTTCACATTTTTCCTAAGTAATTTTTTTTCAAATTATAAAGAAATAAAACTCTATATTATATTTTTGAAAATACCAAATTCTCCAAAAGATGACCACACTTTTTAAGAAAGCATATTGAGATTCGCAAGGGGCTTGAACCTAATAGATATAATAGAAAAGTTCATTTCAATATATCTTTCTAGAAAGCTCTATCATCAAAATATTCATCACTTAATTCTTGAACAACCACTATTTTAAAATTATAAATAAATTAAAATGTATATTTTGGAGATATCAGGGGAAGTTCAAACTTCAAAATATTATTCTAAAGATGCCACTCTCTACTTTATGACCAAAATATCCTTTGCTTACTTCTTAAGCAACCTTTATTTTTAAAATTATAAATAAATTAAAAATCTATATTATATTTTAAAAGTATTAAATCTTTCTAACAATAATGATCCCTTGTCAAAGAGATTAAAGGGTTTGTAAAACAGAAACCCAATATATGTAGAAGAAATTTTAATTTTAAAATATTTTTTAGAAGGTTCCACAAGTTTGACTTTGCATAGAAATATCTTACATTTATTCTTGAGAAATTACTATTTTAAAAATATAAAGAAATCAAATACATAATTAAATATAGATTGTACATATCTCATTTTAGGCTAATTCTTAAGCAACCCTTATTTCAAAGAAAATATTAAAAATGTTTAAAAATAATAATTTTGAATTAAAGATTTATCATCATATCATTTATAAATTTTTTCAACCAAAAGTGTCCTCTCACTATCCTAAATACATAACTAATTCCTATTTAACTATTTCTAATTTATTAAAAAGAAAAATCCAAATGTTTGTTTTAAATAAACATAACATGATTCTAATCCATGAGGGAAACAAGTCACCCCCTCTTTTCAAGTTGAGAATTAAGGGAGGGAAACCTATTAAACCTTACTTTATCCTCTTAACAATTTATATATCATATAATTTAAAATTTTGGCATTATTTTCTTGAAAGTGCATTGCACATGTCCACAGTACATTCAGATATCAAAATAAATTATAAATAAACATCAAATATATTAGGAAAGAAATCAAATGCCATAACATATAAGGAAGAAGATTTAATCAAATATCTTGACATATTAAGAAAGGAGATCCAATGAAATATTAAAAAAATTAACACCTTATCGGTCCTTTATTTTCCTATCATTTTATATTTGCACAATTAGTATATTATGCTTAGTGTCCCTTCATAGATAGAGCTATTTTTTGCGCAGAGCTTATTTTATACATTTTTTGATTTCTAAATATTAAATTGCCATCAGATTCGAGGACCAGGCTAGAGGATGAACCATAAATTTTCCAATATCACAATAGGAAAGAAGATCCAATTAGTCAAAGAAATAAGATGCAATCAAATATTGCATTAATTTCTTACCAATATAGTGGCATTTGATTTGGTAGCATTTCTTTCCAATTACTCTCCAAATAATTGGAGAGTAAATGGGAGATAGCATTTGATTTAGGATGAAATCAAATATTAATAGCTTCATAAATATGTTCTAAAATTTTATAATCATATTACATTTATCCCAATGAAACTCTAATATTATTACACTAGGGAAATGATCATTATAAAAACTAGCAATAATATCTTGATACTTAAAATGTGATTATAATATTAAATATGTAGAATTTCATCTAAATTTTACATGTAATACAAATTGTTTAGATTTTTTATCATAGTAATAAACAAATTTTAAAATCCTTTTTTCTAGCTCTTGAAGATTGATGAGGGCAAAAATTGTCATTATGTCAATACTCGTGCATGCAACAAAAAGGTTGAGATCACTTTGATTTCTGATCTGCCAGCGGTGCATCCGAAAAAGAATGAGGCTGATACGCCTCAACAAAACCGAAGTGCCCTGATGCCTCGACCAAATCAAGCTATTTTCATACCTCGACCAGATTGAGCCACCTTCATACCTCGGCCAGACCAAGCCATACTCATACCTCGGCCAGACCGAGCCACTTCATACCTCGGCGAGATCGAGCTATACTCATACCTCAGCTAGACCGAACCATCTTCATGCCTCGGTGAGACCGAGCTATCCTCATACCTTGGCCAGGCCGAGGCACCCTTAAACCTCTGCGGAAGCAAGTGCGGAAAAATTCAAATTCATGATAATCCGGCAAGATTTCAACCATGTAGGTCTCTGATCGTCTTAAGTAAAGGAAAAAGCTAATAATGCCAAACGTGGCCTAGAGCCTATAAGGCACCGAATCTCAAAGTATCAGCTAGCTTCTCTAGCTGTTGATTCCCTAACTAATTAGATTCCAAAGCTACCAGCCTCATAACAAATTTGATTCAAATCAGATTCAAGTCATGGCGGTTCTAATTCCTTGTGATACATCCAAAGGATTAGGTAGTTGTCTGCCATCACATCGGCAACCTATATGTATATATACCCTATCCTAAAGTCCTTCATGTACGCTCACTCTTTCACTGAAAAAACTCCATTAAAGCTCAAGCAAAGTGCTCGGCTCCTCGAGAGGCCATTCTTGAGGGACTCTTCTGCGAGAGCCTTCATCTCATATCTGCTTGCCGTGAATCTTCACTGACTTGGGTGTCAGAGGGTCTTTCGCAGAGGGCCATCCCCAACGCTCTCTGCGTGAAGACTGTCTTGTAGGTCCACCCAGGCAAGGGATAGGCATATGGTTTCGAAGGTGGGCTGCACCCGAGTCGAAGAACGGATTTCTACGATAATAGATTGGCACTAGAGGAAGGGTTTTAAGTCCCATAAACTTGTGATCAAGGAGACAAGGCTTAAAATCAGAAGAGTAACCCTTCAATGGTGAACCGAAGGAGAACCACCTCGGATACTCAGGATTAGACCGCCTCTCAAAGGCCTAATTCCACAAACAATATGGCACCTCCGCATATGTCGCCGGTGACTATGGTGATCCAGGACTAGTTCGCTACACTGGTTCAATAAGTGCAAGCCCTAACACAGCTAGTCCAAGGGCTCCAAGGGGTTTTCCGTCCAACTACCCCTGCTCCATAACTCCCTGATGGAGTTATCTTTTGGGAATTGTATCCTAAAGCCAATCATTTGATGATTGTGCTAATGTAAATTATATATAAATTGATATATTAATAAAAGTTATTTGGCAGTTTATTCATTATAAGAACATCTTCTTAATACTCCTGATTGTAATGAAGCCCGTAGGATCTTCCTTCACGATAAAGGAGGATTTATCTTTGAAGGTCCTCAAAAAGGTTCGTGACCATATGATATACTATGACAGGGCCATAGTACTATCAATTATAGGACGTTGTATATCATATTTGTTGGTTGTCCTCTTAACCAAGGAGTGTAGAGACACTGGTATGACATACAGGTGAAAGTGTAGGAGTACATTTCACCAAACGTGACTCATTTTTGGATACTCTACTGTCAAGAGTTAATCCGAGAAGATATAGGTATAAGTATTCTTCAGACCTGAAGATCACAATCAGTGACTTACAAGCAACTCATTGTACTTAGGTGCCGGACCACCTGGATTTCTAATCCAGCTACGAAAGGTTACTGGGTGCAGTCAAGTACTTATGGTAGTCAGTTATGAATCAAGATGGAATTTGACCTATCCCGTTAAAAGAAGAAATGCTTGTGTTTCAATTTAGCAAGACCTTGGCCAAGGCACTTCATGTGAAAGTCACATGATCACTAAAATTGAAATCACTTTATGGATTTGCTATTTAGAGTTGACATGCACTTAAGCCATCCGTAGCATTTGTGGTCAAGAGGATGAATTATATGGTAACTGTTTCTTAGGGTTCTTGGAGTTTGCTCGGCAACTCTTCGACCTATCTGGATGTCGGGTTCCATTGCTAGATGGGCACATCGATTAGTAAGAAAGTTGTTTCTATGCTACCGGCTTAGGTTCGAACCTAGAGAGTCACACGCATAGAAGTTTCCTAGGATGATCTGTTTGCTGATCAACGATTGAGAATCGTATATGATTTAATTAATCAATTTGATTGATTGAATTATCTCAATTGGGTTAAGTACAATTGAATAAGATTCAATTTGGTTTAAGTCTATTAGAAGGACTAGTCAATTTCAAATATTGATTTAAAATTAAACTTAATTTGGATTTAAATAGATTCAGGACTAGCCAAATTTGATTTGGGCTAGGACCATGATCTATGTGGGTTCAGTCAATAAATTCAGATCAGATTAAACCATCACCTGAACCCAAACCTCTCGCATAAGTATCTCACATGATGAGATAACTAATGTCTAAGAGATTAAATTCTTATTTATAATTTAATGTATTAATTTAATCCTCTACAAACCATTTCCATCGAAATTCTAAGTGTTAGAATTAAAGTGGAATTAATGTGCCTCTTTGAATCAACCAGGTGATGGAATTCTAAGTGTTAGAATTCATATCTCTTTAGTTCTCACTGACGTCGAAATTAACAAAATGCCACGTCTCCTTGGTTTTCATCGAACATCGAAATTAACCAAGCGCGCGGCTCTTTGGTTCGGCGTCTCTTTGCTTTTTGCCAAACGATAAATTCTTAATGTCAGAATTTAATGGGCTGGCTAAAAAGAGACTATAAATAGAGGACATCCCTCACCAGATTACACAGAAGAGAAAAACAACACACAATATGTCGTGAATTGATTTTCTAAAGAATTAGAATAGAAAATCCTGGTGATTCTGGTGCTAACAGAAGTGTGGAGGATCCTAGAAGAAGAATTCAAGTGGGAGGATTCAAGATCAGCAAAGTCATTTTCCACGAGCTAGCACTCCTGGGAATCCGATCATTTGGGGCTTCGCGTGGATGATACTAGAGGCCGGACGATTGAACGGCTGCAGAGCATAAAAGGATTTACCAATTGCCTTTAAGGTAAATGACATGATCCCTAGATCTTAAGGCATGCTTCAAGATAAGAAGTATGACTTCTTGCCTTGAAGATCAAGACATGATCTTGATAGTTTTATTTATATGCATATTTTGGATCAATCGATCCTATATACAATGCAAAGATATGATCTTGATGCATGTTAGATAGATTAGTATGTAATCTTTAAATTTCCGCATTGATAATTGTTATCAATTTTTTAAAACATGCATGCATCGGAGATTGTTTCTCCCTTCATTATCGCCCTCGCTCCGCCAATGATCTCTTCTTCTAACCCGCCCAAGGTCAGAAGCCATCCCCAGCAGTCCAAAGGAGCTAGACCAGTGCGGCAGTGGGCTAGGGGGAAGAGCCCGCCCAGATATCGGCGAGCTCAGTCTCTCTCCTCAGCGTTCTCCCATCATGACTCGATGTCGTCATCATACTCCCCTTGGTCAGTCTCCCCTACTGCCCGAGATGAAGAGATCTAGAGAGAATTCATGAGATACATTGAGAGTGGCGGCAAGAACTAGATGTCATTAAGCAAGCTCCACAACCCCAATCGAAGGTGAAGCAAGGCTTTCCCTTCTCCGAGGAGATCATACGGGAGGTGATCCCTCCTCATGTTAAGCTTTCCATCATCGAGCTGTACCATGGATCTACCAACCCCAGTGACCATCTGAGCAGCTTTCGATCCATCATGATGTTCTACGGAGCATCAGATGCGATCCTATATTGAGCCTTCCCCTCTACGCTTAGGGAGTCCGCCAGAACCTGGTTTAATAGCTTGAAGTTAGGTTCCATCAATTCTTTTGATGAGCTGAGCTGCCTATTCATCAGTCAGTTCGTCAGTAGTCGTCGCCACCAATGAAAGTTCGATTCCCTCTCCGAGATCAAGCAACGGAAGGGAGAGTCTTTGAAGAATTATCTCGGTCGCTTCAACACGGCCATATTAGAAGTAGACCACCTCAACCACGAGATGGCCATATTCTTCTTAGCAGGCGGAGTTTTGAAGGAGGATGACTTCTATCTAGCCTTGGAAGTCAACTATCCAAAGAGCCTCTCCGACATGATGGCCTTAGCGGACAAGTACGCTAGAGTTGAAGAATCGTGAAAGTCAACCCAAGTCGAACAATCAAAGAGAAAAAAGACCAAGGGCTTGGAGAAGAGCCGATCCCTTTTCCATGCAAGCCCATCCCGTTGCCAAAGAGCTCTTCCGCAGTTGCCCAGAGATCATACCCAGAGCCTGGCCCGGAGGTTCAATCATTACACCCCACTCACTGCGCCAAGGGCACAGATCTTGATGGAGATTGAGCGTCAGATCCCTCGGCCACCACCTCTCCAAGGAAATGTGGTCCGAAGGGACATGACCAAGTACCGTCGATTTCATCGGGATCATGGGCACGACACCAAAGAGTGTTGGCAGCTTTGGAATGAGATTGAGCAACTCATCGATGGGGCAGGCTGGATCAGTTTAAAAGAGCCTCGAGCCAAACAATGAAGGAGACAATCAGCCTAAGCCTTGCCAACCTCCTCTGCCGAATCCATCGGTCATTGGCAATGTCAATGTGATAACGATGATCGGTTCCTCGTCAGTCTGAATAGATGAAAAAAAAATTCATCAAAGAAGGCCCAGACCGATGAGCTTTCTTTTTCTGATGAAGACTTCCGAGAGATACAATATTTTGATGATGATGCTTTGGTTGTATCTCTCAACATAAATGATTATGATGTACACCAAATTTTGGTTGATAGTAGAAGCTATGTTAATGTTCTGTACTTTGATATTTTTGCGAGGATGAAATTATGGATAAAAAATCTTCGGACCATAGACTCCATCTTAGTGGGTTTCACTAGCGATGTTGTTATCCTCAAGGGGGTTGTCACGTTGGTGGTCCAGATAGGCATTTGGCCCAATATAGCCACTGTTCATACGGACTTCCTGGTAACCAAGCTCCAGTCTCCCTATAATGCAACCCTCGGTAGGCCCGGGCAGATGTCCCTTAAAGATATTATATCCATCCCTCATCTCGCCATGAAGTTTTTCACATAATGGGGAGTGGAAATAATCCGAGAAAATCAGGTTGTGGCTCGGTACTACTTCATTGCCAACCTTCAGTCTAGAAAGCCCGAGGTTGATAGGCTGGATGCTCGGGAGGATTTTGCTGAGCAATGGGGAGAATCAGCCAAGGAGCTCGAGGAAGTGCCACTGGATGAAGCTTGGTCCAACCAAACCATAAGGATCGGGTCACAACTGAAAGAAAAGCCTCGGCAAGATTTGGTTGAATTTCTCCAAAGGAATGCTGACGTCTTCACCTGATCTACATTGGATATGCCGATGATCAATCTAGATATCCTTGTCCATCGCCTTAATATGGACGAGATATTTCGGCTGGCTAAGCAGAAGAAAATAAGCTTCACCCTCGAGCATCAGAAGGCCATTGAGAAAGAGGTTGATAAACTCATTAAAGCTAACTTCATTTGGGAAGTAAACTATCCTGATTGGCTGGCAAATGTCAACATGGTGAAAAAGTCAAATGGCAAATGAAGAATCTGCATCGACTTCACGAATCTCAACAAGGCTTGCTCGAAGGACAGTTGCCCTCTTCTTCAGATTGATTAGCTTGTGATGCTACCTCGGGCCACCAGATGCTAACTGTTGGCCCAGATGGCAACCCAAGAGGGGGGGTGAATTGGGTTCTTAAAAATTTTAACCTTTTAAAACTATTGGCTTTGAAATAATTAAGTGCAGAATAAATTTCAATCACAAATGAAGAGATAGAGAGAGAGACAATTAAAGCACGGCAAACACAAGAATTTTATAGTGGTTCGGTGTATCCAACACCTACGTCCACTCCCAAGTTCCACTTGGGTCCACACTATAATCAACTAGATTACACCGAGTTGTTTTACAAGATCACAACTCAAAACTTGTTGTTTCCCAGGGATCACAACGAACCCAGCTGGTTTTCGGGCTCACCAGCACAAAACCCAAACACAAGCTAATCTAGCTTGTCCCGAGGTATACTACCTCCACTAATTCAATCCCCCTGATTGAACTAGCAAAAACAAGAAAGAATGTTTACAATAACACACAGCTCCTTAAATGAGCAAATATTCAAAGTAAATAAACAAGTTTAGAAAAGCCTGATTTGAAGATGATTGGATTTGAGCTTTTCTTCTTCTCTTTTGAGATGTTGAATCAAGCCTCAGCTCCGATTCTTCACAGATGTTGCAGATGAGAAGTTGGGAAATCACAAAAACAGGGCTTTTTCTTCTTTTGGAAAATCCTCCGATTTTTCAAGTTGAACGCCTTGGATTTCTCTTTGAGCTTTTTGGAGTGGAAGAATTTGAACGTGGATTCTTTTCTCTTGATTTCTTGCTCAAGACCTCTTGGATTTTTTCAATATGATTTCTCTATTTTTCCTTTTTTCTCTTTTTTTTTCAAACGAACGCTCTTCCCCCTTTTATAGATTTCTTTAATCCATTTTTGGGTGTGAAACTAGCCGTTGGAATGTACCTGGAAAGTTTTTCCATACATGAAATATAGCCGTTAGGGGTTAGGTAAAGAAAATATTACCGTTTGAGCTGATCTGGCAATTTTAAAAATCCGTTCCTGATAGGTTGGAGTCGGCTCCAACTTTTCAGGTGTCGGCTCCAAGTCGTGTATCCAAAAATAGAAAGTTCTGAGCTCGTTGAGGAGTCGGCTCCGAAAAAGTAAAGTGTCGGCTCGCCATGTTCAGGTGTCGGCTCCAAAAGACTGTAAGTGTCGGCTCCAAGGTAGTCAAAAATCATGCGTTCTGTCCCCGTGTCGGAGTCGGCTCCAGACACTGTAAGTGTCGACTCCGAAACTCTGGTGTCGGCTCGAAACTCTGGGTGTCGGCTCCGGACCGTATCAAAAATCAGAAAGACATTTGATTGGCCATGGGGTCGGCTCCAGACTTTCTAGGTGTCGACTCCAGGCTCTGAATTTTGAAACTTACCTTTGGCACTTGATTCAAAACACATTTCTTGATGCCTTTTGATTAAACAAATATTTTTAAGCCCTGAAACACTTGTTAAATTTATTAGTAACACAATGAATATACTCAATTCCTTTATTAATCATCAAAATCAATAATTGGGTCAACAATCTCCCCTTTTTGATGATTATAAAAACATTGAGTATATGCATAGGATTCTCAAATCAAAATTTTCAAAGATGTGATCCTCACAGGTAAGCTCCCCCTGAATAAGGTAGCTCCCCCTATGAAGTTCAATTTAACAATTGTTCTTCCTTTTGCTTTACATTTTAGTGTTTGATACCTAAATTCAGTTATATCAATTTTCACTTAAGCTTATTTAAATTAATGCATATCCAAAATAATTTAATACCAATCAAATACCAATCAAAGCATAACTAATCAATGCATATACGACATAACTTTCTCCCCCTTTTTTGTAATCAACAAAAAGATTAAGAAGAGTAAAAGATAAAATTGATAGATCAAAAGATAATTTCATTACATCAAAAAGTCAGGTATTACAAAGTGAAACTGTTCATTGTCAAACATCAACCTATTCTTCATTACATTACATCAAACATCAAACACATTAATAAAGTCATTACATACAAGATAATCACCTTTCTAATAAGTCCTTCTAAATTTTCCCATCCCTTCACTCTGAGTTCTACAAATTCTTTTAATCTTCTATCAACAAATGACATGCAGTCATGATCTTATCTTGAAGTTCAGCATTGCATCTGGAGTAGGTTTCTGAGTCTCCACAAATATCCTTAAGTTCTTCAAATATGTTCTTTAGATCATTCCTTAAGGATTCAGCAGATGAGCCAAGAGTGGACTCAATTTTACCAATGCGATCATCCAAAGAATAAAGGTCTCTTTAAATTCATAAATGACTGTCAAACTCAGTCTTCATTTTTCCTTCTGAGCAGCAAGTAGACTTTTAAGTTGCTCCAATTGAATGTCTGAAAATCCGATAGATGAAGTAGATGGAGGTACCGGAACTGGAGCAGGAGCAGGAGCAGGACTGCCAGGCTGTGGAGAAGGAACCCTCACAGACGGACCAGCCTCAAAAGGTGCTGAAGACCTCATTTCAGTGGCTCTCTCATCCAAACTGCCTTTCCTCTCCCATTGTCCATTAACCTTCACAAATCCCATCCGATGAACTGTAGCCAAACTATAGTAGTCAGTATGCCTAAGGTTCTTGGAAGGCTCATTATCCAAAATCACAACTCCTTGGCTCCTGAAAACCATAGTCAAAATCATACCGTAGGGTAGGGAAGATCTCCTTTTTCCTCCAGCCTCGGCCATATAGAAAATCATCATTGCAGCAAGGTTTATGGGTTGACCAGTCAACACACTATCCATCACCACTATGTCTCGCTCGAGACATACTCAAATCGTCCGGTCTTAGGGAATAAAATTCTGCTGCAAATATTATGAAGTAACCTCAACTCCAAGGGCAATTGGTTAGCCCTAACCTCTTCAAATTCTGTTACTTCTCTCCCTAACATCCTTGACAGAGCATCTGACCTCTCACTGTGAATATCTGCTACTAATCCGATGATAGGAATGCTTAGAAGATTTCCTAATTTCTGAAAAGTAAGGTGGACTCTTTTACCTCTAACAGAGCTTACGATCCCACCATCACCTCTTGACAAATTGAAGTAGAACTCCTTGACTAGGGCCGGATAGGTAGGAACATCTAATGAGCACACTTTATCCCAACCTAGCTCTTTGAGTTGATTTCCAATTGAAAAACCCTCGGACTCAAAGAATTCAAAATCGACCTTTCTACCCATGGTAATTACTCTCCCGGCTAAGGTGTCTACCTGAGGAGAAGAAGGGCCTGGATTGTCCGATTGGGTTGAGAATCCTCGCTCGGAGACGGCTCACGGACGGGTCGCCTCGCCGAACGCTTCCCAGTCGTCACGGGCGCTCCAAGTACAGATCCTCTCCGCTTAGGTGCCATTTAGATCCTTAGGAAAGTTCGAATAGAGTGGAATTTGAGTTGGGGAGGTTTTGAGAGAGTTTGGAAGAGTTTGGTTAAGGATTGAAAAGAATGAAATGACGAAGGTGTCGACTCTGCCCTAATAAAGTCGATTTGGGACCCCCAGGTGTCGACTCCCGCAAAGTCGGGTGTCGACTCCAAATCGCTAACACAGTCAGCGCTCGAACTGGAGTCGGCTCCACTTATACGGGTGTCGGCTCCAAGGTCAGGGACCGAGAGCGACACAGACGAGGTGTCGACTCCTCAAACTGAGGTGTCGACTCCACTGACAGTTCAGAGAAAAACAACTGAGATTCAAACATCTGAAACTTGTCAAAATAGGTTCAATAAAATTTTGAAAAAATCTTTGGAATATGAAGAATCAAATTGCTCAGATGACTAGATAATTTGTCCTTAAAATTATGAAAGGAATATCAAGAAATTAATAGAAATCTAGATAGTCATTCCTTAGAGTTTCAAAATCATTCCAAAGGGTCACAAATCCCTAATTCACCTCTAAGATAACAAAATCTCTCTTCACTTAAAGGTTTTGTAAATATATCAGCTAATTGTTCTTCAGTATTAACATAATCAAGACAAATTTCATTATTAGCTACATGTTCTCTTATAAAGTGATATCTAATTTCAATGTGTTTTGTTCTTGAATGTTGAATTGGATTTTTTGTTAAATTTATTGCACTCGTATTATCACATCTAATAGGAGTTTTATCAAGTGTTATGCCATAATCTTCAAGTTGTCTCTTAATCCAAAGGATTTGAGCACAGCAACTTCCAGCTGCAACATATTCTGCTTCAGCAGTTGATAATGCAACCGAATTTTGCTTTTTGCTAAACCAAGAGATTAAGTTACTTCCTAAAAATTGACATGCACCACTTGTGCTTTTTCTATCTAGTTTGCATCCAGCATAGTCAGAATCAGAATATGCAATCAAGTTTAATGTTGAGTCTCTAGAGTACCATAAACCTACATTTTTAGTTCCACTTAAATATCTTAAGATTCTTTTCACAGCAATTAAGTGAGATTCTTTAGGTTCAGATTGAAATCTAGCACATAAACAAACAGCAAACATGATATCTGGTCTACTAGCTGTTAAGTAAAGAAGAGATCCGATCATACCTCTATAATATTTTTGATCTACTTTCTTACCATCTTCATCTTTGTCCAATTTGCATGAAGGACTCATAGGTGTTCCAAGTGGTTTGATTGACTCCATTCCAAACTTCTTGAGAAGTTCTTTTGTGTATTTTGCTTGATTGATGAAAATCCCCTCTTTGCTTTGCTTGATTTGAAGTCCTAGGAAGAAGTTGAGTTCTCCCATCATGCTCATTTCGAATTCACCCTGCATTAACTTAGCAAATTCTTGACACAAAAGATTGTTAGTAGCACCGAATACAATA
Organism: Calamus simplicifolius; assembly: GCA_900491605.1. NCBI lineage: Eukaryota > Viridiplantae > Streptophyta > Magnoliopsida > Arecales > Arecaceae > Calamus > Calamus simplicifolius. The sequence continues at coordinate 66,811 of UESW01004915.1, read as the reverse complement.
TCATCAACATATATTTGTACTACTAATAAATCCTTGTCTTTTCTTTTCAAAAATAGTGTTTTATCAACATTTCCTCTTGTAAAATCATTTTCAATCAGAAATTTACTTAATCTTTCATACCAAGCTCTAGGTGCTTGTTTTAAACCATATAGTGCTTTGTGCAATTTAAAAACATGATTTGGAAATTCATGATCTTCAAAACCAGGTGGTTGTTCAACAAAAACTTCTTCATTTATAAATCCATTTAAAAATGCACTTTTAACATCCATTTGAAATAAATTGATATGCATATGACATGCAAATGCGAGTAATAATCTAATTGCTTCTAATCTAGCTACAGGTGCAAAAGTTTCATCAAAATCAATTCCTTCTTCTTGATTATATCCTTTTGCGACTAATCTAGCTTTGTTTCTAATTACTATGCCATTTTCATCTAATTTATTTCTAAATACCCATTTTGATCCTATAACTGAATGATCTTTAGGTCTATCTACAAGGGTCCAGACATTATTTCTAGTAAATTGATTTAATTCCTCTTGCATAGCTAACATCCAATTATTATCTTTTTCAGCCTCTTCAATAGTTTTAGGTTCAATTTGAGATACAAATGCAAGATGATTATTGATGTTTCTCATTGATGATCTAGTTCTTACTCCTTGAGATGGATCACCTATAATTAATTCTTTTGGATGACCATAGGCATATCTCCAATCTCTAGGAAGATCTACATCATTATGATTTGCATCAACAACATCAACACTAGGAGAATCATCATCTTTAACTTCTTGTTCATGATCTGAAGATACATTTATATTCAATTTTTCAATGTCTCTTTCTAATATGTTTGTATCTTCCTCATCATCAATCTTTCCTGAACTCGATGCTAAAGATTCATCAAAAATTACATGAATAGATTCTTCTACAATTAAGTTTCTCTTGTTAAACACTCTATAGGCTTTACTAGATGTTGAATATCCTAAGAAAATGCCTTCATCAGATTTTGCATCAAATTTTCCTAGATTATCTTTACCATTATTATGAATGAAACATTTACAACCAAATGCATGAAAGTAACTTATGTTTGGTTTTCTATTGTTCCATAGTTCATAAGGAGTTTTCTTAATGATTGGCCTAATTAAAGCTCTATTAAGAATGTAGCATGCCGTGTTTATAGCTTCCGCCCAAAAGTATTTTGGTAGGTTGCTTTCACATAGCATGGTACGGGCCATGTCTTCTAAAGTTCTATTTTTTCTTTCTACAACTCCATTTTGTTGTGGTGTTCTAGGTGCTGAAAAATTATGATGGATGCCATTTTCAATGCAAAAGTTTTCAAATAAATGATTTTCAAATTCAGTGCCATGATCACTTCTAAGAGACACTATGGTGTTGTTTTTCTCATTTGTGACCTTCTTGAAGAATTTCAAAAATAATGGAAAGGTCTCATCTTTATGAGCTAAAAACAATACCCAAGTGTATCTAGAATAATCATCTACAATCACAAGACCATATTTCTTTCCTCCTAGACTAGTGGTTCTAGTAGGTCCAAAAAGATCCATGTGAAGTAGTTCAAGTGGCCTAGAAGTGGAAACAATATTTTTAGTTTTGAAAGAGTTTCTAGTTTGTTTTCCAAATTGACATGCATCGCAAATTTTGTTATTTTCAAAATCTAGTTGTGGAAGACCTTTTACTAAATCCATTCTAATTAATTTTGAAATTAGGTGTGTGCTTGCATGACCTAATCTACGATGCCATAACCAACCAATCTCATTCATATTAGCATTATTAGCAACTAAGCAATGATTACTAGTAGACAAATTGTCTAAATCAATCAAGTATACATTGCCATTTCTATTTCCAGTAAAAACAATGCTATTATCAATGGGATTAGAAACAGTGCAGATAGAAGCTTCAAATGATACTTTAAAACCTTTATCACATAATTGACTAATACTAATTAGATTATGTTTTAAACCATTGACATATAAAACATTTTCAATATATGTGGAGGGAGTTATTTGAATTTTACCAAACCCCATGATTTGGCCTTTGCCATTGTCACCAAACGTAACAACTCCTCCTCTTTTGCTTTCAAGGGTGATGAATTGATCCTTGTCACCCGTCATGTGTCTTGAGCAGCCACTATCGAGATACCACTTTCGCTTTGCTCTTTTGGCCGCAAGACACTCCTGCAAAAATGATCAAGTCTTATATTTAGGTACCCAAGCCTTCTTGGGTCCTTCATGGTTAGTAGCATAAAAGATTGTTCCTTTGGGAACCCATATTTTCTTTCCTTTACTACTTAAATTCTTGTTACTATTTCTTGCCTTACATTCATAGGATTTATGGCCTTTCTTGTTACAATAATGACATGTAACATCATCTTTATTTGGTTCTTTTCTAAAAAGTTTTTGACAAACTTTTGTTTTATGTTAGGCCTATATCCTAATCCAGCCTTATCAAATATAGCTCTTTGATTACTCAATAATAAATTAAGTTTTTCAGAACTATTAGTGAATTTATCAACAATATTTTTATATTTATCAACTTCCTTCTTTAATTTATCATTTTCATTGGAGATTGATTCTCTTTCTTTTGTCAAATTATCATTTTCAGATTTCAGCATCTCAATCTCATGAGTAAGATTATCTTTTTCTTTAATGAGAATTGAATTATCATTTTTCAAAAATTTGTATTTCTTTTTCAAGGCTTTAAAATCATCAACTAGTTCATTAAAAGCTTCAAACAATTCATCAAATGCGAAATCATCACAAGGGTTTTCAGAACTTACCTCGTTGTCATCGTTTGCCATAAAGCAAATGTTTGCAACTTCTTTTTGTTCTTCCTCTGAAGAGGATTCATCGCTGTCGCTCCAAGTTGCAACATACGCCTTCTTTTTCTTCTTGTAGGCTTTCTTCAGTTGAGGACAGTCATATCTAAAATGCCCTGGTTTCTTACACTCATAACAAATTAAGGGCTCCTTTTCTTTTTCTTTGTCCTTCTCTTTCTCCTTTTCTCCTTCCATTTTTGTTCCAGATTTCTTCTTGTGGAAGGGTCTCCTTCTTTGCATGAATTTCTTAAATTTTCTTGCAAGGAGAGCTGTCTCTCATCATCATCTTCTTCATCACTGCTGCTTCCTCCTTTCTGCAGCTTTAAGAGCTATTGTCTTCTTTTTCTTGACTTCCTCCTCTTGATGTTGTTTCATTGTTAGCTCATGAGTCATCAAGGATCCAAGTAGCTCTTCCAAAGGTAACACATTTAAGTCCTTTGCTTCTTGGATGGCAGTCACCTTCGCTTCCCACGATCTTGGAAGTGACCTAAGAATTTTATGCACAAGTTCAGAATTAGTATAGGTCTTACCTAGACTTTTCAAACCATTTACAATATCAGTGAATCTTGTGTACATGCATGTGATGGTTTCAGTTTGTTCCATGCTAAACAATTCATATTTATGCACTAAAATATTAATCTTTGATTCTTTAACTTGATTTGTACCCTCATGGGTAACCTCTAATCTATCCCAAATTTCTTTGCGGAAATACATGTAGAAATTCGATTAAATTCATTTGCATCTAAGTGAACAATATAAAACATTCATAGCCTTGGCATTAAGTTGTGCCAACTTTTTATCATGTTCATCCCATTCCGTTTCCGGCTTAGGAATCACCATGTTATCTACTCTAATTGTGGGTGTGTGTGGACCATTAACTATGATACCCCATAAGTCATAGTCAAGTGCTTGAATAAAAATTTTCATCCTAGCTTTCCAATAACCATAATTAGTTCCATTAAACAAAGGAGGTCGATTAGTGGATTGACCTTCTAAGTAAGATGAACTAGCTTGAGCTGCCATTTGGATCTTTAGCTCTTGATCGTTAGACCAAATTCAAATGAGCACTTGCTCTGATACCAATTGTTGGCCCAGATGGCAACCCAAGAGGGGGGGTGAATTGGGTTCTTAAAAATTTTAACCTTTTAAAACTATTGGCTTTGAAATAATTAAGTGCAGAATAAATTTCAATCACAAATGAAGAGATAGAGAGAGAGACAATTAAAGCACGGCAAACACAAGAATTTTATAGTGGTTCGGTGTATCCAACACCTACGTCCACTCCCAAGTTCACTTGGGTCCACACTATAATCAACTAGATTACAGCCGAGTTGTTTTACAAGATCACAACTCAAAACTTGTTGTTTCCCAGGGATCACAACGAACCCAGCTGGTTTTTTGGGCTCACCAGCACAAAACCCTAACACAAGCTAATCTAGCTTGTCCCGAGGTATACTACCTCCACTAATTCAATCCCCCTGATTGAACTAGCAAAAAAAGAAAGAATAATGTTTACAATAACACAGCTCCTTAAATGAGCAAATATTCAAAGTAAATAAACAAGTTTAGAAAAGCCTGATTTGAAGATGATTGGATTTGAGCTTTTCTTCTTTTCTTCTTTTCCTCTTCTCTTTTGAGATGTTGAATCAAGCCTCAGCTTCGATTCTTCACAGATGTTGCAGATGAGAAGTTGAAAATCACAAAAATAGGGCTTTTCTTCTTTTGGAAAATCCTTCGATTTTTCAAGTTGAACGCCTTGGATTTCTCTTTGAGCTTTTTGGAGTGGAAGAATTTGAACGTGGATTCTTTTCTCTTGATTTCTTGCTCAAGACCTCTCGGATTTTTTAATATGATTTCTCTATATTTTCCATTTTTCTTCTTTTTTTTTCAAACGAACGCTCTTTCCCCTTTTATAGATTCCATTTAATCATTTTTGGGTGTGAAACTAGCCGTTGGAATGTACCTGGAAAGTTTTTCCATACATGAAATATAGCCGTTAGGGGTTAGGTAAAGAAAATATTACCGTTTGAGCTGATCTGGCAATTTAAAAATCCGTTCCTGATAGGTTGGAGTCGGCTCCAACTTTTCAGGTGTCGGCTCCAAGTCGTGTATCCAAAAATAGAAAGTTCTGAGCTCGTTGAGGAGTCGGCTCCGAAAAAGTAAAGTGTCGGCTCGCCATGTTCAGGTGTCGGCTCCAAAAGACTGTAAGTGTCGGCTCCAAGGTAGTCAAAAATCATGCGTTCTGTCCCCGTGTCGGAGTCGGCTCCAGACACTGTAAGTGTCGACTCCGAAACTCTAGGTGTCGGCTCCGAAACTCTGGGTGTCGGCTTGGACCGTATCAAAAATCAGAAAGACATTTGATTGGCCATGGGGTCGGCTCCAGACTTTCTAGGTGTCGACTCCAGGCTCTGAATTTTGAAACTTACCTTTGGCACTTGATTCAAAACACGTTTCTTGATGCCTTTTGATTAAACAAATATTTTTAAGCCCTGAAACACTTGTTAAATTTATTAGTAACAATGAATATACTCAATTCCTTTATTAATCATCAAAATCAATAATTGGGTCAACACTGACTTTCATGGATGCTTATATTCAGGCTATAATAAAATTCGAATGGAAACCAAGGATGAAGAAAAGACCACCTTCATAACCGACCGAGGTATTTACTGTTACCGAGTCATACCTTTTGGTTAAAAAAAATGCAGGTACAACATACCAAAGACTGGTTAATAAGGTTTTCAAAGAGCAAATCGATCGAACATGGAGGTTTATATTGATGATATGCTAGTTAAGAGCAAGGAGGCATCCCAGCACATTGATGATCTTACAGAGAGCTTCGCAATGCTTCGGAGGCATCAGGTAAAGCTTAATCCAATCAAGTGCGCCTTTGGAGTCAACTCTGAGAAGTTTTTGGGCTTCATGGTCTCCCAGCGAGGCATTGAAGCAAATTCATAAAAAATTCAAGCTCTGCAACAAATGGCACCTTCAGGGTTGGTTAAAGAGGTGCAGTGTCTTATCGGAAGGATGCGGCCCTCAATTGCTTTGTTGCCCGATTGGTCGAGAGATGCTTGCCCTTCTTTAAGGCACTTCGGTAGCTAAGAACTTTCAGTGAACTCCGGACTGTCAGAAATCTTTTGAAGATCTCAAAAAATATCTTGGCTTGCCATCTCTCCTTAGCAGTCCAAGACCCAGGAAGACACTATACTTATATCTGGCAGTCTCGGAGGGTGCCATCGGATCCATGCTAATCCAAAGGACAATAAAATCCAAAAGCTATTTATTACATCAGTAAAATACTTGGAATGCTGAGATGAGGTACACTCGAATTGAGAAGATGGTGTTGGCCCTAGTAATGTCCGTTCGGAAGTTACGACCAATTTTTGAACACATAATGTGATAATCTTGACCGACCAGCTTATCAAATCAATCATTCATCATCTAGAGACATCAGGAAGGATGACCAAATAGGCTGTTGAGCTAAGTGAGCATGACCTTCGATATCAGCCTCATTCGGCAATTAAAGCATAAATTCTAGCATATTTTCTCCTTGAGTGTACCATTCCTGAGGATGGTTCCACTTCAGATACCTCCGAGCAACCGAGGTCTGATGCTCTATGGCTGCTTCATGTAGATGGATCATCCAACACAAATGGTTCTAGCATCGGCTTGATTCTAACTAGTTCGAAGGGCGCAACCTTCGAGTATGGTATGTTTCTCCATTCCAGCCTCTAATAACGAAGCAAGTATGAGGCCCTGCTCGCTGGACTTGCATCGCCCATGATCTCAAAGTCAAGAAACTGAATGACTATACCAACTCTCAATTGGTGGCTGGCCACGTGCGGGGAAAGTTCGAGGCTTGGGAACCGAACATGATTCGTTATCTTCAAAAGGTACGCGATCTATCCTCCATCTTTTCTAAATTTGAAGTTATTCAGGTTCCAAGGGCCGAGAATGCACATGCTGACCTTTTATCTCACCTGGAAACCATGGATTCAATGGATCTCGAGCGAAAATTTCACCTGAAAGTCCTAGAAAAGTCCAACATTGCCGACATTGATCGGGTGATGCAGATTGAGGCTGAACCATCCTGGTTCGACCCAATTTTCAAATATCTCAAAGAAGGATCGCTCCCAGCCAACAGAAAAGATGCAAGGAAATTAAAAATACAAGTGTCTCATTATGTCTTACTCAATGACCAACTGTACAAGCGATCCTTTTCTATAGCATTATTCAAATGCCTTTACCTGTCGGAAGCTAATTATGCCCTTCGGGAAATCCACGAGGGTATCTATGGAAGCCACCTTGGTGGCTGAGCTTTTTTTCACAAAGTGTTGTGCCAAGAATACTACTGGCTGACCATGCAGAAGGATTCTGACGATCTTGTCTGAACCTGCGACTCATGCCAACGGCATTCAAATGTACAGAGGCTCCCCTTGGCTCACTTGATGCACATATTATCTGCTTGGCCCTTCGTCAAGTGGGGGATGGACATCCTCAGCCCTTTTCCTCTTGCCAAGTGATAGAGGAAGTTTCTATTTGTAGCGATCGACTATTTCACCAAGTGGATCGAGGTCGAGGCAGTTGCTCAAATAATTGAGGCTCGAGCTAGGGATTTTTTATGGAGATCCATTATTTGCCGGTTTGGCCTCCTGCACACCATTATCATCGACAATGGAAGATAGTTTGACAATCCCAAGTTCTGAGAGTTCTGCGAAGATCATGGCATCTATCATCGGCTCACATCGATCGAGCACCCCCAAGCCAATGGAAAAGCCAAGGTAACCAACCAAACCTTGCTGCAAGGAATCAAAGCTCGGCTCAACAGGGCATGAGGAGATGGGCGAAGGAGCTTCATCACATCTTATGGGCCTACCAAACCATCCAAAGGGTCCCCACAGGTGAGACTCCGTTCAAAATGGCCTTCGACAGAAGCTATTATTCGTGGAGATAGGGCTACCATCGCCACGAGTGGAAAGCTATTCAGAGGAGTCGAATGATGAGCAGCTCTAAACCAATCTTGACTTGATAGAAGAAGTTAGTGAGAAGGCTCGAATCCGAATGGTAGCCTATCAATAAAGAGTAGCTCGCTACCATTCCTCCCGAGTCAAAGGAAAATTCCTTCTCCCAGCGATCTTGTGCTCTGCAAGGCATCTGTCTCCAAACCATTAGAGCAAGGAAAGCTATCTCCTAATTGGAAAGTCCCCTATCAAGTTGCAGAAGTCATCAGGCCCGGCACTTACAAACTCCAGGATCTGGACGAAAAATCTATTCCTCGGACATGGAATTCAAACAATCTCCGGGTATATTATCAGTAAAGTATGCTCCCACTGAACTCATCCTACTTGCAATAATGAGATTTTACTTTTAAATTTATTGTTTATGTTTTGACCAATTCTCCCTAAAGTCTTTGATAAGAGACAATTTCATCCGACTACCGACCCATGGGTCCCTCAACAAAGACTCGGCAGGTCCAAGGGACTTTCTTCAAGCCTAGCAGGACCGAGCGATATTACTCCGAATCTCGATAGGGCCGAGCGATTTCTTCATACCTTGGCAGTGCCAATAAAATATAATCTTTCACCAAGCCTCGCAGACCGAGTGATATCAACAAAGACTCGGTAGGTCCGTGGGTCTTTCTTAAGCCTCGGTAGGACCGAGTGATGTTACTCCGAACCTCGGCAGGGCCAAGCAATATCTCCGTACCTTAGCAACAACCAAGTAAAATATAATCTTACTCCGAACCTCGGCATGGCCAAGTAATTTCTCGTATCTTGGCGGTGCCAAGTAAAATATAATCTTTCACCAAGCCTCGGCAGGACCGAGTGATATCAACAAAGACTCGGCAGGTCCGAGGGACTTCCTTCAAGCCTCAGCAGGACCGAGTGATGTTACTCTGAACCTCGGTAGGGCCAAGTGATTTCTTCATGCATTGGCAGCACCAAGTAAAATATAATCTTACTCCGAACCTTGGCAGGGCCAAGCAATTTCTTTGTACCTTAGCAGAGCCAAGTAAAATATAATCTTACTCCGAACCTTGGCAGGGCTGAGCGATTTTCCGTACCTTGGCAGCACCAAGTAAAATATAATCTTTCACCAAGCCTTGGCAGGACCGAGTGATATCAACAAAGACTCCGTAGGTCCGAGGGACTTCCTTCAAGCCTCGGCAAGACCGAGTGATGTTACTCCGAACCTTGGCAGGGCCGAGCGATTTCTCCATACCTTGGCAGCGCCAAGTAAAATATAATCTTGTTCCAAACCTCGGCAGAGCCAAGCGATTTCTCTGTACCTTGGCAGCGCCAAGTAAAATATAATCTTTCTCCAAACCTTGGCAGGGCCAAGCCAGATATCAACAAAGACTCGGCAGGTCCGAGGGACTTTCTTTAAGCCTCGGGCAGGATCGAGCGATGTTACTCTGAACCTCGGTAGGGCCGAGTGATTTCTCCATACCTTGGCAGCACCAAGTAAAATATAATCTTTCTCCGAGCCTTGGCAGGGCCAAGCCAGATATCAACAAAGACTCGATAGGTCTGAGGGACTTTCTTCAAGCCTCAGCAAGACCGAGTGATATTACTTCAAATCGGTAGGACCGAGCGATTTCTCCATACCTTGGCAATGCTAAGTAAAATATAATCTTACTTCAAGCTCTGACAGGACCGAGTATTTTCTCCGTACCTCAACACGGCCGAACTATTTCTCTGCACCTCGACGAGGTCAAACGATCTTTATGTATCTCGGTGGGCCCAAGTGAGCCGTTTCATATTTTGACCGGTCCAGACATGATCTTCCAGAGAAAGTGCTCACTGAGCGACAATCTACCTACCTTGATGGAATCGGGTAAAACCCTCTTTATCCCTTAGTATGACCGAGCCATTTATTATGATTCTAATGAACAGAGGTAAAAACTCTCAAGGACCTTCAGCATGACCAAACTCCCACCAAGTGCCAACAAGCCACCCAGGTCTTCCCACAATTTAAGTTAAATCATGCACTCCATTCTTAAAGAGCCAACATAATCCAGAGCACATCAACAAGCCTAAACTGAATCACCAAGATATTTGGCGAGAGCCAAGTCTCTGAAATGCCCCTGAAACATAAACGTTGGATACGACTATCTAAATGTCTTCCTTAGCGAAGAGGTGCCCTAATGGGTGTTTGTATATCTCAGCAACATCGAGTCTTTGTCCCACACCCTTCGATCCAATGTATACGAGTGATTCATGTGTCGAAAAAAAGGCAAAGACACTGATATGTCGGGAAAACTAGCACTTCGCAAAACAGGAACAAAATAGCAAAAAGAGATAGACATGCGAAAGGAAAAAGTTCTTTTATTTCAATAATATTTTATTACAAGGAATTACAGCCTCCTACAAGGCATTACAAGTGTGCTATAGCACAGAAAATAAAAGAATGTGATCGAACAAACAAGTTTAGCCAACGACGCTGCATCAACATAGCTTTCGCCTATGATTTGGAAATCAGAGAAATCGAAAAAGATAACTCTATCGAGATGCAATCCCCGAAATGCCAGGTAATGATATAATAATAATAATAATAATAATAATAATAATAACCTGAAGGATACTTACCTTCAGCTTTTTGTCCCTCAAGTTGCGGTGATCATGGAAGATGAAAAACCTCAGGAAGAAGAGGCTTGGCAATAAAGGTTACCATGGTTGACAGAAAGCCCATGAAAACCATGATCCATTAACAAATGCATTTCCAGTGGCCTTTATGGTTCCACGATGGGCAGACAGGGTCAAGTAGAAAGCGCTCGCGTGCACTTCGCATATGACCTCTATCCCTTTTCTGCACTTCGCATATGACCTCCATAACTCCTTGAGGATTATTTGCTTTTCAACAACTTCATCATCACCCTAACCATCGGGACCAAGCCAAACCTCGAAAGGAAAACTCGGCCTTACAACCCTTAACTTCAACATGAAAAAGGTCATGAAGGTGTCTTTGTACTCACAAATTTAGAAGACTTTTCAGGGTATGTCCAAGCATCCTATGCTCTCCCCTTTTTATAGACATTAAACAGAGAGCAACCATTAATGAAGGGAAAAACTTCGAAACTCAGGATGCCATAATCGCACCGCATTCGAGACCACGTGGCAATACCTTAATGGAACTCAGTACTCCCTGGGATATACTAAAAATATTCCCCATGCCACAATAAAGGTAGAAGATTTCCTCTCGATCTTGGATTAGAGGCTTTAAATGCAAAGAGTTGTTTATGAATCCTCAAGATACGAATGAACTTGGGAAACCCTCCGCGGAAAAGGATGCGGTCCAATAGCAATTAAATGCTTGGCATATATGAAAAGCAAGTTTGCATCCAAAAAACAAGGCATTAACGATGAAATAAATGCCCTGAGAAAAATAAGATATTCTTCGACAGAGGTCGAGCCACCTCATTTGCTTGGCAAGTGCCAAGCTATCCCTTTATCTCGGCCAAAGCCGAGCCACTATCTCTTTACTTCAGCCAAAGCCAAGCTATTATTTTACTTTGGCAAAACTGAACTATCCCTTTACTTCGGCCCGAGCTATTATCTTACTTCGGCAAAGCCGAACTATTCTCTTTACTTTGGAAAAGTCTAGTAATTATCTACTCCGATGGATCTGGTCGGGTCAACCTCGATAGGATCGAGTGACTCCTTCAACCTCAACAAAGTAATCAAAAAATTTTTAAGAGTTGGTTCATTTACTTAGCTATATAAAAAGCCAAGTTTGAGTAAGCTATGGGCGAGCTAAATAGACGTTTTAGCATAAAGCTTGGGCAAGGAAAAATATAAAGCTGAAGATTCATTCATATTGATATGGCTAGATGAAGCTTTATCGAGTCCCCCTCAGTTATAAGAAAAAGAAAAGGAAAAATTACAGAGGGTTTTAAAGCTCAGGCTCGGCCTCGGGGCAACTCCAATAGCACTTGAGGATGGCTAACTTGATTCGCACGTAACCGAAAGAGGAGCCTCGAGTTCTTTAGTAATATGCTGATGGCCTTCTTCCCCTTGACTGTCTGCTCCTTGATCCATGACTCGATCGGTACCAAGAATGGCTTCAAGGTCAACATCCAGTATCTGTTCGTATTCAACTTCGGCAGATAGCTTGGTCCCCGGTGTTCGAGCATCATAATAATCGGCTTCTAAAAATGAGAGGTCCAACTTGGATATTTCTGAGAGATCTTCACCCGTGTTTTCTCCTTTTCGTACTAGAACGCATCAGCACAAGCTGCTTGTGCCCATCAAAAAATTGAGCAAAATTTCTATACTCCTTCACAGCCAGAGCAGCCTATCTATTGGCTTTGGTCACTTGACCCTCCAATTCGGAGCACCTCTAGTGACTCGAGGCCAGCTCCTCTCTCAAAGCCTTTAATTGGTTCTGAACTTTAGAACCCATCCTACTCATCTGAAGACACAAAATCGATCGAAATAAAAAAAACCTGAAAAGAAGTAAGGAGATGCTATACCTCCTCTTCTCACGAGACATTTTCATGTTTAGCTTCTGGATTTTATCGATAGCTTTCAATTTATCATCCCTATACTGGTGCATCCTCTCCTTGAGGTTATTGACCCTCGACTATCTCTCTTCGACCTCTAGCGGAGATTTAGCAAGATCAACGGTGAGTTTGGCAATTGATCATGATGCCACCTAGATCTATTTACCTCCTCGGCAAGCCTTCTATTCAAGATGGCAATCTGGTCTTACTGCTGCTAGTATCTATTTTTCTTTCATTGAGCCTCTTATTCAAGCTGCTTTTCTCATTGGCAAAATGCCTATGAGCATCGTTCCACCTCTCATCGAAGAGCTTCTTCAAGGATTCTACCTTTTGAGCATGCTCGAACTTACACTACAATAACTTCGATCGAGCATTATTAACTAAATTGCGAGCCCCTCTGAGTTCATTGGCTTCATCCTGGAATCTGGACGCTCATTCTAGAGCGACTCTCTTGGCTTGCTCTGATTTTTCAATGTTCTCTTGAGCCACACTCAAAGGTTTGGAAAGTTTGTCGGTTGATCCCACTCTTTCCTCAAGGCTGGCGACCTCTCTTCTGGCTTGAGCGTAGGCCCCAGTGACTAGTTTCAAAAGGTAGCACAATGATCTCGTTATGATAGCGCTCTACAAATGAACTTTCAGTGGTAAGATCCAATTGAACTACTCTATAAAAGTAAAATGCTTCAAGATTCCTACTTACCCGGGAGGTGTATGCTGACGCTATCCTGGTAAGCGAGTGATTATCGATTTCGAAAAGAAATTCGATATCACTTGGTATGCCATCTTGCCCAAATGCTGCAAAGACAATGTCTTCTTCGGCTATGGAGCCGTCCTTCTCATACAGAACGGATCGCATCAGCACAGCTAGCATCTCATCAACATCAAGGTTAAACGAACTTAATATCAGGGGATTGATTTCGATGGGGTCTCGATCTGAGGAACCCTAATTCGCCTTGCCTCTTCAACTAGAGCTTTGACCTGGGAGGCTTCAACCCAAGAAGCTTCAGCTTGCTTGCCCTTTCCTCCCGATACCTCCGTTGGAGAATCCATGCTCTAGATTTTCTCCTCGTATAAGAGCCCCTCTTGATCTATAGGCCTCTGCTCTATTTCCTCCATCCCCATCAATGCCTCGGCTTCTCCTTCGACTCCCCCTGATTCCTTGGGAGGGAGCTCCTTGGCAGGAAGCTCCTCCTATGCCTCAACTTCCACGCCAACCTCTCTGCCTCCTCGATCGGGGTTGAAAGCTCTCCTCCATTCGTAGAGGGCATTTTTGGACTGCTAACCCCTCCAAATGCAGTTCTTTATCTATGGGTAAAGGAACTACGAGGCCAGCTGGTGGTGTTTCGTTAGAGTCATCTAGTATCACCATTGCCAGTTAGTAGGAAGCCTTGATGATCTCTTCCTCAACCATCAGCCTATCTTCAACCACTAGCCCCTTCTCTACCATTGGTTCCCCTTCTAATGGGGAAGACTTCTCCTCTACCTCTGGCACTCCCATCTCCTTCTTCTTCATCATAGAGGATTTCCAGCCAGTCTTGATTCGCTTCGCCTCCTTTGAGCGTGATTTAGATAAACGAGGCTTCTTCTCGGACTTATGCCTCTGAGAGCCGGATCCCCTCTGACACTTGCCTAGCTCCCCCTTCATATGGCTCATGAACTCCGACCTTTTGGCTGCAGATACAACAGAAGATAGCTTAGCCTACAATAAAATTGCCAAGATATAACCAGTATGGAGAGAGGACAAGAACCTACCTTGAGGGTCGACAGAGCTAAGCTCGGCGGTAAAAAGGGCATCTTCTGCCAAGAGATCGCTAGCCGAGAATACCCAGCCACTGCGAAGGGTGATCAAATCCTTCTTTTCATGCTCGAATAGCTTCGGGTGTGCTTTCAAATTCTTAGCATAATTTGTCCATACTCTGGGAAAATTAAAACCGATATTTCCTTTGGCAATGAAAAATCAAGATTTTCATTCCTTTATGGAGGATGGGTTGTCCAATATCATTTTGAATGACTTTCAAGGCTCAATATAAGGCCACTCAGAGCTCTTCCCGAAGACCAAGCTATAGCAAACCCAGAACATGGAGAGCGTCGCTGTTACCCCAGCGCAGCTGCACATCGATATGAATCCAACGATGTTGCACCAACTGTTCGGAGCCACCATTGTTGGACATATGTTGTAAAACCTCATTATCTCCTTCACCAATAGGTGGATGGAGAATCGGAGACCCGCTCTCAAGCTCTCTTCATAAAGGAAGATACCACGTCCTGGCTGCTCTAAAACTCTTGCTCAGGTTTTGGTAACCATAAAGCGACGTCCCAAGGAACCCTGTAACTTTGGTGAACTCTGTCCAAATCCTTCAAGGTCATCACAGAAGCCACATTGCTCGGGCCCTTCATATTTCTGAGTTGAGAAGAACAAGCTTCAAATGGGATCACAAGAATCTGGAGAAGCGAGTCTTTGAAGAAGAAGCAAGGAGATAGTGCAATAGGGGATAACTCCTCTCAACCCTCTTTTTAAACTATCCTAGCGGAGTGGCAACGCACCATTAGCGAGGATTCTCAAATTTTCAAATCACCAACTCGGATGCCTTAAGCATCAGGATTTGCCATGTGTTACTCCCCCAATCGTTATTCATGAGAAACGAGGGGTTTCCGCTTTATCCATCAAGAAAAATGATGAAGTGGTGATGTGGTATTTATGAAACCATCATTGTGCACCTCTTCGAATCCTTCCATCCGAATGAAGCCATCTGGGACTCTACTTCCTATGCCCGAACTTACACTTCAGACTAGGAGTGGGGGGATGTGATAAGAGGTAAAATCAGCATTATGTCAATATTCGTGCGTGCAACAAAAAGGTTGAGATCATTTTGATTTCTGATCCGTCAGCTATCGCATCCAAAAAGAATGAGGCTGATACGCCTCAGCAAAACCGAAGTGCCCTGATGCTTCGACCAAACTGAGCTATTCCCATACCTCAGCCAGATCGAGCCACCTTCATACCTCGGCCAGACCGAGCCATCTTCATACCTCTATCAGACCGAGCCATACTCATACCTCGGCCAGACCGAGCCATCTTCATACCTCAGCGAGATCAAGCTATACTTAGGGGTGCAACTTGGGCCGGGTTCAACCCGAACCCGGCCGCCGAACCCGAATTTCAACAGTGCTCAAACTCACTTTTGCTCATCCCGAACCCGAAATAACCGGGTTTAACCCGGACCGATTTAAAATCAGTCCGGGTTCGGGTTGGAGTCAAACCGGCCCGGAAAAACCCGAACCCGTTAAAATTTAATAAACCGAAGCCTCGCTCGCCGCTCAGTCGCTCGACTCGCCTGCAGCCCGCTTGCCCTCTTGGGCTCTTTCAGATTTCTCAACAGTCAACCCTAGCTCCCGACCTCCCGTCTTCTCCGAGTCCCGCCTCCCATTCGTCGCCGTCGATCGCCTTCGTGAGCCATCCCCGTCGGTCGCCTTCGTGAGTCATGGCTTCGTCGGATATTTCCTCCTAGGACGGTCGCTCGACTCGCTCCGCTTGCCCTCTTTCAGATTTCTCAACCCTAGCTCCCATCTTCTCCGAGTCCCGCCTCCCATTCGTCGCCGTCGGTCGCCTTCGTGAGTCGTGGCTTCGTCAGATATTTCCACCTAGGAGGCTAGGAGCTACCAGATATTTTCGATCGTCACCGGCGACTGCGAGCAATGAAATCTAGGTATTTTTTTATTTTTATTTATCTGCTTTTTATTTTCTTCCCATCGTGAATCCGTGAGATGTTCCGATCTCAAAAACACAACCACCGGCGGTGGAGTTGATGCTTGTTCATTCTCTATTCTTGTAAGCTTTGTGACCCAGGTCAGTCACATTTCCCCTAACTAGAGGCAATTGCTTGTCTTCCCTGATTATGTTCTTTCTTAAATTTATCCTCTATTATATCAAATACATTATAAACTGTCATAAATTTGTCCTTCAATGATTACCTTTTTGGCCAACCAAGAACCCTTCTCTATCTATCTCATGGCTTTCCTCTGGGCTGAAGGTAAAAAAGGTCTGCTCGATGGGTATTTACTAAGAGGGAAACCATTTTCTTGGGGTCAGCTTGTTCATAGCCAGACTTATGCTTGTGCTGCCACTGGTACAAGCGCTAGCAGCGTTGAAACTAGTTGTAAAAGTGCTCGCCAATTTCTATATACCTGGACGTTTGTTTGTAATTTGTTTGCAAAGCACACTTTCTTTGGTAATAGGTTTTAAAACGCGTATAGCACATTTATTCAGAGTCAGTAATACCCGGCAACATAAAGCTTATTAGTTGGCTAAATTTGACCTGATATACTTAGAAACTTAATACAAATGTGCTCTAGATGGTGAAGCCAAATCAAATAAGTGTCTAAGCATTTTAGAGATCGTAGATTAAATCAAATGGTTCAGTTTATTGATAAAGGATCTCTATTGTCCAATCTAGATCTAATCAGATCTGAGTAAAG
Organism: Calamus simplicifolius; assembly: GCA_900491605.1. Taxonomy (NCBI): domain Eukaryota; kingdom Viridiplantae; phylum Streptophyta; class Magnoliopsida; order Arecales; family Arecaceae; genus Calamus; species Calamus simplicifolius. The sequence continues at coordinate 50,009 of UESW01004915.1, read as the reverse complement.
ATCTACTCGAATGTAGCTAAGTCAAATTTTATGTATATTTTGAATATAATATATGCATAATATCAAAAAAAAGTGTCAAAGCTCAATTTGGTTTCATTTGGTAGGAGTTGCTGAAGTATGTTTTCATAATTTATTCGATGGAGTTTGTTTGACGCAGATCCTGGATAAAGCAAGCATAGGCTTTCTTTGGGCTACATGGTCAAGAGTCTTGGGCTAATCTATTGAAATTTGAGGTAAGCTTGGCCCTTGTCTTTTGAATTCTTGAAATCAGATTGTCACCGTTCTCATCATAGTAAATAAAATCAATCAAATTATTCAATTATACCAATCTAATTATCCAACCATGTATGTAATTAATTAGTACATCCATTTCTGCATCCTTAAAGATGGTGCTTGTTATCTATCTGGATATTGAAATCTGCATGATATTTTCCAAACACGTTAACTAAGTGAGCTATGCTAGCATGACTTCAACTAATGTGACAGTTTTAGCAGCCTTTTTTCATGCTGACAATGTATATGTTGTCTGAGTTGATGGGCATAATGAGGCACAACAATTTGTGAGTTTTTTGAGCATGATCTCTTAGTTACTAAACCTTTCTAAGTTCTATGAGCTTAGATTTTAACCTGACTGATGTTAAAAGATAAAATACACAGTTGCTTCAATTTTAAGAAGCAACTGCAATTTAATATTTCATGAAAGTTGTTGTGCTCTATGATAATTTGGTCGGATATACATCTTTTTAGGAAGAAGAGTACTTGTATGCTTCATTTGCAATTCCTTCCAAACATTTTTCTTTTTTGTTTTGATAATGTAATTTAAAGATGCATCATTGTAGGAATGTGGACAATCTGACGTCTTTAATTGTCCAGAGCTGGATACGGTTACATTTCAAATTGAAAAGGTTGCGAAGTGGATGTTCCAGTGCCATGTTGTTGTGGTGCCTTTAGTTGGTGACCTTGGTTCTTTATCTGCTGAGCTTGAAAAAGTGTCTTTTCTGCCAGTGACATTTGAAATCACTAACTTCTTTTCAGTGATCATTCATAATAGAATGTATACGTCTATCCATTGTACCGAATTCTATTGATGGATAATTAGCAGAAATATTGGCTATGTGATGCTGACTAAGTAGGTCACTTACCTGCATTTATCTGACAAGTGAAAAATCCAGTCATGATGCTAATTATGTGAAATCATGTGTTCAGTTCATTTATATTGAGTGATTATTGCATCTGTGCATCTTAATTTTTCTATGACATGATCTTTAGCTGCATGATAATGTTCCTTTGCCATTTAAAGATTTTCCAGGTTTATTTTCTTGTTTGACTTTGGCTTGATCAATCTTATTATGTGCCTTTCCTGATGTCTAGGTTCATGCTTTTTTGTAATTTATCACCAGTCTGTAATAATGCTTTTTGTAATTTTCACTAATCATTTTATATACAATTCAATAGCTTTTGATGAATAACTGGGATTGTAAATTGGCATCAAACTTTCAATATGTTTATTTGTTCTGGCTATTCAAGTAATTTTAACATCAAATTTTATGTTTAGTTTGAAAATTATTTTTAAGACTGTCGACTACTTTGAAAATTGTTTTTAGGTTGTCAAATATGGAGGATATAAATGTTGGGCAAGAAATTGATGTAGAGGAACAGATTATTAGTGAGCCAATTAAAAGTGTTCCAACATCAACATCTTCAAATACCATGGATCCTACAGAAGGTTCAGATGCAAATATTCCTTTGAGTAAAAAGAAAAAAGCATACAAAATTTCATCACCAGTCTGGGCTGATTTTGAAAGGATATGTGATAACGAGGGGAAAGTAGAGTATGCTATTTGTAAGTATTGTAAAATTAAACTCAAGTGTCCAAGCACTCAAGGGACAAGCACATTAACAAGACACTTAAGTTTATGCAAATGCAATACAACCAAAAGAGCTAAGGGTCAACTAATGTTGTCATTCACAACAACATCATTTGATAGTAGTGGCAATTTATCGAATTGGAAATTTGACCAAGAGGCTTGCAAAAGAGCAATGGCACGAATGATTATCCTTGATGAATTGCCATTCAAATTTGTGGAGAAAGAAGGGTTTAGAGAATTTTGTAAAGTTGTGCAGCCACTTATCAAGAATATTTCAAGAACCACCATTGTTAAAGAAGTTTACAAAATATACAAGTTAGAGAGGGCTAAATTGCAAAAGTTGTTTCAGGAAAGCATTCATCGGGTAAGCTTGACAACAGATTTATGGACTTCAAATCAGAATATTGGGTATTTATGTTTGACTGCTCACTTTGTGGACTCTTCTTGGAAGCTTCATAAGCATATCATCAATTTTTGTATTCTTCCTTCGCCACATACTGGTGAAGCTATCTCTTCTGCAATTGAATCTTGTTTAGATGCTTGGAAAATCAAACAAGTTTGTACTGTTACTGTTGATAATGCATCATCTAATGATGTTGCATTAAACACTTTGCAAACAAATTTAAGAATGAAAGATGGTTTGCTTGGGGATGGTGATTCATTACATGTTCGTTGTATTGCACACATTTTAAACTTGGTTGTGAGAGGGGGAATAGATGAAATTAAAGATTGCATAGCTCGTATTCGTAACAGTATAAAGTGGATAAAGAGTTCTCCTAGTAGAGAACAAGCATTTGAAAGATCATGTGAAATGGTTAGAATTTCAATCAAAATGTCTTTGTGTTTGGATGTGTCAACACGCTGGAATTCGACATACCTCATGTTGAAGCATGCTTTACCCTTTGAGAAGGCTTTCAAGCGTCTTGCATCTGATAGTGATGCCTTTAGAAGTACCACTCCTCCTTTTGAAGAGGATTGGAATTATGCTAGAGTACTTTGTGACTTCTTGGGCATATTTTTTGAAACTACTGAGATGTTGTCGGGTACCAAGTATGTCACTTCATCCCTACATTTTCGTTATGTTGACAAGATCCAAGATGCATTAAATTCGTTTTCAGCTGTGCAAACTGACCCTCTCCTTCTTCGTATGTGCAACAAAATGAAGGAGAAGCTTCGTAAGTATTGGGGTTCTGTTGATAAGTTTAATATCTATTTGCTTATTGCTTTTGTCTTGGATCCACGATACAAGTTAGATTATTTATATTGGTGCCTTAAAAGAGTTCTTTCAATTGATGATGCTTCTGCAATAGCAAGAAAGGTGTATGATAAAATGTTTGTGTTGTATGAAATGTATAAAGTTGAGGCTTCTTCTGCATGCTCTTCATCTCAAGGGAGTGTTTCAACATTTGCTTCTTCCATGACTGCTATTAATGATAAGAAATATGAGGAGTACATTCGTGAAAAAGAGCAGAGTAGTTTTGATTGTAGCATATCTGAAGTTGATGCCTACCTAAAAGATCCTCAAGAGAGGGCTGTAGAACCATTTGATATTTTGGCATGGTGGTCTACTGCTACAAAATACAAAACATTAGCATGTATGGCAAGAGATATTTTGGCTATTCCTGTTTCTACAGTGGCATCTGAATCTGCATTTAGCGCGGGAGGCCGTGTTCTTGACCAATATCGTAGTTCTTTGACACCAATATTGGTTGAGTGTTTGATTTGTACTCAAGATTGGTTAAGAGCTGCACCAAAGGATCCAGAATATGAAGAACTCATCGATCATTTGGATAAATGTGCAAAAGGTAAAATGTATGTTATTATATTTTGAATTATTTATCATTCTTTCAATGCAATGTTTGACTCATGTTTGTTATTTTTTTTCAGAGGAAGCTGAAAGTATTGCAATGACTTCCTCCTCTCTACCTCCTATTTCACTAAAAGATTAATATATTGGAGGTGTTAGCTGTATTCTCAAATGTGTTTTCTTTCTTAAATGTATTTTTGATAAAAATTTCATGGGCTAAGCTCAGGACATGTAAGTTCTTCCATCTTTATTTAATTGGGCATTGATGTGAGCTCTACTTAATTTCTATTGCTTCTGTGCCATTTCAGTAGGCTGTGTTGGAGGAGTCGACAGTGATGAGGCCTATGGCTGCGCAGGGGCTGAGTCGACAGTGATGAATGCTTGAGGTCTAGTGAACAAGATAGTGATGATAAAATCTGGAGCTGGCTTTTGGAATATTAAAAATTGCTCCACTGTATTCTGATGCTTAAAGCCATTATTTGTAGATTTATTTGAGCAATTGTTTTCAAACGCATCCACCATGTCATTTTTGTTTTCAGTGATTTAAGTGCTGGCAGCCTGGCATTCTTTTGCTTGTGCTGCATGACGTTTGATGTTTATGTTAGACCATGTCTATAACTATTATAAACTAATCTCCTTCTATCAACTTCTTGATGCTGAATTTCTCATCAACAATTCTTTGATATCGTTCGCTGCCAAGTTCATAAGCTTTACAAATTTCCTCATTGCAACATCTTTCAGTTTTATGATCCGAGCAGGCTCCCGTAATGTTGTGAACTATGTTACAAAAATTGATTGGACTATGTTGTGAACTTTTTTTTTTTTTTCACCAACCCGAATTTCAACCCGAAACTCAACCCGAACCCGATTTTTAAAAATAGGGTTAGGGTTGAGGTTTTACAAATAGGGTTAGGGTTAGGGTTAGGGTTGAGGTTTTACAAATAGGGTTAGGGTTAGGGTTGAGGGAAACCCGAGTTTTATGGGCCCGAGTTTGCACCCCTACCTATACTTGTACCTGGCTGTTTCAGAGGGTGCCATTTGTTCGGTACTGGTCAGGGAAGAAGGCAAAGTCCAGAAGTCAATCTACTACGTCAGCAGGCTACTCCGTGATGCGGAGACAAGGTATAGCAGAATTGAGAAGATGGTGTTGGCCTTAATCACCTCAGTTCGGAAGCTGCGACCGTACTTCCAAGCACATTCTGTGATGGTCCTGACCGACCAACCCATCAAGGCGGTAGTCCACCGTCCCGAGACATCAGGAAGAATGACCAAGTGGGCCGTCGAGTTGAGCGAGCATGACATACACTTTCAGCCTCGCCCAGCCATCAAAGCTCAGGTGCTAGCCGACTTCCTCCTCGAGTGTACCATCCCGGAGGATGGCTCTACCCCAGACTCCCCCGAAGAACCAAAATCCGGGGCCCGGTGGCTCCTCCATGCCGACGGGTCATCTAATGCCCATCGCTCTAGTGCGGGCCTGGTCCTCACCGGTCCGGAGGGGGTAACCTTTGAATATGGCGTTTGGTTCTCTTTCCCGGCCTCCAACAACGAAGCCAAGTACGAAGCTCTGTTAGCCGACCTTCGAATCGCCCGCAATCTGAAGGTAGAGAAGCTTAATGCCTTCACCGACTCTCAGCTAGTGGCCGGTCATGTACGAGGAGAGTTTGAAGCTCGGGAGCCGAACATGGTCCGATATCTTCAAGAGGTGGGGAGCCTGCTTCCCCATTTTACCGAATTTGAGATCATTCAGATTCCCAGATTCGAGAATACCTGCGCTGACCTACTCTCCCGATTGGCGACCACGGAATCAATGGACGCCGAACAAAAGTTCCACCTGGAGACCCTAGAGAAGCCCAGCATCGCAGAAGCCGACCGATAATGCAAGTTGAAGCTGAACCATCATGGTTCGATCCCATTCTTAAATATCTCAAAAAAGGGTCGATTCCGCCCGACCAGAGAGAGGCTAGAAAGTTGAAGCTACAGGCCACCCACTACATGTTGATCAACAACCAGCTTTACAAACGGTCCTTCTCTATGCCACTACTCAGATGCCTTCGCCCGTCCGAAGCGGATTATGCTCTCCGCGAAGTGCATGAGGGGATTTGCGGCAACCATCTGGAAAGCTGGTCCCTATGCCACAAGGTGCTACGACAAGGCTATTACTGGCCGACAATGCAGAAGGATGCAGACGATCTGGTCCGAGCCTGCGACCCATGCCAGAGGCACTCAACCATTCAAAGACTCCCCTCCGCCGACCTAGTTCCCATATCCTTCGCTTGGCCCTTCGCCAAATGGGTCGAAGCGGAAGCAGTTGCACAGATAACCGAAGCACGGCAAGAGATTTTGTATGGAGGTCCATCATCTGCCAGTTCGGCCTCCCGCATACTATAATTACCGATAACGGTAGGCAGTTCGACAATTCTAAGTTCCGCCAGTTCTGTGAGGAGCACGGAATCCGTCACCACCTCACCTCGGTCGGGCACCCACAAGCCAACGGAGCGGCCGAAGTGACCAACAGGACCCTCCTTCAGGGGATCAAAGCTCGCCTTTCCAGAGCCCAAGGCAGGTGGGCAGATGAGCTGCATCATGTTCTATGGGCCTACCGTACCACCCCGAGAATCCCGATAGGTGAAACCCCATTCCGAATGGCCTTCGGCACGGAGGCCGTTATCCCTGTGGAGATAGGCCTCCCATCGTTGCGAGTGGAAAGCTACTCAGAGGAAGCTAGCAACGAACAGCTCCGCACCAACCTCGACCTGATAGAGGAGATTAGAGAGAAGGCCCGGATCAGAGTGGCTGCTTATCAACAAAGGGTGGCCCGCTACCACGCCTCTCGAGTCAAAGGGAAAGCCTTCCTGCCTGGCGATCTTGTTCTCCGAAAAGCCTCTGTCTCCAAACCATTGGAACATGGAAAGCTGGCGCCAAACTGGGAAGGCCCATACCAAGTAGCGGAGATCATTGGACCGGGAACCTACAAGCTGCAAGATCTAAGCGGAAAGTCTGTCCCCGGACGTGGAACTCAGACAATCTCCGTAAATACTATCCATAGGGTATGTCCTCTATAAGTCTATTTTCATATACCTCATTATACCTTCCTATCGACACGTGTTTTCGTAATTTGCAACGTAAATTATTATACATTACATTGCCAAAGATTGCGAAAAGAAATAGGTGCTGCTCACCCATCCTCGGCACGACCGAGCTACCTATCTGAACAGGAATTCTCCGAACCTCGGCTGGGCCGAGCAACAAATTCTCCGAACCTTGGCAGGGCCAAGTAAAAAATTCTCCGAACCTTGGCAGGGCCAAGTAAAAAATTCTCCGAACCTCGGCTGGGCCGAGCAAAAAATTCTCCGAACCTCGGCAGGGCCGAGCAACAAATTCTTCGAACCTTGGCGGGGCTACGTAAAAAAATTTTCCGAACCTTGGCAGGGCCAAGTAAAAAATTCTTCAAACCTCGGCTAGGCCAAGCAACAAATTCTCCGAACCTCGGCAGGGCCGAGCAACAAATTCTCCAAACCTTAGTAAAAAATTCTCCGAACCTTGGCAGGGCCAAGTAAAAAATTCTCCGAACCTTGGCAGGGCCGAGCAACAAATTCTCCGAACCTTGGCGGGGCCAAGTAAAAAATTCTCCGAACCTTGGCGGGGCCAAGTAAAAAATTCTTCGAACCTCGGCCGGGCCGAGCAACAAATTCTCTGAACCTCGGCAGGGCCGAGCAACAAATTCTCCGAACCTTGGTAGGGCCAAGTAAAAATTCTCCGAACCTCGGCTGGGCCGAGCAACAAATTCTCCGAACCTCGGCTGGGCCGAGCAACAAATTCTCCGAACCTTGGCAGGGCCAAGTAAAAAATTCTTCGAACCTCGGCAGGGCCGAGCAACAAATTCTCCGAACCTTGGCAGGGCCAAGTAAAAAATTCTCCTAACCTCGGCTGGGCCGAGCAACAAATTCTCCGAACCTGGCAGGGCCAAGTAAAAAATTCTCCGAACCTTGGCAGGGCCAAGTAAAAAATTCTCCGAACCTCAGCAGGGCCGAGCAACTAATATCCAAACCTCGGCTGGGCCGAGCAATAATTCTTCAAACTAAAGTTCCGGCAGAAAACCAAAGTACGCGGACCTCGATTAAAAGCCGAAGGACTTCCAAATAGTCCCCAGAACTTCGGCCAATTTGAGGAAAGGCACACTGAGCAAAAACCTTAAACGGACGCCAAGAATGCGCCCCCGGCAAACCCCTAAAGGGCTCAAAAAGCCTTACATGACCGGCCACAAACCCCAGGCAAAGCCAGGAAATTCCTCCTTTTGCTGCTAAAATCTTTGGACAATGCCCCTATAAACTACCAAACAAACACCCGACTCAAACGAAGCCATGACTCAGCGCGTGAATCAATGGAGCCACCCAGGCTCTCCAACTATCCAACCAAACATGAATGATTCTTCTTCGAAAATCTTAGAAAATAAGAGGTTGTCAAAAAGGCCTTTTTTCATTGATTATAAAAGGAAATACAAAAAGAGAAACAAAAGAAACAAAAAGAAAAGAAAAGAGGAGAAGAAGCCCCAGCTAGGGCTCACTGTCACTCCCGGACGCCAGCAGGTCCTCCAGGCGTTCAGTGAGATCAGCGACCTACTGGCGGAGTGACACTATCTCTTCCCTCTGCCGGTCTGCCACCCGGCGCAGGGCCTCCGCCTCCCTTGTAGAAACGTCAACATATTCCTCAACAACCCTCACGAGCCGCTGGTGACTCGCGAGGGTCGACGCTAGGCCTAGCCCGTCGATGGTGATCGTGGGATGGCCCCTCATCGGGTGTAACAGGCCGTTGAGTGACGCCCTTAGTTCATCAGACGATCTCTCTCCTCCTTGAGAGGCCATGGCAAAAACTCTTTCGAGACTGAACCCGAGGGGTGGCGAAGACTAGCACCCCCCGAGCGTATTTATACTTGTCTGGCGAGTATTTCGATCAGTCAGGCCGTAACCACCGACCTATGAGAGCTCACCACGTATCATCGCTTTAATTAGAGCCTGCAGAATTCGAAAGGCCATGCCCCATCCCGAGTGAGATCGGTAAACACGGACGGACTGTTCGGGAACCCCCCTAACAGATTATCTCCGATCTGCCGGCCCACTGTAATGAATGCTCCCAACACTTCCCCAAGCTCATTTAAGCTGGCCGCTTTTCGAGAAACGCAAAGAGGAAAGAATTCCAGCGCTTGGCAGTAATTCGTCCCCTCGGGAGGGGCAACGTCATGAATGAAGAGCATGGCCATGTACCACCTGTTTCGCCCTGACGCCCCTCACCAAACACCGTAGGGACCTAACATTACAACTTATAGTGGCGACTAAGTCACTTCTCCGGGCAACAAATTCTCCGAACCTCGGCAGGGCCAAGCAACAAAATCTCCGAACCTCGGTAGGGCCGAGCAACAAATTCTCCAAACCTTGGCGGGACCAAGTAACAAATCCTCCGAACCTCGCAGGGCCAAGCAACAAATCCTCCGAACCTCGGCTAGCCCGAGCGATAAATTCTCCGAACCTCGGCAAGGCCGAGCCATAAACGTTCGGTTTCCAATGGGGATGAGGCATAAAACTCCGAGCTTCTGACCAAGATAAGGAGCGTATTTTGCCACCGAACAATCTCTAATCCTCCGTTTGGACCAGGGCAGCTTGCAAGCCCCGGCTAGTTTGGATGGCGCGAGATCCTCGCCTAAAACTGAATGCCACGTACCCCATGTCCAACAACAACAAATTGGCACAGGAGAAATGAAGTTGAGAAACAGAACAGAACTCTCTTTATTTCTTTGCCATCAAAACCAATTACAAATGCCTGAGAGGCGTTACAAGAGCATTGAAATGCATAAAATAAAGACAAGTACAAAACTCAGGCAACTGCTCCAAAGCAGACCTAGGCGACTGTGATGCTCCGGCGCCCCGACCGATGAGCTGGATAACCGCAAACAGTCAGCTCGCGCCGATAATGGGCGGGCGACATGGACCAATCGTTGCGGCCAGCTTCAGTAAATAATGATATCTCGGTGACCCAATCGAGATATCAGGGCGATCGGAAAGGGTGGATGGGATATTGCCCCGAACCACCCAACCGAAAGGCCCCCCGGCGAGTAGGTAGGAAGCCCGCAAACCCTAGCGCCAGAACGCTCTCCCAAACCGAGTGTGTACCACCCCAACTTGCCCAAACTCCAAGGCAAGGTGTCGGCGGGCGGCACGCTATCACCCCCTCCCCATGTGGTGAAAGATTCCCCAGGCAGGTGAGCCCAGGAATCCAAATCGGGAGAGGAGGAGAAGTTCAAGCGAGTCACGGGGAGCCCGCGTGCACTTCCTACCATACGTCCCCAAAGGGAAACCACAAAGGTCACACTGAAAGCGCATATGTGCGCTCTCCGTGTGATCTCTGCGCCCTCCCTGTGCGCTTTCCATATGATCTCCGGGACTCATCCCCTAAGGGCGAGCCATTCTTCAGCATCTCCTTCATCACCCCAGCTGTCCAGAGGTGAAGGGCTTATGAAAGGAAAGCTCGGTCCTCCCACTCGCAACAGCAGAGAAATGAGCATGGTGGAAACTCCAATGGAAAAGAAACTTTGGGGATAACCTAACACGACCCCTCTCTCTCCCTTTTTATAGGCAAAAAATGAACCGGGAACAATTACCAAGGCCATAGGCCCCGAGATTCAAACACCCGGGTCATGCCTCCACATGGCCTCCCAGGATGAAAGTAGCGCCCTATTGTGCGCCGAGCCCACCGCCTAAACTGTGACGCATGCAGAGATTTCCTCTTGATCCTGAATCACGATCATTAAACATAGAGAATTGTCCACTGACCTTACGAAAACTGGCAGGTTCAGGAGATCGTCCTACGAAAGTGATATCATCCAATGGTAAACGGGTGCGTGCACCGTACGTCAAAACGACTCGCATGGGAAAATAACAACACCCTAAAAACCTTCCGGAAAGCACTAGAACAGCTTTTCGCTCCCTACAGAGCTGTATCATCAATTTCGGTGAAATAAAAATTGATTTTCCTGCAGAATGGCAGGGCGCTGGCAGAACAGCAAAAAAGCACGAAAACCGATTGTCCGTGATTGCTCCCCGACGAAGTTAATCGCTCGAAGAACTTGTGCAACAAAATTGAGTGTCTCAAAGCAAAAATGAGCGTAAAGGCTACGTAAACCCTTCTTTCATTCACCAGAAAAGGAAGGAAGTGGCAGGAGGAAACGAAAAATACTTCGGTAACCACCCTCGTATGTCGGCCCTAGCCGACCCACTTTGCCGTTGGCCATAGCCGACCTACTTTATCGTCGGCCCTAGCCGACCCATTTTTTCGTTGGCCCTAGCCGACCCACTTCATCGTCGGCCCTAGCCGACCTACTTCATCCATCGGCCTTAGCCGATTTATATCGTCTGTCGGTCCTAGCTGACCTACCCTACTAGTCGGCCTTAACCGACCTACTTCGTTCCTCAAGTCTTAATTAATCTATTACATTGCTCAACGTGAACCGAACCAGATCATCTTTCGGTTCATCGATCAAGGCTATCGCCCCGCCTTGGGCCAAGCCAATGTGTTCCCTCAATCCCAAAACAAAGATGACCCAATAGCGTCAACGAGCCGTGAGTCGCTCGCGATTGAGGCGGAATTTGGAGCAAAGGACTGTCCAAGGAAAAACATTCAAATAAAAGTAGAAAGTTCATTCATTGAAAGACGTCAAGCAGAGCTACAACCCGGAAAACAAAACTTAGAAGTGACCTTTAAAGGTCGGGAACCATGCCAGTTCTAGGGGAAACCCCAGTTACATCTACGGGGGCATGACTTGATTCGCCCTTCTCGAGTATTTTTGCCTCCTTGGCGACGGTCTGCGAATGCCCTCCAGAAGATGCAGCCTCACTGGGACCTGGGACGGCGCCAGGATCAGTATCGGAGGCGTCGACGTACTCATCCTCCTCTTTGCCCCCAGAGTCGCCGACGTCAAGAGCTTCGGCATCAAGGAAAGAGAGATCCCATTCTGGATGCTCGTTGGATATCTTGTCCTTGCACTCTTCCACTCCAAGTTGGAAGGCGTCAGCACCAATTACGTCCTGCTCGCCCTTGAGCATAGCGAGTTACACCTTAGCCTCGGCAACTTGCCTCTCAGCCTCCGCGACTTGAGCCCGCAGAATAACAGTTTGCTCCTCGAACTCGCCGGCCCGCGCCTCGAGTTCTGAACTCCTACTCCGGCTAGACGTGAGCTCACCTTGCAAGGCCCGATTATCCAGCCCTAACTTTGCCACCTGCGAAACCGAAACCAGTCGGCACCATGAAGAATCAATAAAAGAAGCTAGAAATGGGGGGGGAACAAGGTCGTACATCTCCTCTTGTCGGGCCAACCTTTTGGTCAGCTCCTCGGCCTCACCCCTGGCCCTTACTCTATTGGCCTTAACCAACTCGATTTTTTCTTGGAGAGTGTCAATCCTCGACTGCTTCTCTTCGACCTCTCCATGGGCCTGGGATAGCTCGTTGCTCAGCCGGGCTATCATCCCTTCGTGCCACTTAACGCTAACTTTCAAGTCAGCAATTTCTCCATCGCGCCGCCGCAGCTTCTCCTCTACTTCACTGAGCATTCTGGCCAGGCGCTTTTTCTCGTCGGCAGCCTCCTTCCCCAGCCGGCCCAAACTCTCATTATGTTCCCGCTGCATCGTTGCCACTTCCACAGAATGCTTCGACTTAACTCGAGCCAACTCCAGGCACGCGTCGTCATTCTTTGCTAGGAGCCCCTGCAACTCCTCCACTTTACGCTTTTGCTTGGATGCTTCAGCTAGGGCGGCCTGATATGATGCCTTCATCCCCACCAAACTTCTGTTGCTAATGGCCAAGAGTTCCTCAAACTTCTCGGACACCTCTACTCGCGATTGGAGTTCGGCGCTGGCTCTCCTGGCCTGAACGCTGGCCCCCGTCGCCAAACTCAAACGCCAGCACATCGCCCGGGAAAGCAAAACACTCTATAGGATAGAAAATGAATAAGAATATACCATCAAGTCAACTAGAATGTATCCACTACCCAGGAATGGTAACTCACCCGCGAGGCATAGGCCCATGTCATCCTCATGAGGGTCGTATTGTCAATATCGGGAAGAAGATGGATACTTTCAGCCACGCCCTGCTGCCCGAACGCAGCATCAACCAACTCCAAGTCCGCAAACTTGTCCGCCGAGGGATCTGCACCTGGGTACAAGGCCGACCTCATTAAAGCGGAAAACGCTTCCTCAATGCCTATGTTCGAGCTACTGGGCTGACCTTCTCCACCCGAGGGGCCAACCCGAGCGACCTCCGACTGAGAAGCCTTCAACTTTCCAGCTTCTTCCATCAGAATTCTGGCTTGAGCCTCCTCAGATAATTCGGCCAACCCAAGTGCCAGCCTCCCCAAAACCCTTCTCGGAGGAGTCTCAATTGTGGGACTCTCATCTCGCTGTGATCCCTCTTCCAGCCCGCCTCCTTCAGTCGCTGTCACTTGCGCCTCCCCTGCAGGTTCTGCCGGAGCCTCTATCCGGCCTGCTTCTTGAACCGCCACGGGTGACCCAGCGTCGCTACCACCGGACTCTCCCGCAAAAGGCCCAAGAGGGAGCTTGCCCTGAACCTCATCAACTGCGGCTGCTCCCTCTCCCTCTCCTACTGGGGACGGGATTAAACCCGTGGTTGGGGAATGCCCCCCGGAGACGACGACCTCCGCCGAATCTGTCACCGGCTCATCTTTAAGGGGGATGCGCCCGGATGAGCCAATGGAATGTCGTCCGAACTATCCGATAGCTCCACTACAGGGGGACAAGGGATCCCAACTGTCCTCCTCAAATCCCCCCTCGCCTCCGGCGCTCCCTCCGTGGTCACACCGGCATCCGACAAGCATCTTACGGAAGTGCGAGCCTTCTTTTCGGGCCCACTTCCCTCCGCGACGCCGCTCTCTCCAGGGCGCTTACCTCTCTTCCTCTTGGCAAGGCTCAACCACGCTGACCTCTTGGCTGCAAAAGCAGAGGGTATACAGTTAAATTTAAATGCGTTCTCCTGGACAACCAATAACGGAGAAAACAAAAGGGAGGACTCACCTTGCGGGTCCAGAGGACTAAGCCCGGCTGCAAAAAGGGCATCCTCCGATAGCAAGTCATTGGCCGAGAACACCTGGCCATTGCGGAGGACGTCCAAATCTCTCTCCTCTTTCTCGGACAAAGTCGGATGCATCTTCGCATCCCATACGAAATTTCTCCATCTCCGAGGAAAGTCGGAACGAATGTTCCCCTCAGCGATGACGAACCTACTCTTCCATCCCTTTATGGAAGACGGCTTATCCATGATTGTGTTAAAGGACCTTCGAGGTCCGATGTATGGCCAGTCCGATTTCCTCCCGGGTATCAGATGGTAACAGGCACGGAAAAGAGGGAGAGTGGCGATGATCCGAATCTGGTGGCACATTGAGATAAATCCGATGATGCTTCGCCAGCTGTTTGGGGCCACCATCGCCGGACAGATGTTATAGTGAGTCATGATTTCCTTCACCAAGGGGTGGAGAGGAAACCAGAGGCCCGCTTTCAAGCTGTCTTCATAAACGAAGACCCCATGCTCCAGATCTCGCGAGACCCTATGTTCAGGCCCCGGCACTCGCAGAACGAGATCTGGAGGTATGCCATACCTCTGGCGAATCCTTCCCACATCCTCAGCAATGACCTCCGTAGCTACGTCGTCGGGACTCATCGTCATCCTAACCGGAAAAAGCACCAGGCGAGATGGCAAACGTCGCAAAAGATGAGACTCTCCAAGAAACGGAATGAGAGAATATAACAAACAGATACAACGCTGCTATCGTTTTGCTTCCCCCCTAAGGAAGCCGTTTTAAAAAGAGGAGGCGCCTCGCCCGAGGCGTCCGAAACCGTCTCGATAAACGCCGCGTTAATCGGGATTTACTACATGGAGTTTCCCTAACCGTCGCCCCTGGAAGAGCCTTACCCACGAAGGCATGATGGCCCTCCGCATTAATTAGGGCATCATTGCGCGGGCTGTCTAAACCAGATCGTCCCATCCAAAGCGTGCCACCTGGACTTATACTTTCTATGCCCGAACCTACGCTTCGAATAGGGAGTGGAGGGCATGTGTTGGGGGGTAAAATTGTTATTTCCTCAATATCCGTGCGAAAAGGCTAAGACCGACCCCATCCCTTCGCCCGCCAAGATATTCCCGAGCTTTCCATAGCTCGGCTCCCCCGAGCTTCCATAGCTCGCCTCTCCCGAGCTCCTTGCAGCTCTTCTCTCCCGAGCTTCCATAGCTCGGCCCCTCCCGAGTTTCCATAGCTCGTCTCTCCCGAGCTTCCATAGCTCGGCTCCCCCGAGCTTCCATAGCTCGCCTCTCCCGAGCTCCTTGCAGCTCTTCTCTCCCGAGTTTCCATAGCTCGGCTCCTCCGAGCTTCCATAGCTCGCCTCTCCCAAGCTCCTTGCAGCTCTTCTCTCCCGGGCTTCCATAGCTCGCCTCTCCCGAGCTTCCATAGCTCGGCTCCCCCGAGCTTCCATAGCTCGGCTCTCCCGAGCTTCCTGTAGCGCGTTTCCCCCGAGTTTTCATGGCTCGGCTTCAC
Source organism: Calamus simplicifolius (assembly GCA_900491605.1). Lineage (NCBI taxonomy): Eukaryota > Viridiplantae > Streptophyta > Magnoliopsida > Arecales > Arecaceae > Calamus > Calamus simplicifolius. Next base: position 34,747 of record UESW01004915.1, on the reverse strand, counting down.
TGAGCTATCCACGATCCAATACTCACCTCCGCGGAACCTGACGCTGGAGAGCCTAGGCCTATCGTAACAACATCCTAGGCCAGGAATCATGTTAAGAAGTGGTCTAGAACCTAACACGGCTACCTGGGACCTACACACCTACCAGATCTCAAGCCATCGAGGGGCTCTCCTAGCCGTCGATCCCCTAACAAACAAGATATGGATCCCAACGGCCCGATTTGATCCATCTCCGTATCCTAACAACCTTCGAACCTTCCAGAAGGCGCTCAAGATCCAGGTGACAACCTATAAATATGACACTCCCAGATTCCCTCAGGTATGCGCTCACACCCTCACTCTCACTCTCCCGCTCTCGCCAGCTGCTCGTCGGTGCTCTCCCCCCTGGAGCTCCCGATCGATTGCCCCTAGAGAGACTCCTCGGAGAGATCCACCTTCCCATTTTCTGATTGATCGCCGATTTCCTTCCACTGACTTGAGCGTTGGAGGGTCTTCCACGGAGGGCCACCCCCAACGCCTCTCGCGCGAGGACTCCGCCCCCTGGAGATCGACTGCGCCCGAGTCGGAGGATGGATCCCGGCAGCAACAAACATAAATATATAGTTGTTCGGTAATAGCAGAAAGAACTTGTTTAATATTAGAGCATAGCTTCTTTCTTCTCTGGTGAACTAACATTCCAATAATAAAATTATGTTATTATATTTTTCTTAAACATCTCTTGAAAGTTCTTTTGAACTTCTTATGAGAATTATCTTCCCTCAAACAAAAATTCAAAGAGCAATTGTAAAATTAAATAGCTGCTTTCTCGAATGAAAGGTCCTGACTCTAGCCCATTAATTTATTTTTCTACTTTCAAGATGCTTTAAAACCAATTACATGGCTATATGTATAAAAGAAAGAAAAATGAAAAAAGCACCAACCGTAGGGATTAGATTTGCACGTGCCTGGAGCCAATGGAAAATGCATGGAAGTAGATTAAGATCACTAAATTACATAAATAGTTTTGTCCGTAGCAGTTGAGTCAACTTCCCTGTTTAATATTTCAATTCATCACTGACAATCAGAACAGTTGGTTGTTGAGATTGGAACAGCTAGAATAGGGTGGGAAGGAGGGAGGGAGATCATGTTCACAACGACCATGCCATAAAATATTATCAATTTCACACAAAAGCTGCTCCCCTTTCAGTTTATAAATACTTTTCAATCAATAGTTTTTAAATGACTGCAATCTTAAACTTCAATTACTTCAAAAAAAAAAAAATAAAGACGAAGCAATTAACTTGATTAAAGTTCAACACAAGTACCATAGCTCGATTTTCTGCACAATATGAGAGAGGCTAAAACAAAACTTCTAGGAGGCTAACATGAAACAACAGCTCCTGTTTCTGAGTAGATTGATTAGCTTGTGAAGTACTCGCATAGAACGGACCCAAACAAAACTACAAGAACAAAAACTCTGCTCTTCCTTAGGTCACTAAAAGACCAAGAAGCAATTGCGGGTGAAATAAAAAGGATACCATAAATAAGTGATCATAGGCCAAACCTTCTCAGTATTCAATATCTTTTTTGTACACAACATTGATATCCTACGGGCCTGGTTAAAACTGGATCCTGCTAGGCCTTGCTTTAGTCATCCTGTTCACTCCAAATGGCTCATCGTTGTCTATCCTCTTGCTGTTCGTGAACGCAGCAAATCCGATGATGTATACAATCACAAGAATGATCAGCACCACAACGTTGATCACAGAGACCTTCCTCCAGCTATGCCTGATGCTCGCAAGAACCCCAGCCTTGCAAGAGTCACACTGGTAGCACAGCTGCTGCTGGTTGTTGCTCCACCTGCTGCAGTCGAGATCAGGCAATGCCATCCCTCCTCCATAAGTCCACTGAACCTCATTCACATAAGTGAAGCCGCATGATGTGGGCGGCTTGCAACACCCAGACTGCATCATCAAGCATCAGAAACCACCAAGTTAATATGCCTGGTCATGTCATTACTGGTAAGGCTTATCCCATGTGTTACGATAAAAACCAGGTAGAATATATAGGGTATGATCAAATATGGAGGATTGAGAAAAGATAAGAAAAAAGAATACAAAACACAGAGAATTAATGTGGTTTGAATGCTGGCCTACATTCATGAGCGAGGGACTGTACAGCACCCCCACTGAGGTCAGTGATGGGCTCCAGACTTGGACCTATCGGTCTAAGCCTCACACTACCACCACATACCTCAAAAAATTCTCTACTTAAGTTATCTCCAAAAACATATCGGGCCATGCAAACTTCCAAAAAATCCATTGCTGTTTGTTTAATGCCAGGACTGAATTTTCACTCATGCCACCACATTTGTTTGTTTTTTCATATAATAAAGCTTAAATCATATTAGAATGGTTGAGATCTATCGAAATTATGAGTCATGATTTTCTATCTACCATAAGATTCATTGCATTTAGGCAAAAAGCCCATCATATGGCATTCTCAAGCATGATCGATAATACATTGATCCAAAAAGTATAAACCTTAAGGTAGTGTTTGATACTCCAAAAGTTATCCATAGATAAATGTAGCATTTATCTAGAGGATAGCTGAGGGAATAAGCATATTTTTAAAATTACAAGTCTGTCATCAAGAGATAACTTTAGTTGTTCCTGGTTTCTCTAGGGAATAAGTTCAGGGGTTATCCCCTCTTGTTAAACTTTTTCAGATCTATCCCCTCTAGCTATAGCATTTGGGGATAAGAGGGATATTCAGGGGATATCCCCTTATCTTCCATATCAAACACTGCCTAACAGATGGCATATGATTTCCTGGCTAAGTTTAAGGTCAGAAGTTATTACTTTTCTAAAGTTCGGTTATGTTTTCCTTGAAAACAACGCTCCTCCCAAACTTAAACTAGACTCGATTCTTTTCAAACTGGTTCCTTGGAACTGAAGAACCTAAAAGAATCCTTAACAATCATGGTGTAAGGGCAGGAGATCCAGGGAAAATTCAAGGACAGGGATGGTCCTCCACCACAAAAAGAACACATGTTACTGGATTTACCTAATCAGCCATCAAGACCATTACATAGCGGGAGTTGAAATCAAGTCCGGCCTTCCTCTTCCTCTCATGAGGCTCCCCCCTAATGGTCGGAAGCTGCCCTCCCAATCCTTAATGGTGGAGGGGTCCCACCAGTGATGGGACAAAAGACCTCATTCCTTAATCATGCAGCTATGGTGGTCCTCCTCTCTGTTTGCCGCAAAAGTGGAGAAAGGACCGCTCCTAGGTCACTCTGTCATATGGTGCAGCTCTGGTGTTCTTTTGAGCACCAGATTTCTCAACAAAGATGCCTAAAATCATCATAATAAAGTAGAAAGGGCTGGACTTTCTTTGCTTTTATTATTTTCTTTCCTACATCGCCATGTTCCAGATTCCAGTTAATAGTCAAGTTGGTTGGTGGAGAGCTTTGTTTTTTGATGACCAGAACTGTTGAACTCGTCCTCTTTTAACTTTTCAGAAAGCATATTCTTAATGTGTAACATGAACAAAGAAGTCTGGATCCAAACAGGAAAGAGGTGAAGCAATAGATACAGTGATTCCAAGTCATTGACCTTCTCATTTTAAAAGTCTTGATTAGCAGCTAGAATACTTAATGCTAAGCTGTCCATTCTTACCCTTAGACCTACAAAGAAATATTTAGAGAGGAAAAGCAATAAGGAATAAATATTCAGCGAGTCAGAAGAAAACCATTAGGTGCTCTCTGGTTGCCTCCATGCTTGCTGCGGCACTCGAAAGAAAATTAAAACAGGAGATACTAGCAGAGTACAATTAACAAAATAACTCAAAGAACAGATGGGGAGAGGAAGAAAGAGGCAGCCATGATCCAATGCTCAGGAAACCAATCAAAAGGGGAATCACCACCCAATCACGAATTAAAGAACACCCAAACCAAAAAAAAATCCCACCTTTGAGGTCCCCTGTTCCCAAAAACCCAACCTTTTTTGCTGGAAACGGAAAAAAATCCAATCTTTCCTGCTCAAGTAGAAATCCAATAATCTTTCTCCTAAATAATCGGCAAACAGAGCGAGACGAAGCACCGACTCACCTCGATGGGGGAAAGATGGCGCTGGTAGAACATGTCGGCAGTCTCCGGCACCAGCAGCCCGGTGGTGGGGTCGCGGACGTACCGGGCCATCCCCTTGCAAGCGCCGGTGTCGCGGAGGCAGGCGCTGATCTTGGACCAGTAGCCGGGGTCGGAGACGCGGTCCTTGAGCCACCCCGAGTAGTCGGAGAGCTGGTACTCGAGGAAGGCGCGGTTCATGATGACCTCGCCATGGCCGCGGTCGGTGACGGCGAAGGCGAAGACGATGAACCCGAGGAGGGCGGCGATGACGAAGAACATGGCAAAGAGGTAAAGGCGGAGGAGCCAGGATATGCGGTAGCAGGCGCCGGCGAAGCCCATGAGGGAGATCACCATGATGGTCACCCCAATGATGATGATAGGCCACTGGAGGAAGCGGAGGCAGTCCGTGTTGTTCGCCCGGGAGCTCAGCCATATCCCTCCTCCCAGTATCGGAATCGATACCAACAACGTTATAAAATTCACCACTCCTATCAGCCCCGTGCTTCCCCTCAACATCTCTACTGATACCGCTGCCACTAACCAAGTAGACTTTCGGCCTCCCTTTGGCTTTCTTCCTCTTTCTTCTTACTTTATATATATATATATGTATATAGCGAATGCAGGGGATATCAAATGGAGCAATGGGGGCGTGGGAATGAGTTGTGCTTGCTTTGGAGGAAATCTGGAAATCTGTCAACAGGGATAGGGGACGGTGGCGGGGTCGGCAGGATGGGGGCATATAAATATTTATAGCAGTGGGGGAGGGTGGAGCGTGGCTGCAGTAGGGTTGGGGCCCGAGACGGAGTGGTTTAGTTTGCTTTCTTGGCGTTTCTTGGAACCTACCAGGCTGGTGGAGTGCAGTCGGGCAGAGCTCTGGGAAAAGAATGCGAGTTAATTTCTTTGAGAAATTTCACTTGACATTTCTTTACCCACGAGTAGCGAGTAAGCTATGATAATTTGTGATTAGTAGGCGTTGCACCCAAATTTGGCGTCTGTTCTGTTTCTGATTGTCTCTAGCAATGTTGACCTTCTTTTAATACTGATTAATTTGGCAGATAAGTTTCTTCTAAGTAGGTGCTGCATCCCAATTTAGTCTCTTGTATTTCTGATTGACTACTGAAATGTTGTTCTTAATACTGATTAATAGGTGTTTTATTTTAGCAGACAAGTTTCTTCTAAGCTTCAATCAGTTGTAACCAAGTGTGTAAGACTTTTTTTTTTTTTTCACCCCCAAATGACTGTACGTCGGTCACATGGATGATCCACGTTATTACAGTTGACATCAGCCTTTCGCTGTGTCCCTGTTTCTACATGGTTTTACCGTGTCAAACTACGGAGGCAAACTAGGTACTTAAAAAAATGGAAATTGATAGCCTAAAACAAGTGATCAAATAAAAGTGGGCACATTGATTAGCTTTAAAAAATACATTCTTAAATGAAATGCAATATGTAACCATAATTGGAGGTTCTAGAATGCCAGCGCTCAAGAAATCTCTATGAGAAACTGCAGCCTAAACAAACTCATTTTATTTATTTATTTTTGATTTTCTGCGTTACAAACATTCAACTTGGCGACATGTACAAAAACAAATCAGACACATGATCACACAGGCAATAAAAGCTTTGATGTCAACATATCATGCCAAGTTTCATATTTTCATAGCAATGTGTTCAGGGAGAGCCCTTTTCTTTTTCTTTTTTTTTTTTAAGAAAAAATAAATATAGTGGATGGGAATGAAGGCTTTATACTGGACAAAGCTTGCATCTGGTTCAAGCGAAACAGGGTTATTAACCCAATTCACAGAAAAACGTAGCTCTGCCACTGATAACACAAAAGACCAAAACCAGCCTTGAGGAGAGAGAGATCTTACAAGTACCCTTTGGCGCAAGAAAGACTGGCGATAGAGAGAGCTTTTTCTTCCTAGAGTTGTCGGTTTTCTACTTCTTTATTCTCTGTAGCCTTTTCTTTGGCCTTCAATAAACGTATCACTTGGCTGAGGAGTCTGAAAAAGGCCACCAGAGACACCGCCCAAAGATCCGGAATCTCGTGAGGAAAATAGAACACGCCATCTCTGGCAACCTTAACTGCTAAGTTCGAGTTGGAAGAGTAATTCTTCAAAAGAGTATTCGAAGCAATAAAAAATGATCGAGAGTAGCATGGAACCACGTGAGCGTCCTTATCCCCTGGCGCAAGTATGGGGGTAACCGCACCCAAGTGGGCCGGATCTCGATTGACCTCCCTAACCCTTTAGCTCAAAGGAAGAGGGAACCAAAAGCAATGAACGTGGAAAGCCTACCTTCTCGTATCTTCTCTCTTATTTTATGTTATCCAAATCAACCTATAGCCGGTCTGGTGAAGGAAACGAGTGAATCTAGCGAGCCTCCTGCCTTTGCCTTTTTTCTCCTGTTCCACAATTTGTGATCAAACCATCACTTAGAGATCAAAATATAAGCAAAAGATTCAAGGTCCTTACTCCTTGACAATGTAATCCCCAGTTCTTTATGAATGTTTCGACCTGGCGACTGATTCGAAGCATTCTTGGTTTATACGAGATTAACCAATTCAAAACAACTTTGATTCTACTATTTTCATTTTCTTTTGGTGGTTGATATGACTGATCTCACGTCGTCAAAATAGACAGTGACGGCGGCTATTGACCCCGGAACCCCCTCGGGATCGGGGCGCATCAGCATTCCCTCACCCTCGGGACCCCCTCGGGGTCGGGGCGCATCAGCATTCCCCCACCCCGGGACCCCCTCGGGGTCGCTGGGTGGGGCCATCAGTCCTTGACCCCGGAACCCCCTCGGGTCGGGGCGCATCAGCATTCCCCCACCCCCGGGACCCCCTAGGGGTCGCTGGGTGGGGCCATCAGTCCTTGACCCCGGGACCCCCTCGGGTCGGGGCGCATCAGCATTCCCCCACCTCCGGGACCCCCTCGGGGTCGCTGGGTGGGGCCATCAGTCCTTGACCCCGGGACCCCCTCGGGGTCGGGGCGCATCAGCATTCCCCACCCCCGGAACCCCCTCGGGTCGCTGGGTGGGGCCATCGGTCCTTGACCCCGGGACCCTCTCGGGGTCGGGGTGTGCTGGCATTTCCTTATCCCCGTGACCCTCACCGACCTCGGGGTGCGCCAGCGTTCTCCTACCCCTGGGACCCCCTCCGACTCCAGGGTGGGGTCATCAGCGATCGGCATGCAGCTCAACTGCCAAGGAAAACGACAACTGCCATGTTGCACGGTGCTCACACATGATTCTTAGTGCATGGCCATGCCTCGCCACAGCGTATGATTCGGTACTCCCGTGATTGCGCCCCGTTACGGAGGGCTATGCCTCATAACGTGTTTGGCGCGTTGCATACCCCTGTGCATGGCCATGCCTCGCCACAGCGTACGATTCAGTACTCCCGTGATTGCGCCCCGTTACGAGGGCCATGCCTCATAACGGTGTTTGGCGCGTTGCATGTCCCTGTGCATCACCATGCCTCGCTACGGCGTACGATTCGCTACCGCTGGCAATGGTGCCCGGTCATATCAACCGGCGGCGTGCACTGAACGCCTTCACAGCTACCGGACACGCAGCGATGATACGATGGTGATCTTCCAGAGCTGTCAGCTAGGGTATTAGGACAGGTATAAAGTCACGTGCTCACGCTATAAGTGGGATCTGAACTCTGGTTTTTCTGAGCTTTCTTCCTCCCAGCAAAAACCCTAACTGCCTCAGCTCTTCTTCGCTGGAGCGGTTCTTTGTCTAAGCCCAAGTGACTAACTTGATCGTCGGAGGGTCCCCACCGGCGCCACCGGTCCCCGGGAACTTTTCTTGCAGGACTTCGAGGAGAAGGACGTCCGTCTTCCCCGACGTTCGAGGAAGGTGACTTGGCGCCATCAGATTGGCGCGCCAGGAAGGGGGAGTGTAAGAAAGGCGTCGAACCAGCAGCTTTCTTCTTCTCCTGTCTTCGAGCTCTCCAAGCCATGGTGACGACTCGAACAAAGGGAGTTTCTGCCGGTCGCGCTGGGGGGCAGCGCTGCGGGGCTGGTCCACCCGCGGAGGCCCCCCCGGCTCTCACATCCGGTTTTCCGGAGCCTCTGAATCTCCGGGGGGCAGGGCCTTCTGCTCCGCAGAATGACGTTCCTGCGTCTGTTCCGCAACAACTCCAAGAGGATCGATTCACTGCCCTGGCCACGCAGGTCCAGTCGTTGGCAGCGATGGTTCAGGGCCTGCAGCACCAACAAGCGGCCTTGCAGCAACCGGAGCCGAACCCGTCTATCCCGGGAGTGATGCAGCCTAGCCAGCATTCCTCCCGCCGGAGATCGCTAGTTCCTGCAGATCATCGTCGCCGATCCCCGGCCAAGCCACATCACCGTGAAGCATCCAAAAGGCTTCGATCTCCCTCCCGCCACGCCAGCGTTTCTCCTAAACGGCGGCACGGAAAGGAGGCGGAGCGCCCGCGCGACATCGTCGCCCTCGCTCTTCTTCTAAGTCTTCGGGGGAAGGCTCCTTTGATGGCCGTATGCCTCGTCGAGCTGAGCGTCGACTCGAGGAGTGTAATCAGAAGTTGGAGGAGCTTAGCCGTCGGATCACCCACCTGCCAGAGACGGATTACGATAGTCGGCCTCCCCTCGCCGCATCATGGAGGAGCCCATTTCCACCAGGTTCCGCCTTCCTCAACTGGACCCATACGACGGAACTACGGACCCCCTGGACCATTTGGAGAGCTACAAGGTACTCATGCAAGTTCAGGGGGCCACTGACTCACTTATGTGTGTTGCTTTCCCGGCTACTCTGAAAAAGGCTGCCCGGGCTTGGTATTCTCGCCTGCCACCACGAAGCATCGACTCCTTCCGCCAATTGGAGAGGGCCTTTCTGGCCCACTTCGACGCCTGCCGGAAGATCCCAAGGGTGGCGGACAGTTTGTTTGCCATTCAGCAGAAGAATGGCGAGCCTCTGCGGGATTATGTTGCCCGGTTCAAAGAGGCCGCCCTGGAGGTCTACAACCTGGAAGACTCAGTGGCTACCCTGGCTCTGAAGCGGGGGCTTCGCCCTTCTCGTTTCGCGTACTCTCTTGACAAAAAGCCGCTGGGCTCCTACTCCGAACTTTTGATCCGTGCCCAGAAGTACATCCGGCGGACGAAGCTGACTTTTCCTGGCGTGAAGCTGGTGGAATATCCCCAGGAAGCCGAACCAGCCAGAACCTGCAGAAGCCCGCCCCAGGAGGCCTGAGCCTCCTCGCCGACCGGACAACCGTCCTCGACCTCCTGCACCGAGAGACGGGCCTTACACCCCGCTGCTGGCCCCAATATCTCAGATCCTGCTTGAGATTGAGGGGGAGCCTTATCTGCAATGCCCTCCTCCCATCAACCCGAAGATCCCCCGGAACAAGAACCTCTACTGCCGCTACCACCGGGACCATGGCCACAACACCGACGACTGCCGGCAGCTGAAGAAGGCCATTGAAGACCTTATCCAACGGGGCCACCTGGGAAAGTTCGTCCAGAGGGGCAACCCAGGAGCTCCCGGCCCATCAGCGCCCGCGCCGCCAGTGATCGATAACGCCCCGACGGAGAAGACGGTGGCGATGGTTTCTGGGGGGCAGGAGGCCCATCGAAGAGACCAAGGGGAGAGGGGGGAGCGGAAACTGTAATTCCTTTTTTCGAAAAGGACTTGGAAGGGGTTGTAAACAAGGATGATGATAGCATCGTCATATCCATGACGATTGCTAAACACCCTGTAAAAAGAATCCTAGTCGATAGTGGAAGCTCTGTAGATGTTTTGAACTACGATGCCTTTGTTCACATGAACCTGTCACATGATCTACTTCAACCGGTCGTCACGCCTTTGATGGGATTCACGGGAGATTCCGTAAGGGTCGAGGGGGAAATTACTCTCCCCGTAACGGCTGGAACGGCTCCGTGCCAAAGCACTGTCCTTATAAAATTTTGGTGGTCCGCGTACCCCTGGCGTACAACGCGATTCTTGGGAGGCCCGGACTCAACCTCTTGGACGCCATCATATCCACCAAGCAGCTCCTTGTGAGGTTCCCAACCAGCGGAGGGGTCGGCGAGATGCGAGGAGAGCAAGATCTACCGGCACTTTGCTACCACTTGGCCCCTAGTCCCCAGGAGGCGACATCTGCACCGCCATCTGCACCGGCACTTGAGGCCCTGGACCCGCGAGACTTGGAAAGGAGGGGGGAACCGGCCGAGCGGCTGCTCACCTTCCCCCTCGGGGAGGACCCCGTGCAGACGGTTCGCGTTGGAGCCTTGCTTCCGGAGGAGGCTCGTGACCGGCTCCTTACCTTTCTGCGGGCCAACGCCGACGTCTTCGCATGGTCTGCGTCCGACATGCCCGGAATCCCAGAGGAGGTGATTGCACACCAGCTCAATATTCGACCGGAGTGCCGGCCCGTCAGACAGAAGAAAAGGAGTTTTTCCCCGGACCGGCAGAAGGCTGTTGACGAGGAGGTGCGGAAGCTGCTGGCGGCTGGTTACATCCGCGAGGTGCGCCTAGCCCCCTGGTGGAGGCCTATAGCGAGGAAGGCAACCCTGACCAACTGCGAGCCAACCTCGACCTAGTGGAAGAGGTGCGAGATCGGGCGCGGCTTCGAATGGCAGTTTACCGACAACGGGCCGCGAGATACTACAACGCTCGCGTGCGCCCCCGGACGTTCCTGCCGGGAGACCTGGTCCTCCGACGGGCCGAGGTCTCGAAGCCAGCTGAGGGGGGCAAGTTAGCCCCAAATTGGAAGGACCTTACCGGATCACCGAGACGCTCCGCCACGGAGCTTATAAAATTGAAGAACTTGAGGGGACACCACTCCCTAGGACGTGGAATGCGGATAACCTCCGTCGGTATTATCAGTAATGTATCCCTCCTTTCATGTTAAATATTATCCCTGTATTCATTTGGGTTTTCGCCCCTTGTTCAATATTAACAAGATTCAACTCTAGCTACTTAAATCTTCACAGAAAAGCCCGGCACCCCATCGGCACTCAAAGCCCTGCACTAGCCAAGCATAAAGCCCAGTGTACCACTGGCAGAGCAGTGTACCACTGGCTCTCAACAACAAAAGCCCGACACCCCATCGGCACTCAAAGCCCTGCACTAGCCAGGCATAAAGTCCAGTGTACCACTGGCAGAGCAGTGTACCACTGGCTCTCAACAACAAAAGCCCGGCACCCCGTCGGCACTCAAAGCCCTGCACTAGCCAGGCATAAAGCCCAGTGTACCACTGGCAGAGCAGTGTACCACTGGCTCTCAACAACAAAAGCCCGGCACCCTGTCGACACTCAAAGCCCTGCACTAGCCAGGCATAAAGCCCAGTGTACCACTGGCAGAGCAGTGTACCACTGGCTCTCAACAACAAAAGCCCGGCACCCCGTCGGCACTCAAAGCCCTGCACTAGCCAGGCATAAAGCCCAGTGTACCACTGGCAGAGCAGTGTACCACTGGCTCTCAACAACAAAAGCCCGCACCCCGTCGGCACTCAAAGCCCTGCACTAGCCAGGCATAAAGCCCAGTGTACCACTGGCAGAGCAGTGTACCACTGGCTCTCAACAACAAAAGCCTGGCACCCCATTGGCACTCAAAGCCCTGCACTAGCCAGGCATAAAGCCCAGTGTACCACTGGCAGAGCAGTGTACCACTGGCTCTCAACAACAAAAGCCCGGCACCCCATCGGCACTCAAAGCCCTGCACTAGCCAGGCATAAAGCCCAGTGTACCACTGGCAGAGCAGTGTGCCGCTGGCTCTCAACAACAAAAGCCCGGCACCCCGTCGGCACTCAAAGCCCTGCACTAGCCAGGCATAAAGCCCAGTGTACCACTGGCAGAGCAGTGTACCGCTGGCTCTCAACAACAAAAGCCCGGAAACCCGTCGGCACTCAAAGCCCTGCACTAGCCAGGCATTGAGCCCAGTGAGCCACTGGCGGAGCGATGCACTGCCGGCCCTTCACAACCAAGACCCGACAGCACAGACCCGCTGGTCAGATAAAAGCCGATTCCCGTAGGCATCCAAAGTCACACACCAACTTAGTACAAGCTAAGGCGGTATGGCGTCAGTTCCCCCCCCCCTTACCTAGCTTTATCGGGCTTTCAAAACGTCCCGCCATGTCTCGTCGGCCGCGTGGCACCTCGCCATACGCTGGCTCGTCTCGAGTAACGCCCCGGCGCATGGTGCGGCACGTCCCCAGCCAGTGGTGGGACCCCGCTGACGTCGCCATGATGAAAGGAAATGATGGTGCGGCTTTTGCGCGAGCCCCGAAGGGCCCGTCCTCACTTTCGAGGGCGATCACGGCAGGCAGTGTACGGAAGGCCGCCTCCTTACATTCCCCGCACTGTCCGCATAAAAGACAAGGACGGGGATCAGCCACGTGGAGTACGTCCCTTGAGCCTCAGCGGTGGGACCCGCTTCGCCTCAGGGCGAGGGGGCATCTGATATGACTGATCCCACATCATCAAAATAGACGTGACGGCGGCTATTGACCCTGGGACCCCCTCGGGGTCGGGGCGCATCAGCATTCCCCCACCCCCGGGACCCCCTCGGGTCGGGGCGCATCAGCATTCCCCCACCCCCGGACCCCCTCGGGGTCACTGGGTGGGGCCATCAGTCCTTGACCCCGGGACCCCCTCGGGGTCGGGGCGCATCAGCATTCCCCCACCCCCGGGACCCCCTCGGGGTCGCTGGGTGGGGCCATCAGTCCTTGACCCCGGGACCCCCTCGGGTCGGGGCGCATCAGCATTCCCCCACCCCCGGGACCCCCTCGGGGTCGCTGGGTGGGGCCATCAGTCCTTGACCCCGGGACCCCCTCGGGGTCGGGGCGCATCAGCATTCCCCCACCCCGGGACCCCCTCGGGGTCGCTGGGTGGGGCCATCAGTCCTTGACCCCGGGACCCCCTCGGGGTCGGGGCGCATCAGCATTCCCCCACCCCCGGGACCCCCTCGGGGTCGCTGGGTGGGGCCATCGGTCCTTGACCCGGACCCTCTCGGGGTCGGGGTGTGCTGGCATTTCCTTATCCCCGTGACCATTACCGACCTCGGGGTGCGCCAGCGTTCTCCTACCCCTGGGACCCCCTTCGACTCCAGGGTGGGGAGTCATCAGCGATCGGCATGCAGCTCAACTGCCAAGGAAAACGACAACTGCCATGTTGCACGATGCTCACACATGATTCTCAGTGCATAGCCATGCCTCGCCATAGCGTACGATTCGGTACTCCCGTGATTGCCCCGTTACGGAGGGCCATGCCTCATAACGGTGTTTGGCGCGTTGCATGCCCCTGTGCATGGCCATGCCTCGCCACAGCGTACGATTCAGTACTCCCGTGATTGCGCCCCGTTATGGAGGGTCATGCCTCATAACGGTGTTTGGCGCGTTGCATGTCCCTGTGCATCACCATGCCTCGCTACGGCGTACGATTCGCTACCGCTGGCAATGGTGCCGGTCATATCAACCGGCGGCGTGCACTGAACGCCTTCACAGCTACCGGACACGCAGCGATGATACGATGGTGATCTTCCAGAGCTGTCAGCTAGGGTATTAGGACGGGTATAAAGGCACGTGCTCACGCTGTAAGTGGGATCTGAACTCTGATTTTTCTGAGCTTTCTTCCTCCCAGCAAAAACCCTAACTGCCTCAGCTCTTTTTCGCTGGAGCGGTTCTTTGTCTGAGCCCAAGTGACTAACTTGATCGTCGGAGGGTCCCCACCGATGCCACCGATCCTCAGGGACTTTTCTTGCAGGACTTCGAGGAGAATGACGTTCGTCTTCCTCGATGTTCGAGGAAGATGATTTGATGCCATCAGTGGTCAACATAATCTGGAGATTATTCGACAAGTTCTCCAGCAACAAGGATTCCTTATTGTTGGTGAGATGCTTGCTTAAATGCCCAAACCTGTGGCTCAATTGAATCCAACAAAAATTCATCTTCGTAATTCTTTGAGCCTAGTAATCGTAGCAAGTTTGTACCTGGGCATGATTTAAATGCGATCGGGATGTGGCATTCTGACTTTATACGGACAATCGATAGCAGGGTGGCTTACAGTACCAAAAAGCCAGTGAGTGGCAATGCACGGCCAATTTTGGCTGAAGGTTGCAGGGGTGTTAGGCCAACCTACTCTTTCCAACCACTTTAATCTCATGAGAAGCCAAAAATTTTGGCTTTTTGACCACGCAACCCGGACATTTCAAGTAGAAACGTAGAATAGATACTTATAAAATTTATAGGCTAAAATATATGTTTGATCTTCTAAACTTTTACTCAAATTTATTTTGATTCTTAAATTTTTAGTTATTACAATTTATTTTTTTATACTTTCAAAATATATATTGCTAATGTGTAATCATTAAAATTAATGAAATAGTTGATGCACCATCCTAGCATGAACATATATACCAGTTGTAGTTGTTGATAGAGCGATGCCACTATTATTTCACCAATTTTAATTGAGTTCATACTTATTAAAAATGTAATATATATTCTTAAAATTTATATTTTTGCCAAAAATGCAACCCTTAGCAAGGCTTTACATGCATCGTGTCTTTGCACAAGAAGGCTATTTGTTGAATTCCATGGGATCATGTCAATGGATAAGGTCACACCCGGCCCAAATTAATCCACTAACATTGAAGCCATCAGGACAACCCTTTATCAAAGCTTTACTGACTCTCTTGACATTAAGGTAGCAAGTTGAACAAAGGGTTATAGCATCCAACAAGCCCAGTTAATTAACAGATTACAACCAATCAGGTTAGTTAAATCAGACATGATCTCTCTACTTCTACACAATAACAAAACTTAAAAAAAAGTCTAATAAACTGTTCGGATCGGGTTGAGAATATCATGCGATATCGACAGTCGGGTCCGACCCACTAACCCATGATCCCAACCTAGAGGGGAGGGGGTTACGTGTCGCACAAGTGGCACACGTGGCATCGAAAGGCCAGCTTCACTTGCCACGTTCCGGCTCCCATAAACAAAATCCGTTAAAAACTTGAAACCGCCGCAAGGCGTTGGGAGGTGCCATTATTAAGCTAAAAGCTCTCAGAATTCTCGGTCCCTAACTCCAATAGCTCCCGTCTTTGTTCTCATATTGCTGTCGAATTATAAAGCTCAGCTGAGGACAGCACCAAGGGGATGGGATCCGAGACGTTCGTAGAAGTAATACTGGCCATCCTGTTACCTCCCGTGGGAGTCTTCCTTCGTTATGGATGTGGTGTAAGTTTGCTAGCATCTCTTGCATCATAAACTCCATTACTTTTATTGTTCTCCTTTTTTTTTTTCATTTTTTTTTCTTTCTGTGTGGATCAAAGGATGGGCTAGTGGATCAAATCACTTTATTGAGCGCCAGTGTTTTATTTGATGTAATATTTTATTATAATTTTGCAGGTGGAGTTTTGGATTGACCTTTTGCTGACCGTATTGGGTTATATACCGGGTATCATATATGCCATATATGTATTGATAGCATAGTGTTGTGAGTGGATGGATGGTATGCAGATTTATGTCAGGTGGTGGTGGTAGCAGCACGGTGGGGAAATGAACTGAGTGTTTGGGTGAGCGTTCCATGATCGGTTTTCTTTTCAATTGCATGTCCTCTATTATATTTTTCTCAATGGTTGAATTGCCCTTTTAACATGAAGCTTTGCAAGTTCCAAATGCGTCGAACCTTGATATTTTTTCATAACCTGACATTATGCTACCAATCCCTACCCAGGTTAGCTATATGCACCTGATTAATATGCAATTGAGATGAAGGTTCGTGTGGATGGTTCCATCTTTTAAGACAATAATTTCTCCTCCCTCTGAAACCAATTGTCTTCCCATGACTTGGTGCTAGCGGTAGACATGAGCGCGCGGTAGTCCATGTCTAAATGAAAAAAAGTGCTATCTGGCGAGAGGAAAACTTGGGACTTCCTTTTTTATAAGAATCATTTGCTTGCCTCACGGACTGTTTTACAGGATCGTACTGGCCGTCGTGCAAGGTGATTAATTACCAGAATGTTGAATGAGAAATGATGTATTTCTATCCTGTTGCAACCCTATCTTCCGACAGAAATGGTTTTTCTTAATTTTATTTCTAAATGTCAGACGGAGATTGATGTTGAACATAACATTAAAAAAAAAATAGAAAAAATTCTTCTATCCGTTGCTTTTATTTTTGAGTACCATGGCAGCAAGTGGAAAAGAACAGCAAAAGTTAAGGCTTTTTGTGCCACCTATCCTCTAGAGGTGCACCTTTCTCTTTTTTCTTTTTTTTTTTTAATGAAAAAATGTTGAAGGTAAGACCTTTTAGAAGATAGCAGTGCTCTGTGCTTCCGCGATGGTCCGGCTGAGAGAGAGAGAGAGAGAGAGAGAGAAAGGAATGAAACATTGCCGATCCAACGAGTCATTTACCTGTCAAAAAGGAAAACACTTGCTGCACCGGCTGTTTCTGATCGCCGGAGTCATTTACCTGCCAAAAATGAAAACACTTGCTGCAGAGGAGGTCGGTGCAGCAAGCGTGTATCGTGTGCTAATGGCATTATGCATATTGAGATTTAATGAGTTTTATTGTGCATCATATGTGTTGGCCCCAGATCATCCTTCTCAAACGTCCGCGAGCATTTGATCGCCTTCTCGGACATGCCAAGGGTCTTTCGGCGGGCTTCGCTCGATCAGGGGCCTACAAAAAGTCTGAGACCGAAGATTTCAACGAAAACCTTCCGATGCACAAAAACCTTCCGATGCTGAAGTTAGTACTATGAACAACAGCCGTTAGTTTGAGAACGTTCGAAAAACCAAGACTTAGAGAAGTGCTCTGTGTAAGCATATATGAGCATGCAGGAGTCATTTTGGCTTAGTCTTGCCTTGTCGGGGGTTCCTCTTATCCATTTTATGAAAGTTTTAAGAGCCCGTAGAATGACACGCTATGGCTTGCAGCATAGCTAGTTGTTAGAGCATTTATGGTAAGGGCAGCAATAGTGGGGCTTGCCTTCTTATGACATCAGAATTGATAGGTCAGTCCCATCAAAGTGGGTGGCTGCAAGGTTGCTGCAAGTTTGCAGGGCATGGGCCACTACAGTGCTCGCTGGACATGTCCTCAACTTTGCACATCGTCCTGTTCTGGATCGTGCAGAAAATAGTGGAGCCAAACACATGGGCCCCATAATATGGCTGCTGGAGCACTATTTGAGTGGTTGCTGAAATCGACTTAGAGCCGTAGAGGGCAGTTGGATGCACAGCCCACATGGCCAAATTGGATCGTACCCAAAAGGCCGGGGGGATGCCTTTGGAGGAGTGATCATCGTTATTGGCTGGACGTGATCTCATCAGCTTTACTGGGGGTTATTGACAGAATATCACTAAAAGTGCCCTTCACATGCACTTAGGCCTCCATACGCATGGACCCATGCATATAAATCCCATGCACATGGATGATTGAGAAGATGTATGCATATTAAGCATACAAGGCATTCAATAACATAAATGATTATAAATCAAAAGTCAATTACTATTATGCCATCAAAGTACCAACATTCTTATTACAAATTCCAAACAAAATATGTCAAAGATACAAGAAAATATAAATTTTCATCTAAGTTAGGCTGACAAAAACTTCAATCAACCCATGTCCCCTTTATTTCTTTAGCTCTGAAAAATGACAACAGGAGTTTAATGAGTTTCATCTCATATAACTTTAAGAATATAGCATGTCTTGCTTTACTTATCTTCATATATCAAAACTTTCATATCAAAATATAATTTAGAATATATGTCAAAACATTCATGTCTTTCATTTCAAGATTTAAGCAAACCAATTTTCATATATCAAAATATATGCCAAGCTTTCAAATTTCAAATATATTTGACCATATTATTAAAACATGCATATTAAATGTTCAAAATAATTTTAGAAGCAAATGCCATGTAGCATTTCAAAATACACTTTCAAATCAAACCACTGTACCACTATAAATAACATGTCTTGGTTTACTTACCTTTATATGTCAAAACTTCATATCATCTTACTATCTGATCTTACTTGTATTCTTAAAATTCATTGAAATCACAATGCATATCATGACTCAAGATTTCAGTTCTAAGTTTTCAAATCATCATATTGTATTTTATCTTATTACAAATATAATACGGTCACAAACTATGTCCACATATATTCCTATGACAGGGCCAGAACAGAACACTCATACAATCTCTGTAGGTAGGGTCAGAACAAAACACCACATATAATCCCTGTGGGTGAGGGCCAGAACAGAACATCATATATAGGGTGTATCCTACATATATATCATCTATAAAGGTGGGTCCCGGTATCAGAAATCATATCATATAATCACATCGTAGTGGGTAACATTTTCTTTTCAGAACTTATTTTTCTTTGTTATGCAAATGTTAACCATAAAATTCTTTAGGTTAATCTAACATATGCACATATTCATATCGTATTCTCTATATTAATAATATTAAAATCTAATATTTTTACTAATTTATGATTTGAACATGTATAATAACTATTTATTTTTCATAAGCAATATTAATTTATTATTTATATTATTTTCACATGTATTATTATTCCTACCATTATTGCTATCATTATTTATTTATTTATGATTTTAATTGATTTATTTATTTTATGAATTATGTGGAATTTATCTAAAATCTAAAATATCATTTTAAAACTTTCAAATGAATAAAATAATGTATCACAATTCATTTGTATGATAGTAGCAGACATAAAAATAATATATATCATGTATAAATATTTTATTCAGAAATTGCATAATTTAATAATTTACTAAATTACTCATGATAAATGGCTTACTTACCTCCTAACGCTAATCCAAGTATACAAATAAGCTTTTTAAGCTTCTGGATATCTACAGCATAATTTTTTAAAATTTTAATTCTTCAAAATCAGAATGTCAAATTGACCCCTAAATTCTACCATGTCTATGTTAAAAAAAGTTTAAATAATAAAAAAAAAAAAAAGAAAGAATGCGAACATTTCGTCTGTTCACAGACGTTCGCCGGCTTCATTGACGCAACGGAAAGTTGCGTGAACGTTGGAAGGCTAATGTTCATCAACATCCAGAAATGTGGAAGGCTAATGTTCATCAACATCCAGAAACGGCCCAAACAATTCATTTTGTGAGTGGTTTCTGACTTGATTTGAGGCTAACGGCTATTACACCTTTAAAGCCATTATGGGCTGAGCCGTTAGAGCTTTTATGGGCCGAGCCCTCAGGAATTCAGATTGAGGCAAGCCCTCAGGGATTCAGATTGAGGCAAGGAATCAATCTAGAATAGTTTTGAGTAGCTCTATGATTTATTCCATCTTATTTTATTTCTATTTTGTATTGATCTTTTCATGGGCATCTGAAGGTAATCATTGGGTTTGCACCTCCACACGATCATGCTCATAGTAGGAGGATCGGATCGAGCCAGATCGTTGTACCTTAGGGACAGATCGCCAACAACCTGCACGAAGAGGCAAAAATCTGATCCTTAGGGCAGTGTCTAATACGTCCCAGTCCTAGTTTGATCCATATTGTCTTTTATTTTTTACTTAATTTATATATTTAAATTTCTATATTATATTTCTAGAAAGAGTTTTTGCAAAGATCAAAAATATTTTTCAACAGCTAAGGATCAGATTTTTCTCTTCTTAGTTTGCAATGCCATCTTGTGTTATTATTTGTTTCCCCTGGTCCATAAATTTGTTATATTTTAAAACCATGACTTTCTGCTTTATTTGTATTTCTATGTAATGTGAAGTTATGAGATCAGTTGTTAAAGAAATATTATTTGAATAAACCAGGGAAGGAATAGGGATGTTTAGATAGTAAATCAAGATTGGCATCTATGGTTGTATGTTGCATACAACTTCAACCAGTTGTTAGCTGAAATGAGATTATTTTTCAGGCATAGTTGTTTTTTGTTGAATGAATTTATTGTTTTCCTTCTTATAATTTCCTTTTTAATTTGTCTTGTATTTTTTAAAGTCATTTACTCTTGAACACTATTTTCTTTTGAATGTTCAAAAGTTATTGTTTGCTAATTCTATTACATTCTCTAGAAAAAAGGATAGAAAACCTAGAATTCTGAACTTAATGCAGCAAGTTCATTATTGTGACAATGAAAGTTGAGGACATCCACTTTAAAATGGGATCTAAGATACAAGTTCCTAATGTTGCATTATGAATTGTATACAATATTTTGTATGTCTTCATGTATCACATTCATTATCAATGGAAATGATGTTTGACCAGCTAAAGGCCTGCGTAAGCATACATGTTGACATTGCTTCTCATTAGTGGAATTGCTTGCATTATCACATGCATCCAGTGCTAACTATTTAATTTACATGATACTGATACACATGATTTTCTTCACCATTTAAGATTAGCTTGATTTACTTCAATGTGACAATGTCTTATCCGTTGTCAATATATCTCCTTGTTGTGTTGTTTGTTGCTAGACAAAAGTGACAGCATTGGGCAAATACTTATTGCTTACCTACTATTGTGAATCTTTTATGTTACCAAATGGTAAAGAATGGTGATCCAGGTAATGAGAGGTCGAGATAATATAATGACCTCTTTAATCTATGGAACAAGTTATTAAACTCTTAATATGGCAATTATATTTTCACTTGTCATTGTTGGTTATTATTGATTTTACGTATGATATTTCTGTGTATCAATGTATGTAATATGTATATAATGAGTCATAATTCTTTTCATACTACAATAGATGGGACAGAACCCATTCCTATATTATCTCATATTGCCTATAGCAATTTCACTTTGCTTTGTCTTGATGCCATTCCCAATTTGAATGCCACTTTTGGTGAAGTGTGGATATCAGTTTGGTAACTCACAAGTTTGCATTTGCTCAACCTAGTGAAACAATAATGTAACACAGGTGTTCCTTATAAGAATTACTCTCTTATATTAGCACGTGATATTTCATATTCATGAAACTGTTAAGAACACCATAAAAGTTTAATTGCTTTGCAGTGCCCTTTTGTTCTGATAAATTGCAATTCATTGAATGTTTTAAGCTTATATTATTTTTAGTTAAAACAATATGGTTGTGACAGAGATATGGTATAGAAGTGTGACTAAAATCACTCAAAGTAAGAAGCTTATTTTATCTTCGGACATTTGCAAGCAAAAGTTATGGCTATGATGATCCATTTTAGAAGCGAGCATATATTTACATTCTTACATAAATTCAAAAGTCTTCTTATTCCAGATAAGTGTTTTCTGTTATAGTGGCCATTGAGAGATTACACCATGTTTTATCTTGTTTTAGTTTGGAAGTTGTGATCTCTTTTAGTTATATTTTTCTGTATGGCTTTATCTTGAATATCAAGCATTGCCAAGCCCTTCGTCATAAGTCTAAGACAAATAAAAAAAATTATCTCTTTGGAATTTGCTGAGAAGAATTTGGTAGATTAATTAACCAAGAAGTTATCTAGGAGTGGAGTCCTAGATTCATCGAGGGGGATGTGGCTTAAGCCCATTATTTGGTCGCCAGCAGTGGATACCCAACCTCTGTGATTGGAGATCCATGAATGAAGTTCAATATGGTAAAACGAAGCTGATTGAGTGATCGTGTTAGAGCATAAATTTTTAAAATTTTTTTCATCCCATCCCTATGATGAGTGCTCTTATAAAGTGACAAAGTAAATTTGTGTAAGGTTGAGTCATACTCTTAATGGATCCGAGGTAGGTTATCTGCAGGGTATTGTCACAAATACCCTTGGAGGATTCACCTATATAAGAATCGTCATATTAGGCCGTGACTAAAGGTTTGGGCTAATCTTAAAGAATTCTCATGAAAAATCAAGGTACTAAGCGCAAGGCCTTTAATATGCGCTGACCGCTTAAACCCAATTGATCCATACTGTGTGTGTGATTAGTAGAAGTCTGAGTCAAAGGACCTAGTTCAAGGTCTAATCCACTATGGTTCCTTCAGATGTATACAATCAACACTAAGTAAGGTTAAATCCTATAGAACACTCACCTATTGCACAGTATAAGATGCCCTAAAATTTTTGTTATATTTATTTTTTTATTTTAAACTTTTGTAGAAGATTGTTAGGAAAAGTTTAAATAATAAAAGTTTCATTTGCAACAACGTTGCGTGAACGTTGGAAGGCCAATATTCATCAACTCCAGAAACGGCCCAAACAATTCATTTTGTGAGCCATTTCTGAAGTGATTTGGGGCTAACGGCTATTAGGCCTTTAAGGCCATTATGGGCCGAGCCGTTGGAGCTTTTATGGGCTGAGCCTATAAATAGGCTCAGGGATTCAGATTGAGGTAAGGAATCAATCTAGAATAGTTTTGAGTAGCTCTATGATTTATTCATCTTATTTTATTTCTATTTTGTATTGATCTTTTCATGGGCATCTGAAGGTAACCATTGGGTTTGCATCCATATGATCGTGCTCGTAGTAGGAGGATCGGATCGAGCCGGGTCATTGTACCTTGGGGACAGATCGCCAACAACCTGCACGAAGAGGCAAAAATCTGATCTTTAGGGCAGTGTCTAACACGCCTTGGTCCTGGTTTGATCCATATATTATTTTTATTTTTACTTTAGCATTTAAAATTCTATAATATATTTCTAGTAATTTCTAGAAAAAGATTTTTTTGTAAGATCAAAAATATTTTTCAACAGTCTAATCTTGAGCTTAACTTGAGGCTCAAATATCTTCATGTTTATTAGCCTAAATAGGGAAACAAAAATTCTCGAATATCTTCATGTTTATTAGACTAAATGGGGAAACAAAAATTTCTCGACAAACTAGAAGCAACGAGGATTCAAACCCCTATTTTTATACATTGGGCCAAGCTCGATTTGGGCTCTAAATATTGGATCCAACTGACTCAATGAGTTAACCCAAGCTAGCCCTTTCACTCTCTCTCTCCCCCTGTTTTCTCCCCCTTTTTCCATTCTTTTTCTCTGTGTTTCCTAGGTTCATCTGAACCCATGCACACCAGTCATTGGCCACCATCCGCCCTTCCTCGATCGAGCGGCCCGCACCGCACGTCGCTCTAGCGCCGATCGGGTCCACCACCATGGCCAAAAGAGCCAGTGTGCTCATTCGGCTGTGCCCACACAGTCGCGACTGCGGTTGCCTGGCTGGCCTCGCACAGCCACCGGGGCCCATAGGCTCTCCCTTCGACCAGCGAGCAGCAATGCTCTCTCCACTTTCTCTTCCTCTCCTTCTCTCATGTCCCAACTCTAAGATAGGGACGGTGTTGCAGAAACGCTGCCCCTGCCTCTCCCTCATCACACGACACAATCAAAATGGGAATGAAGCTTACCTAGCAATGAGGACGACAACGAGAGAGTGCTGAAACACACGGTCCATGCGAACCTAAAAGTTTTTCGAACCCTTATCGAGTATACTACTGTGCATGGGTTGGGCGAAGAGACGATGACTCTTCATTCTGCATGCGAGACATCGGTTGGAAAAGAGGGCAGATCTTGGTTGAGACTATTTCTCTTTTCCTTTGTTTTATTTTTTTTTTTTTATTTTTTATTTTTTTATTTTTATTACAAAGACTCCTTCCATTCAGGTCGGTAATGCCGCGGTAATTGCGGGCGTTACACCTCCAGCATCAAACTACTTCTCTGGTGCATCCAATGAAGAGACGGTAGGGGGGGTCAAAAACTGGGAGCTGAAGTCGGAGGCATAGAGTCGGAAGCCGGAGGCATAGAGTCGGAAGCCTGGTGCTGCCGTCCGAGCTTGTGGCTCTTGCTGAAGATCCGGATGCCTTTGATGAATGACGGTGATGAACCAGAAGTCCTTCCTCTCCAGCGTGATGACGAAGCTACCTAGGAGGACGACGGTGGCCCTGATGAGGCCCACCTCATCTTGTATGTGGACGAGGGCAGTGGCTGCAAGCAAGGTGCATGGTGGAGCATCCTTGGAATCAGGTCTTCTGTTTTGGCTGGGCAACCATGTGGGGGAGCTGAGGGGCAGCTATCCGGACGGAGTAGGCCAAGTCCAAGGTCCGAGTGGGAAGAGGCCGAGACTGAAGCTGACTGCTCGAGGCCGAGGCCGAAGCCTACTTGCCGAGGCGATTGAAAAGACCGTTCTAGGTGGCCGATTGAAGGATTCAGTCTGAGTACGATTACATTGTCTATGGGATTTTATCGGCCCATTAGTATGTATGATGAAGATGAACAGATGAACTTAACATCGTTGCCTTTTTCACCGACCGGACTGGAGTGAAATATGTTAAATAATTTAAATTTTTTTATAGCTTATAAAAGAGCATTCTTTGAATATATTTATTTTCTGAAATGATATGCCTTTTGAATGTATTATTTTTTAAGTGATGTACCTTTTATTATATATATTATAACATGAATTGGTATGTTTATTTCATAGAACGGTGTATTTTTTTACACACCTGATAGTTTTTTTTTTTTTTGGTACAAAATAGGGGAAGGAGGGCTATTACCGACCCGTAGCTAGGTCCCATGCGGCTCCATTTCCTGCCAGGATATGTTCCATGCACGACGCTAGATTTGCGCAACCGTTTTCCACCCGAAGACGAGTAAGTCAACTTGACCCCACCCATGTGCCAACAGTTATAACAGGGAAACTAGAAGAGACCTTAGCCCCCCAAGGATTAACCTTGGAATTATTCGAGTCAGCCGCAACCTCATTTCTCGAACCTGAGACGTCGTGGTTGTGTGGAGGAACCCCAACCGCTGGGCTACCGCATACACACCTGATATAGACACATATGTTAAAAGTAGCTATTGGATTTCTATAAATTAAAAATAATCCTAGTAACACCTGATAGTTACGACCATATGTTAAAAGTAGCTATTGGCATTTCTATAAAGCGTCTCCAAGCCTAAAAATAATCCTAAGTAATTCATATCAAATTTTTTATAGCTCATGATGCTACCTCTTTGAAAGAATTAGGTTGTATAAATTCTATTGTATCCTAAAGAATTTTGAATCCTTAAAAAAAATGAGATCACACCTTAGAATTTCTGTATTAACTTCATTCCTTTCTTTTCTTCTGTCCATTCACTTGTATTTCCTAACAGATTAGTTGTCAGCCTTTTCTAAATTCACGGCATGAGCTGCTTCCAGTTGCTCATGCACCCTTGCGGCTTTCCTACTTGTTTCACCAGGCTCCTTGGTAACGTATCGAAGCTTCTCTGCAGCTGTTTCCAACTCAAGCTCAGCTCTCTGCCTCTTTCCTTCCCATTTCCGTTTTCAGGGTCTCATTCTCCTCCGAAATAATCTGCAGCTGTGTCTTTTTATCCATGGGGCTTGTCTTCGACTCTGGTGGGCAGTATCAGTAATCGATTTCACTAACTATGCCTCCATCTCGTTAACCATTCCTACCACCTGAGCCTTCCCTATTTCTGCATTCAGTTCCTTGTTCATAGCTGCTAATTTCTGAGGTTTAGATTATTGAGATTTTATTTAAATAAATTAAGTAGGTATTTGTAGATGTATTTAGAAAATAGTCGCTGACTTTTCCGTGGAGATTCTCGCCTTAGAAGCCGAAGCGGCATAATGCTTTGTTTCAAAAAAATTTGCTCGTTTCAAATCTCTACAACGAATATGTTGCGAAGTAATGCGGCTCTTCGGGAATCATCGTTTCAATGCTCCAGCACCGCAGTGCTCAACTTATAAATCCACACAAAATCAAATCAACAGAAAAAAAAAAAAAAACATAATAAGTTCTTATCTACAATCGAGTTTTCATTACTGATTTAATGCTTACACCTGCGGCGTATTTGCTATTTACTCGCAGAGCTTTCAAGAGGATGCAAATAATGCTTAATGAAAGGGTTTCGTGCTGTACTTATCTTCATCTCTATCGGTTCTTATCTTTATCTTCATTTAAACTTTCCTTTTTCAAATTCTCAACAATTTTATACGGTATCTGTATGGAGACCAAGACTACCGAATCCATCATCAAACTTATAACCAAAACCTCATGAGATTGGATCGTTTTGATGGCACCAATTTATACGGTGGCAAGACAAACCCAAATTCTTACTCACGGCGTAGAAAATCTTCTATGTGTTGGATCCAGATTTGGCCCCTATTTTCAAGCCCACTGCCGAGGATTTTGATGAACTCAAGCCGAAAGAAAGAAAAGGTGTAAAGATGAACTCATATGTGATGGAGATATTCTTAACACAAATTTCTTGTCAACAAGAGTTCCTTCAACTCAGCAGTTTCCTTGTTCATGTTCTTTTTTTTTTAAGAGGAAATTGGCGGAGTAAGATCCCCACTAGCTTTTATTAAAGAACGAGTTGCAGAGATGTCGTGTTCATGTTTATCATCGCTAATTCCATTTAGTGCTAAATCCTCTAAATGATTGAAATGAGCAGTCGGTATAGTACTAATGAAAAGATGAACTAGCATACCAAAATAACATAAAAAAATAAATATAATTTTTTAAAAATATATTAAGTTAGAGAAAAATTGGATAAATTAATTTTTTTTTTTTTACAAATGGGCTATCACATCAGTATAGCGTGAGTCAAGCCCGACATATCAGATACAATATCTGAGATAAGACTATAGGACATAAATCACCTGGTCTCCAGGACCAAAAACCAGAGTGATGGGCCACCCGGACAGCTACCCAATCAGCCGCTAAGTTAGCTTCTCAGTAAATATACCGAACCTGGACTCTGGAAGCCTGATGGAGTAGAGACCTAATATCACATAGCAAAGGGTTAGTAGGCAAGGGGTCGTCGAAGTCCTGCCGAAGCCAACGCACCGCAGTAGTAGAGTCCCCTCGATAATAAGACGGCGAATGCCCAGACTGTGGATAGCATAAGATATGCCAGCCCACGCCACATATAACTCAGCTAGCGGCACTGACAGGTCAAGAGAACCAAACCCACCAGCCGCAATCATCGATCCATCTGAGTCACGGATCACAAAAGCCGATCCAGCCAGACGACTTTGAACACTACCATCAAAGTTGATTTTGACAGACCCTAGTGGAGGGTTCCCAGGAAACAAAGACCGTGTGCCGATGCACTGCCGAGGCAGCAGGGGAATCCCAGATACTAGGTCTATCAACAAGGCCTGACTGATCGAGCATGTACTCATCAGAAGGGACGGAGTTGTCCTAAGAATCTTGTGGGGAGAGTCACTCATATCAGAAAAAAAAATTTCTATTCCGAGACAGCCAAACTTGATAAGCAATATAAGCAGCCGAAAAGCTCAACCGACGTGTGCCCCTCCGCCCATCCTGCCGAATCATCTCATAAAAGAAGAACGACAAGGGCCGTTACTATCACTTCAGGAATGATAACATGCTATCTGCCAGACCAATCTGACACTGTCGTAAGTAAAAATAGCATGGTAGTAGTCTCCTCCTCCACCCTGCATAAAGGGCACATAGGCGGATCGTCAAACCCCTACTCGAGAGCAGAGAGCAAGTTGGAAGGCAGTCCCAAGCTAGCTTCCAAATGAACAGCCGCACTCTAGGGTGAATGGAAGCTTCCAAATCCAAGAGACATCCATCAAATGCCTAGACTGTGGCTGTACTCCTGTATAAGATCCCTAATCGGAGCATGAGTCGTATAGGATCTCCTCCAAAGTCTGATGTCCGCAGCACTGTCCGATATAAGAGGGATGGACAGAATATGCCGGGCTAGCTCCGCCCGAATAGAGTGGCAACACGGGAGGTATGCCAGCCAGTACGATCCTGAGCAATTAAGTCAATGACTCTCATTCCACTAGCAATGTCAGTGTTCATAAGATAGGCCATCGGGATAATGAATATCAGCCAACCACATATCCCTAAGCACATCAACAGAAGCACCATCACCAATTATCCACGAGACACGAGATAGCATAACCGGAATATAATGACACACCTCTTTCCAGAAGAAAAAGTAGGCACGAGTAGGCTGGGGAGGTGTGTAAGTGGTCCAATCACCATACTAAAAAAAATTATTCATCAATAGTAGATACTAAATTTTATAATTGAAAATTTTATGAAAAAGATTTAAGGAATGGGAGTAATCGTGTTAAAGCATAAATTTAAAAGAAAAAATTTCTACTTCATAGGATGAATGCTTTTATAAATGTAATAAAAAATTTATTAGATTGAGTTAAACTCTTAAAATTATTATGATACAAATATCTCTGGAGGATTTAATGCAAGAATTGTAGTATAAAACTGAGACCAACGGTTTTGCGCTAATCCTAAAAAAAAATTATAAAAATAAAAATAGTAAGCATAAGGCTTTTGATATATGTTGATCACATAAAAAAAATTGGCAAAAATTGTTAACAAAAGGTACAACTAGGCTTTTTTTTTTTTGATAACAAGGAATAGGTTGGCTTTGATGCTCCGTTTGGATGGAGAGAAAAGTAGAAGGAAAGAAAATGAAGGGAGAGAAAATGGAGAGAAAAGAAAAGTGCAGAGAAAATATTTTCTCTCCTTTTGTTGGATGAGTGAAAGAAAAATAAAAAGAAAAAAAAAGTTAATAATTTACAATAACAATAATGTTCTTATTATAAATGATTAAAAAATATATTAATTTTTTCTTTGAAAGATCAATATCAGAATGAAAAAAATGAAAGAACACCCTTGAGTTTTCTCTCCTCCAAAATCTCTCAATTTTGGAGAGAAAACTTTTAGGTGGGGCCAACCACTTTTTTTCATATTTTTCTTCTAGTTTTCTTTCCTCTCTACTTTTCTCTCATCCAAACAAGATAAATTTTATTTTTTTTTTTTTTTTCTCTTTAGTTTTTTTTTCTTTTTACTTTTCTCTCCATCCAAATACAGGCTTAAGTCTACAACACCATTGATAAAATTGGACCGAAACTAAGCTTTAAGCTTTTGGGACTTTATTAGGCAGGAAAAGTCTTTATACACCACATATAGTGCACCATGCATGCATCGCATCATGCAATTGCATGTGCATCAAAAGCATTTCTATTCTTTAAGTATCACGCATGATGCGGTCAATCATCATGCGCGTTATATTTTTTTATTAAGTAAGGTCAAACCAAAACGTACCGAATGCAAGCCGCCCAAACATAATCTGGACCAACCGCACAACCAGGTCCAAGCCCTGCCCATTTGAAACAGAGCAATTGTGCCAATCTCTTTGCTACTGTGGTTATAGAGGCTTTTTTTTTTTTTCTTTGCTATTTTCTTGTCACGGTAATTAATTATTTAGAGGCAATTTTACGACTTCTAGTGGTACTTGCGGCAGTGAAACTGGAGCCTTTGTAAATCTCGAAGAAAAGAGAGGTGCCACCACTAAATCAAGTTCTGTTCGCAATTAGAGCTGAGATGAGTTTCTTTCTGTTTCATACGGAAAATCAAGTTCCGTTGACAAAAGTTATGCACCGCTTTGGATGCATAAAGGATGCACCAAATGCATGAATTGATCATGAACTGAATGCACGGATTGATTGTGCACCTATGCACTACCCATACCTTATGTGCCATGATCCATTAAGCGTGGCATACGCAGTGGCATAGGTGCATGACCAATCCGCGCACCCAGTGCCGGTGCGTAAAATTTTTTTCCGTTTCATAATACTTTAGGGTTGGGCTAACTAGGCTGAGATAGACAACTTGGGTCTAGGTCTTGAAGACCTTTCAACAGGCCAGGTGGGCCTGGTACGTTGGCACCTCCTCTTATACTGATTCCAACATCAATGCAGGTGCCTGGGGAGGAGAATCCATCCTAGTAGTCAGAGCTAGCAAATTTCCAATGAAGCACTTCAGGTCAGTTGCAATTTCATTGGGACGTTACGGTCCATGATGGTCATTTAGGGGTCCAAACATGCCAAGTTTTCCTGCCCATAGTGGTCTATTTTAGTTGCATCTGGTCCCGTTACAAGAGGAAACTCAAGCCAAGCTTGGTTTGTAATAAAGTATCATGTTGTAGCCAATTTCCAAGACGAGGCCATCCCCACATATGTTGCACGCTAGATCTAACTGCAGGAATATTTTACAAGTTGGCAGCCAAAAGTCAAGCTCTTCATTGACTTGGGTTACATGACTTGCACAACTAACAAAAACTTTCCATGTAGAATTAGAGGAATTTTCTGCAGTTAAGATCGATCCTAGAAGATTGTCGATCTTGCCAGGGTGTGCATGTGTGTGTGGGCCTCATTAATCACAGGGATCCATGAATCCTCTCGGTCCATACATGACAATTTACATGTATATTCTCTCGGTCACTTGTATCTTTACAACGTATAACTCGTGATAGTCGTTAGGTGATTTCTTGAACGATTTATAATCCGAAAACTTTCGTTCATAGTCATTGCCATGACCAACTAAAATACTCTGGTATCTTGGGTTCAAGTCGAGTCCAGCTCCGACCCAGAAATTTTCTAGGTTAGATCGGTCCGAGCCATCGCTTACTTCCTATACGAACCATTGCGTCATTTGGTGAATCTCTACCAGCAAGGAAAAATTCACCATGTGCTGGAATGCCCCCAGAGCCCGGGGCATTGGTTGAAATCCAAAAATCTCCTTCCAACAAGTATGGTAAGTTTTTTTTTTTTTTTGCTACAGTATTCTTTGTGGGTTTTTGCTGCTTTAAGATTAGTGTTATCAGTCTTCTTCTCTTCTAATCTCCGGTGATACTCCAATCATCCTTGGTTGTCTGATGGCCTCCATTGCTGTTCCTTCTCCGGTTGTAACCGATGGGACAACGCAGGCCGGAATGGCTTGGCGCCAAGCTTCTGCTGGCCGCTTTGAATGGGTAGCTCCATCTCCCTCTTTGGCAGTAGTTGCCGAGCTTGAGAGGTTATTTTCGGATGTTATCAACGTCCCTGCACAATCATTGGAGGCTGAAGCCAGTGGTTGGGTGAACAAGGCGATCATTGCCCGGAGCCTAGGTCGCTGGGTGCCGCCGGAGGTGATTGTTCAGGAGTTTCATCGGGCTAGGGTTGTCGGAGTGGTTGAAGTCGTCCCTCTAGCTCACCGTCGTTATATCTTTCATTTTGTTGATCCTCAATTCAAAGATTTTGTTCTTGGGATGCCATGGGTGGTGAACAGACAACCGATTGTTGTCGTGGAGTGGCAATCTGAGTTTGTCCCGATGGTTGACACTATCCTCAGTGCTATGCTTTGGATCCATCTTTCCCTGCTTCCCCTGGAATTTTGGACAGAGGATATCTTGTCCACTATACTGCCGGTGGCTGGGGAGTTTAAATTCTCAGAAGCTGCAACTAAATTGAAGAATCGAGGGGGGTTTGCCTGTGCTTGTGTCCGCATCGATGTGGGCAAACCCCTTAGGCCAGGAGTGAGAGTACAAGGAAGCAAAGCTCCCTTCTGGCGGCAGTTTGCCTACGAGAATATTGAAGGCATCTGTGATGCATGTGGAGCTCTGCATTTCACCGAAAGTTGCGTCTCGGTGCCGGAGCATGGCCCTTCCACGGAAGGCCCGAGATTCGGTCCGTGGATGACTGCAATCCAGCGAAGGAGGTCTCCCCAGGTGTTGTCTTCTGATTCCAGGAGGTCGGATCAAGTGGAGGTGAGAACATCCTCTGCTGTGGTGGAGGAGTGGCAAATCCCCAAGAAGGTTGCTCGTAGGCAAGGGAGTCGTCTCCCCCCTGATGGCTGCTCTTCCTCTTCTTCGAAGACTTCGTCGAATCAAGGAAAGGGAGATGCAGGGATTGTGTGCTAGTCCAAGGTTTCTATGCCGGTTTCAGTATCTAAAACCCAGGCTGAGTTTCAGCTACCTAAATCAGTTCAGCATGAGATTAGGTACCTTAACCCCTTCTCAGCTCTGGGTTCGGGGGTTGTGACTGGGTGCCCAAAGTTCCGCTTGGACTCGACTTCGAGCCCATCGAAGTGGGCCCAACCTGTCGACTCTAACACTCAGCGACTGGTTTCCAAGTCCAATAAAGTCAAAGGCAAGGCCCCCCTCGCTTCCAAAGGAAAGGAGCCTGCATCCTTCACTTTTTCAGCCTCTTTAGACTCTGCCCGTTGGTCTAGTGCCCTGACTCGCCAGGGAACCAAGAAACTCCGCAACATGGATTGGTCAAACTGGGGGTCTGATTCTGGGACCCCCCAACAGGAGATGATGGTGGGTCATACCCACGAGTCTGCTGTCAAACTGTTGAAGCAGGCCATTCAGATAGATGTATCTGGGGTGAAGATGGATTCCTCCCAGCAAGTGGACTGCTGTGGTAAGTAATCAGGGGTGGGTTCCCCTCTAGTCAGTTTTCATTCTGATGAGGAGATGCCTGGGAACAGGGTGGGTGTCCAACTGTCAGAATGAAGATTCTTATTTGGAATGTGAGAGGAGCCTTGAAACCTTCGTTTTGCTCCTCTTTCGGGAGACTTGTGCAATTGCATAGTTTTAACATTTGTGTCCTTTTGGAAACTCGATTGTTTGGGGTTAGTCTGGCCCATTTTTGGAAACAAATGTCCAGATCTTGGGTTTCTTATGTTGTAGAGTTTGTTGGTCTTTCTGGTGGCCTTCTGCTGCTCTAGAGAAATGATAGGATTAGAGTTGATGCTTTTCATAGCTACGGTCAGCAAGTTGCTGTTGTCATTTCCAAGGGGACCTCTGTCCCCTAGCTTCTTTCGGGTGTCTATGCCAGCACTGACTTCTGTGAACGCCATCTGCTCTGGGCTGAGATTCAATCTTTGCTGGCTCAGGAATTTTACTCCTTTATTGCTGGTGACTTCAATTGCATTGTGGGGACCTATGAGAAGAAAGGAGGTAGGCAGTTTGCTGGATTTGCGGGCCGAGCTGAGTTTAGGTCTTTCATCTCTAATGCAGGCCTTTTGGATATGGAGTTCCAGGGTTCCCATTTTACTTGGTGTAACAATCGTTCGGGAACTGCCAGAGTACGGGAAAGGATGGATAGGGCTTTGGCCTCTTCTAATTGGCTTTAGGGTTACCCTTCTACTACTGTCACCCACTTGCCTAACATAGCTTCGGATCATTGCCCTTTTCTTATATCTACTGATGTTAATTTTCAGCAGAGTTGACAGTTTAGATTTGAGAAGTTTTGGACCTCTATTCTTCTACTAGAGCTATTATCTCCGAGGTCTGGCGGTTGCCTGTCAGAGAGAGTGTTATCTATAGGCTATCAAGGCGTCTAGCTCTTGCTGGACGCAGGCTATCCAACTGGAATCGTAGGGAGGTGGGGGACATCGTCAGGCAAGTTGAGCATGCCGAAGCTATTATTGCTTCGCTCCAGGCCAAAGAGGATCAGGAGGGTGCTTTTGATGAGTTTGATCTGTTGTCCCTTCGATCTATGCTGTCGATCCATCATTCCCTTCTTATGCAGCAAGAGATTTATTGGAGGCAAAAATCCCGGATACAGTAAATTAAAGAAGGGGACTCTAATATCAGATTCTTTCATCAGACCACTATTAAACGTCGCGCGACAAACCATATCAGGTGCTTAGCTGATAATGAGGGTCACTTCCAGAAGGAAGACCAGATGATCAGGGATCAGATTCTTCATTTCTTTTGGTCTAGATGGATGGAGCTTACTGGTGAGGGGCTCCTTGTTTGCCATGTTTCGACCACCAATAGGGTGTCCGATTCGAAGAATGACCTTCTTATTAGGCCCATTTCGATGGAGGACATTCGAACGACTTTATGGGATCTCAGAGCGCATAAGGCCTCGGGGCCTGATGGGTTCCCACCTTTCTTCTTCCGCCATTATTGGGGTATTCTGGGGTAGGATGTTGCTGTTGGGAATTGTATCCTAAAGCCAATCATTTGATGATTGTGCTGATGTAAATTGTATATAAATTGATATATTAATAAAAGTTATTTGACAGTTTATTCATTATAAGAACATTTTCTTAAAACTCCTAATAGTAATGAAGCCCTCAGGATCTTCCTTCACGATAAAGGAGGATTTATCTTTGAAGGTCCTTAAAAGAGTTTGCGACCAAGTGATATACTATGACAAGGCCATAGTACTATCAATTATAGGACGTTGTATATCATATTTGTTGGTTGTCCTCTTAACCAAGGAGTGTAGAGACACTGGTATGACATACAGGTGAAAGTGTAGGAGTACATTTCACCGAACGTGACTCATTTTCGGATACTCTACTGTTAAGAGTTAATCCGAGAAGATATAGGTATAAGTATCCTTCAGACCTGAAGATCACAACTAGTGACTTACAAGAAACTCATTGTACTTAGGTGCCGGACCACCTGGATTTCTAATCCAGCTACGAAAGGTTACTGGGTGCAGTCAAGTACTTATGGTAGTCAGTTATGGATCAAGATGGAATTTGACCTATCCCGTTAAAAGGAGAAATGCTTGTATTTCAATTTAGCAAGACCTTGGCCAAGGAACTTTATGTGAAAGTCACATGATCACTAAAATTGAAATCACTTTATGGATTTGCTGTTTAGAGTTGATAGGCTCTTAAGCCATCCTTAGCATTTGTGGTCAAGAGGATGAATTATACGGTAACTATTTTTTAGGGTTCTTGGAGTTTGCTCAGCAACTCTTCGACCTATTCGGACGTCGGGTTCCATTGCTAGATGGGCACATCGATTAATATAGAAAATTATTTCTATGCTACCGGCTTAGGTTTGAACCTAGAAAGTCACACGCATAGAAGTTTCCTAGGATGATCTATTTGCTGATCAACGATTGAGAATCGTATATGATT